>SJYT01007300.1:0-87838 GCA_006410635.1 Cephalophus harveyi | reverse complement strand
GCTTTAAGCCAACTTTTTCACTCTCCTCTTTCACTTTCATCAAGAGGCTTTTTAGTTCCTCTTCACTTTCTGCCATAAGGGTGGTGTCATCTGCATATCTGAGGTTATTGATATTTCTCCCGGCAGTCTTGATTCAAGCTTGTGTTTCTTCCAGTCCAGCATTTATCATGATGTACTCTGCATCGAAGTTAAATAAGCAGGGTGACAATATACAGCCTTGACGTACTCCTTTTCCTATTTGGAACCAGTCTGTTGTTCCATGTCCAGTTCTAACTGTTGCTTCCTGACCTGCATATAGGTTTCTTAAGAGGCAGATCAGGTGGTCTGGTATTCCCATCTCTTTCAGAATTTTCCACAGTTTATTGTGATCCACACAGTCAAAGGCTTTGTCATAGTCAATAAAATAGATATTTTTCTGGAACTCTCTTGCTTTTTCAATGATCCAGCAGATGTTGGCAATTTGATCTCTGGTTCCTCTGCCTTTTCTAAAACCACCTTGAACATCTGGAAGTTTACGGTTCACATACTGCTGAAGCCTGGCTTCGAGAATTTTGAGCATTACTTTACTAGCATGTGAGATGAGTGCAATTGTGTGGTAGTTTGCGCATTCTTTAATACCGAGCCTTTATTAAAATCATTTATTTTTTTAATTAAAACAAAGTAAAAGGGTAGGCAAAATGTTAATTTTTGCTCTAAACTGCAGATCCAGTCTTATAAATTTATAGCTAATGGTCATTTAATCTTACGCAGACAAAATTCTAAGCACTTCATATGTACATATGTGCATGTACATACATATGTGTATATGTGTGTGTGCATGTACACATATTCATAATCTTTAAAGCAACTCTATGAGATTATAATTAGTACTACTCCCAGGTTGAAAGTCAAAAGCTGAATGGAAGAGGAGTTACTTAGACATTAAGAGGTGTTTATAAATTATAGCAGAAAGAAACACCAGTATTACTTACTAAAAAATACCTTTTTACAAAATATTTACATGTATGCAGATTTCTTTTTTTGATTGCAGTATAACTGACTTAAAATATCATGTTAGTTTCAGGTGTACAATATAGTGATTGCTATTTTTATACTTTACAAAGGGCTTCCCAGATGGCTCAATGGTAAAGAATCCACCTGTCAATGTAGGAGACACAAGAGATGCAGGTTTGATTCCTGGCCAGGAAGGTCTCCTGGAGGAGGAGATGGCAACCCACTCCAGTAATCTTGCCTGGAGAATCCCACGGACAGAGCCAAGCGGTCTACAGTCCAGGGGGTCGTGAAGAGTTGGACGTGATACTGAGCTAATATATGTTACAAAATGATCCACACTAGTAAGTCTAGTTACCATCTGTCACCAAAATTGTTATGTCACTGAGCATATTCCCTCTGCTGTACATCACATTCCTGTGACTTATTCATTTCATAACTGGACGTTGGTGCCTCAATCCCCGCTTCACCTATTTCACCCGCCCTCCTCCCACCCCCTCCCCTCTGACAGCCACCTGTCTGTTCTCTGTATCTGTGAGTCTGTTTCTGTTTTGTTATGTATGTTTTGTTTTCTAGATTCAACGGGTAAGTGAGAGCATAGCGTATTTGCCCTTCTCAGTCTAACTTATTTCACTTAGCATAATACCCTCCAGGTCCACCCATATTATTATAAACGGCAAGGTTTTATTCCTTTCTATGGCTGAGAAATATTCCATTGTATGCATGTGTGTGTGTGTGTATACACCTCACCTTCCTTCTTCATTCATCTCTAACTGGCACTTAAGTTGCTTGCTTATCTTGGGTATTGTGACTAATGCCACAATGAACACAGGAGTGCAGATATCTTTTTGAGTTAGTGTTTTTGTTTTCTGCAGATAAAAGCCCAGGAGCGTCACTGCTGGACTGCATGGAGGTTCTTCTGGTTTGGGTTTTCTGAGGGATCTCCATACTGTGTCCCATCAGGTGTATTTCTAATGTGTTCCTATACAGACCGCGTTCGCTCACACAGCTTACTCTGATGCCGTCTTCGGGCCTCTCACAGGAGAGGTCCCACCCCATGGGACAGCCTCCCCGGACCGCCGGGCACGCCACTGGAACCTGCTCTCACTTTCCCATGCCCCCTACACACGCTTTCCTCCCTTACCCCCCAGTTCTCAGCACCAGGTGACGTAACAGCTATTCATTCACTCGTGTCTCTACCTGCTACATCTGGTGGATCCAAGCTTCAGGAGTGTTTGGATTTCACTTTGCTTACTGTTGAAGCCTCAGTGCCTAGATTGTGCCAAATACATGGCAGGCACATAATAAATGTGCTACATGAATTAACCTTGACAAGAATTTGGTTCCTAGGTGTTCAAGACACAATCTTCTTAATCTTCAGGACAATATCTATATACAAGTATTCTTTATAATTTTTAAAAAACTTGACTTAAAAGAATGATGAGGACAAGCTGTGTGGTGTGGCCAAAAATAAAACTGATGAGGAGGAAGAGACAAAAAGGATAAATAAGAATTTTTTTACCTCAACGGTAAGTTACCAACAGCAGGAAAGCAAATATATTATAAAAAGCATCAAATAATTCAGACTGAATTTCTTAATATCACATTAAGTAAATGCAAATAATTATCTGCGCCACAGATAGACACTTATTCTCAACAGAACCATAACCTTTCTCCACACTCACGCCTTCAAAAGCACGTCAGGTGTTTCTCAGTATGGATTGAATATATTTTCAACTCTTTTTGAAAAGTGAGCATATGAATATCGCATTTCAAAATCTCAAAACTGTTTTTTTGACTCTAGACTAAGGAAAATAACCTAAAATTAGAATCAGGAGACCCAGTTTCACATAGCCCATCTCCAGCTGTCTAGGTGGCCTTGAGGTGGCCATTTAACCCTTCTTTGAAAATACCTTTGTCATTCTGTTCAGTCTGACCAACTCTCTGAGACCCCATGGACTGCAGCACACCAGGCTTCCCTGCCCTTCACCATGGGGTTTGCTCAGACTCATGTCTATGGAGTCAGAGACGCTAACCTTTCTCACTGTTATATCCTAAATAGGTATCCTGAAGCTCCTTCTGCTCTAAGACACTAAAACGTTATACAATAAAGTTTTTATTTGTACTACCAGGGAACAAAACATAAAAATAGTCTCATTTTTATCAGTTAGCTAAATTTGCAAGGAAGGTAATTCATGGGATAGTAAATGTTTTTTAATAAATATCTCTTATTACCCACAACTATAATTCCATTTATATTACATTTTTAAGGCAAAATTTTTAATTTTAATGCTTAAAAGAGGAAAAAAGATTAGGAAATCTAGAAAAATACTTGTGAATATTTTTCTAGGACCCAAGAAAACTCCTTCTATTCTCCCTGCCTTTTCTGCAGTAATGAAGACCTTCCAAAAGAACATTTTGGTGAGTGGCACAAAAACCTGTGATTTGGAAAAAAAAAAAAAATGCTATTTTGACTTTTAAGTTATTATCAATCTGAAGAGCTTCTCCAAATCAGAACTATTATAGCATCTACTCCACCACCACGACTTGGCAACAAAGATGAATCCACCTATTACCAGGTGAGGGCAGCCGCTATTATCCCGGCCCCTTGATTTCTTTCAAGTAGCTCCAATGGAAAAAGAGCCTCAAGTGAATAATAAAGATCTCATAATAGCTCTTAAGAATTCTTTATATGGTAGAAGGCACTAAAATGAACTCCAGGGAGTGAAAAAGGAAAAAAAAAAACACCTCTCATCTTCTGATAAGAAGAAATAATTAACCTGACTTAATGCACCCGCGAAGGCCTTCCATAAATCAGACCTTTGTGCTCCGGAGGCAGACTAAAGCCACGATCAGGAGGGTATGCAGATGGCGCCTGCGGAGCATGCGCAGAGCACGGGGGTTGGGGGCGGTACTCACGGTGCTGAGCTTGCCGGACGCGACGATGATGCGCCTCTCGTGCAGCATGCTGGCGAAGAGCTGCAGCATGTTGTTCACGTCCACGGCCACGAAGTACTCCGTGAGGTTCCTCTGCACGGGCAAAGACAACCGCGTGAGGTGCGGGGGCAGCGCCAACCGCCACCGCGGGCTACCCGCGCTCGGAGGATGTCAGTAAAAATTACTAATAATTAAATGCAGTTCTGGTTCCGCCGCCACGCCAAGCATGGAGCCTTCGGTTCTTACTTGAAACACAGCCCTGCTCTGGGAAAGTGTCCTCCGAGGGTGAGCAGGCATCACCACTCTCTCCCCCCATCCCCGGCTCCAGACACCTGTACAAAAAGCCAGTTTCCTGGGCCCCAGTCAGGGCCGCTAGGAGAGGAGCCTTGGGATTTCCTTTCCTCAGCAAGCACTGCGGTACTTCTTACAGGCACCCTGAACTCTGAGAACTGCTGCTCCAGAAAGCACATCTGGGTCTCTCCTTGTGTGCCAACCACTCAGCAAGGGATACCATGGCTTGATAGGGTAGACTGGGGTCCCCAGGCCCCGGTCATCGACCTGTACCAGCCCATGGCCTGCTAGGAGCAGGGCCAGGTAGCAAGAAGTAGGCAGCAGACAGGCAAGAAGAAGCTTCATCTGTATTGACATACGCTCCCCATCGCTGGCATCACCGCCTGAGCTCTGCCTCCTGCCAGACCAGTGGTGGCATCAGATTCTCCTTGGAGCTTGGACCCCACGGTGGGAGGGGTCTAGGGTGGGTGCTCCTTATGAGAATCTAATGCCCGGTGATCTCATTCTGCATTATGGTGAGCTGTGTAATTATCTCATTCATATATTACAACATAATAATAATAAAGTACCCAGTAAATGTAATGCATTTGGTTTATCCTGAAACCATCCTCCCCCTCACGTCATTCATGGGAAAACTGGCTTCCACAGAACTGCTCCTTTGTGCCAAAAAGGATGGGGACTGCCGCTCTAGCCCGTGCACTGATACAAGGCACCACAGAAGGGCGGCGGCGCTCAGCCGCAAAGTCGTGTCCGGCTCTTTTGTGATTTCATGGACTGCTGCCCACCAGGCTCCTCTGCCCATGGGGTTTCCCAGCAATGAGACGGGCTTATAAAGCAGACCTCCTGGTCTTTATGAAGAAGGGTCTCGTTTATATTCCATGTCGGGCCAGCTTTATACCACTATAACCAAATAAAAGTGTCCGTTTAATTCGACTCCTTGACACTTAAAATTATTTTCCCCACATAAGAACAAAATTGGGGTAGCCTATGTAAACTTTCACTTTAGATCCTGTTCTTAATTTTCTGTACTCAAACAATTGCATCGGAAAGCAACATGTAAGAGATGACAATAAACTAAAACTGGAGGAGTGGAGGGATTATGACCCAGAAGACCAAAACCTTTAGTTGCGCAAGAAAACACTAATTCCAATTGTTTCTTCAATTTCTGTGAGGCAGAAACTTTCTCAGGAGAAACCGGTAATCAGAGCAGGGCATCTAAACAGAACCTGTGACCACCACCAAGTGATGCCGAGTTTGGCGGAGACTCATTTCCTGTTTTCTCTATTTGAAGCCTACCTCACCTTCTATTTCCACTGTTCATAATGCAAAATAGTTTTATGGCATTCAACATTAACACTGTTCCTGCAATCTCAAAGAAAGATAATTTCTAGATGGGGAATTATTTCCCAGTGCAAAAGGCTGCCTTAGTATAGGTACTTGCTTTTCCTTTTCTCTTCCCTAAATAGGACTTTTTAGAAATAAAACATCTTAATGGGGGGAAGGATAGTTAGAGAGTTTGGGATGGCCATGTACACTCTGCTCTATTTTAAAGGGGTAACGAACAAGGATCGACTGTGCAGCACATGGAACTGTGCTCAGCGCTACACGGCAGCCTGGACGGCAGCGGGGCTTAGGAGAGGTGGATACATGGATATGGATGGTTGAGTCCCTCTGCTATTCACCTGAAACAATCATAACCTTGTTAATCGACTATACACCAACGTAAAATAGAAAGTTAAATTTTTTTCTCGGTTCCAAAAAAAAGGTTCTATTCCCAGAGGCACTTTTTCCTTAGAATGGTTCTTTAAGACTTTCAAAGTCATAGCCTTTAAAAAAAAAAAAAAAAAATGTGAAATTGCTAAATCAAGCTACTAGCTTTTTATTAGTAAATTTAAGAAAGGTACAAAGCCTCAACTCGGGGCTGTTAATGGAAGTCAGGGTCCCTCCCTTCTAGCCTCTAGGTGAGGGGCAGGCACGCAGATATCAAGTCAGTCAGCCTCCAGACACCCAAACAGAGGTCCTGCACACAGAGGACTGGAGGGCCTGGGAGGTGACCTCTGAGTCTGATGGTCTACCTCAGGCTGAATGCTGTCTTCTCACAGGAGGCAACTGAACTCATCTCTACTAAAAACCCCACTGACAGCCTTGCTTCCATACCAGGAAATCTGCAGCTGTCTTCTTGTACTTTGTTCACTCACAACTCATGTGCTTTTGGAAACCAAACACTCAGTAGGTTCCTTTTCAGGAGGATAGCAGAGTGTAGTACATATAACAATAACACATATTCCTGAGTTGATGTTTCCTTCACTTCTGATAGAATTATTTATAGTGGTTAATTTTATCTTTCCAAAATGAAGCTGGAAAAAAAGAAACTTACAAAAGGAAACATGTCCTTTTCACACAGTATCCAAAAGTGTACCTGTCAATTCCATTTACCCAGGTAAACTTTTCTGCAGAATTTTAATTTGTAATAACCACTAAAACACTGAAAATATTTCTACCAAGGATACAATCAGGACTCTAAATAAAATGCAAAATGTGGCAATTTTATAATTTCTGGTAGTATCCTTCAAGCCTTACAAAACATTTATTACTTCAATTAAAAATCAGGATACTGAGTAGAGAACATCTGAGATTTGAACAGAGCTATATACACAAGGAACCTAAACACTATGACCATTTCACTAACGGGACTATTTCTGTGAAAGTATTTCCCACTGCACACGCTCATTCCCCCATACACAGGAGACATCCGCTGAGACATCTTGTCTGCCTGATCCAGGGAGCTCAGAACCTGAGTACAAACTATCCTACTGATCTATCTCAAATGGCAGAAAGGTTTTCTCATATAATCTGTCTTATCTATAATTGATGTAAAGGAGGTAAAGTAGCAGATACATAAAGAAAAAGAGACGACACCATTATTCTTAATTTTTTCATTTTTTTCTCACAAACACAAACAGTTACAACGTATTCTATTTCTCTACCAAGAAATACTTCAAGTGTGAGACCAAAATAAATAAAATTCATATCAGTAGAATAGAAAACATAGAAACTTACATTCTCGGGGATGGTTGGCAGTCCAGTTACATCAGGGGCGATGAAGCAGGAATGCTGGTCAACGGAATTAAATCACATAAGAAAATGAGAATTAAAATTTGGTAGCATTATGTATAATTTTAGGTTAAAATTTTAAAAATATATCAACTAAATTGAGAAATCAAGGACCAATGCCCAGGATTTGTTGAAATTGAGAGATTCTTATAGCAGTTTTACAGGAGATTTAACAATAAGCTTCTCCTATGAAAAGTGTTGCTTAAAAATATTTCATTTTAAAATTGAAATAATAATCTTAGGAAAAGTGTATTAAGACCAAAAAAGCATATTACTGATAGAAAGATAGATAATTTTAACACATTTCGTTTAGGGAGCCTGAGGAAAGTCTTGTTTACCCAAGAATATATCAAAAGTATTAAGACTGAGTCATCACAAGTTTCTTCTGTACGTATCAGCCACGTATTTAGAAAGCAGCAATGAAAAATAATTTTTAATATTTAAGACTTCTTGAAAGGTAATTTCTCACCCCAAAACATGGCTTTTATATATCCACTAAACAAATGTTAATTAGCTTTTATAATACTCAAAGCAATTCAGCAGTTAGTTCACAGACATATTTACACAAAAGGCGCACTGTACCTTAACATTTCACAGAATGTTCCCAGATTTTACTACACAGAATCACAGTACAATTCAATCACCAAAATCATTTTATTTTCTGTTCATATTAATCTCCAAAATCATTTTGCTGTCTCACATAAGGACCTAGTTAATATTATCCTACGATTAAAGATTGAAGGAGGAAAGTCATCCTAGCAATACTGAGCACTATCAAACTCATCAGAGCGAGGCTAGTGGGCACAGTCACAACGTGTGACTTACAGGCGGAAAAACAAGGTCCCAGAATCTTGTGACAAAACATAAGACCACATCCATGCAGCAAGCCGAGCTGGACACCACACCCCACACGTGAGGGTGAGCGCGGATCTGGTCTCTATCAGTTACTTTTATTGGGACAGATATTTACTAGCACTGTATTTCAGTGCTATGCTTTAAAAGATAGTATAAACAGAAAATATAGTCTGAATGATTAAAAAGGAAATTTACCACTTCTCAAAGGACTGGGGTGAATCTTAAAGACAGTGATAGAAGCAATTAATTTTGCAGTGATTTTTCCCAATGATTTTCAGAAGCCAATGTCCTTTGAACTCACCCGTGCTAAGGAGGGCTGCTCTTTCAGAACTTGCTCACTGGCAAAAAATATCTCTTGGTTCTTACAATACGCGAGAGAAAAAAAAATGAATATTTTACTTTCAAGGGAGAAATTTACACAACGATTTGCTGTGTATTTGAGAAAAACCCATGTAGCCACATTATCTGCTGAAAATACCTGAAGAGTTTTAAATGCTGATGCTAGTTTATGCTAGAAAAATCTTGAAGGACTTTCTTTCATTCTCAACTAAGAGTATTCTGTGGATATTTAATGACTCTGAAATATATTTTCAAAACAAGCAGCTGCATTAGATATTAACATTTCATAAAATCTCTGTGACATTCTTATGGACTGTAATGTCAAGTCTTGAAAACTCATGTGATGGAACATTCATGAAAATGAAATTATAAGAAAATCACAGTAGTTTCTCAAGATTTGTCATGTTTTTCTAATAGAAAATATGGAAAAAAATTTTTTCTTTTCCATTTGTGAAGGAAGAAAAATTCCGAAGGCCATCAATTTTAACCTGACATCACAAAACTTTTTCATCCGAGTTTTGCCAGTCATTAACAGCACAGAATCAGAGATCAAATTGCCAACATCCGTTGGATCGTTGAAAAAGCAAGAGAGTTCCAGAAAAACATCTACTTCTGCTTTACTGACTATGCCAAAGCCTTTGGCTGCGTGGATAACAACAGACTGTGGAAAATTCTTAAAGAGATGCGAATACCAGAACACCTTACTTGCCTCCTGAGAAACCTGTATGCAGGTCAAGAAGCAACAGTTAGAACTGGACACGGAACAACAGACTGGTTCCAAATCCGGAAGGAGTATGTCAAGGCTGTAAATTGTCACCCTGCTTATTTAATTTATATGCAGAGTACATTATGTGAAATGCTGGGCTGGATGAAANACTTGCCTCCTGAGAAACCTGTATGCAGGTCAAGAAGCAACAGTTAGAACTGGACACGGAACAACAGACTGGTTCCAAATCCGGAAGGAGTATGTCAAGGCTGTAAATTGTCACCCTGCTTATTTAATTTATATGCAGAGTACATTATGTGAAATGCTGGGCTGGATGAAACACAAGTTGGAATCAAGACTGCCGGGAAAAATATCAATAACCTCAGATATGCAGATGACACCACCCTTATGGCAGAAAGCAAAGAAGAACAAAAGAGCCTCTTGATGAAAGTGAAAGAAGAGAGTGAAAAAGTTGACTTAAAACTCAACATGCAGAAAACTAAGATCAAGCCATCCGGTCCCATCACTTCATGGTAAATAGATGAAGAAAAAATGGAAACAGTGGCAGACTTTATTTTTTTGGCTCCAAAATCACTGCAGGTGGTGACTGCAGCCATGAAATTAAAAGATGCTTACTCCTTGGAAGAAAAGTTATGCAACCTAGACAGCATATTGAAAAGCAGAGACATGACTTTACCAACATAGGTCTGCTAGTCAAAGCTACGGTTTTTCCAATAGTCATGTATGGATGTGAGTTGGACTATAAAGAAAGCTGAGCGCCGAAGAATTGATGCTTTGAACTGTGGTGTTGGAGAAGACTCTTGAGAGTCCCTTGGACTGCAAGGAGATCCAACCAGTCCATTCTGAAAGAGATCAGCCCTGGGTGTTCTTTGGAAGGAATGATGCTAAAGCTGAAACTCCAGTACTTTGGCCACCTCATGTGAACAATTGACTCACTGGAAAAGACTCTGATGCTGGGAGGGGTTGGGGGCAGGAGGATAAAGGGACAACAGAGGATGAGATGGCTGGATGGCATCACCGATTCGATGGACATGAGTTTGAGTGCACTCCGGGAGTTGGTGATGGACAGGGAGGCCTGGCGTGCCGCAATTCATGGGGTTGCAAAGAGTCGGACACGACAGAGCGACTGAACTGAACATTCAAATAGCTTTTCATGGTATATCTAAATACCTCAAAAAAGTTAACTTGTTTGCCTCATATCACACGTTTAGTGACTTTTTCTTTTAAACCAAAATCTTCTAGTCTTTAGGTATTAAGAAGCCTAGACGTCTTTGACTTATACTTCTTATCAATAAAGGTGAAGTTCTTCAATGTCCCATAGTTCTGTTATGTATTTTTATAAGACATTTACTCCTGAACAAATATGATAATCAAACTTAGAGAATACACTTATTTCTCGACTCTCTGTAGTAACTGTCTCTACGATCTTAGCACCTACAGTATATTTATTCACTATTTAACAAAGTTTTAGAATCACATTATAAATACAACTCTGTCAAAGAAAAACACCGATTTTCAGAAAACCGAGTCTTTCTTCTTACTCTTGGGCATTTTTCGTTGTTGTTTCTACCTCCTTCCAACTCACCCTGAACCTGCGCTCCGCTGACTTCAATGATGACAAATCTGAGCTCCTCCCTCTGATCTCCGCCCTCCAGCCCCTCCTCCCTCTGCTCTCCTCTCCACACACCCCCGGCCCTCGCTGCTGCTCCATCCTCTCTGCATCTTGGCCTTTAAAGCATCCTGGCCTACAACCATGTCTGCAGACAACTCCCAGGTAAGGGTGGAAAATCCAGGGTATCCTTTGCTTTCCAGCCCCCGACTGCTGATCATTTCCACTAGGACACTAAGCAAGACGTGAGGATGCAGAGGGGCAGAGGACACCCTGTGCTGCTGGGTGAGGAAACCGCTCACAAAGGTGGGGCCTGAGCTAGCTCCAGAGTGAAGGCAGGTGGTCCACACAGAGGCCTCAGTAAGAGGGGAAGGTGGCATAGTCCACACAGAGGCCTCAGTAAGAGGGGAAGGTGGCATAGTCCACACAGAGGCCTCAGTAAGAGGGGAAGGTGGCATAGTCCACACAAGAGGCCTCAGTAGGAGGGGAAGGTGCACCACCAGGAAAGCAGAGAGTCCGCTCACGAAGATGGATGAACACAACACTGGCCAGAGTAGAGAATCAATTCGGGGAGAAAAGTGAGGCGGAAAAGCGGAAAGCTGGATGGAGGCTGACAAGAGGGTGGTCCTGAAAGGCCAAGAGTCTGGACAAATTCTATAGAAAACAGGGAAACTATTAAAGGTTGTTGTCAGGGTGCTTTATAGCTTAATAGTTGCATGCATGCCTGCTCAGTCATCAGACTCTTTCGAGACCTTAGGGACTACAGTCTGCCAGGCTCCTCCATCCATGAGATTCTCCAGGCAAGAATACTGGAGTGGGTTGCCATGCCCTCCTCCAGGGGAGCTTCCCAACCCAGGGTTCGAACCCAGGTCTCTGGCATCGCAGGCAGGTTCTTACCATCTGAGCCACCAGGGAAGCCAAGAATACTGGAGTGGGTTATCATCTCCTCCTCCACGGGATCTTCCCGACCTACGGATCAAACCCAGGCCTCCTGGTTCTCCTGCAGTGGCAGGCAGGTTCTTTACCACTGAGCTCCTGGGGAAACCCTGATATAGCTGAAGGAAGTTTAATCTGACAGTCTTTTACAGAAAGGACTAGAAGCAGAAACTGTAGACCACTGACTGTTTTATTAGGTGCTGAGCACCCACACGAGGTGCTGACGCTAGAAACAGGAAGAATGAAATCACTGTTATCAAACAACGTGACAGGGAGAAATTTAAGTAAGAAGAAAGGTATTACCAAAGAAAGAATGTAAAATGGCTATCAATTTCTTGATCTTGCAAAAAAACTCCAGAATGCCTATAAGCACTATCACAGACATTTCAGGCCGCTTTTCCTTCAGTTTCTCCTGCATCAGTACGTATTTCTCCTTTTTTAATTAGGATATTTTACTATTACTTTGGAAGAAGCAAAATCAACATAGGTTAATTTTAACATACTATTTGGTATGCCAAATTAATTAAAACATCTGTATTTCGTGGTTATTAATTCTCAAAACTTACAGAGCCCCCCAAAGTACTAGTGTGATTTCAGTTATACACAGCACAGTTTATTAAGAGTTTCAGTAGTAAATAATCTATACCACCAATGCTTACTGCTTCAACAAACTCAATTTTATTTCCAGCATTTGGTGATTATACTAAAAGATGTATTGAAGAATGGGAAGAAAGGAGATTTTTCACCCAGATTCTTGGTCTAGTTGGTTATGTGGTGTACTCTCAATGCTTACTATGTACTGTTTTCATTTTATGAGGGGTATTGTACACATGGGGCTTTCCTGGTAGATCAGATAGTAAAGAATCTGCCTGCAATGAAGGAGACTCAGGTCCAATTCCTGGGTTGAGAAGATCCCCCAGATAAGGGCATGGCAACCCACTCCAGTATTCTTGCCTGGAGAATCCCATGGACAGAGCAGCCTGGTGGGCTACACTCATTGTTTTGGGGGGTAGGGGGCGTCCTTATTATGGATAGAGTCTACCTGAAAACCAATGTTCCTCATAATCAAAATATTCTCACAGATTTGGTTACTTTTAGCATATAATTTTTTTTAAAAATCTGTGATTTAATGACTACCAAAATATACCTCTAACAAATCATGTTATGATAGTTAAAGCGTATCAGAAAGCCTCAATATTGCCAGGTGGTAAAGTCAGTACTGGCAGTAAAGTCTCCCCAGGAGGTGACTTGGCGGAGTTTCTACACCACTGTGGCTCAAAGCATCAAATACGGACTCAGGACTCACCACACTCAAGTTGACAGGGGTATTTGCCTTTGGTACTGGATGGGTATAAAGAGATCTCAGAGTTTCATTCAAATCATCTTCCTAGAGTTTAAAAAAAAAAAAAGTGCATTTTATAAATGAAATAGCAATTAAGTAAAAACAATTAAAACTGTTTGACAAAATCATTCGCTGCGCCTACTCATGTCAGACACGTTTTACATATAAGCAGACGCTGGAGAAATGGTGGGCGCAGTTCTAGACCACCACAAACACGCGAATATAGCAATAACATAATCTTATCAAATTTTTGGCTTCCTAGTGCTTATAAAAGTTGTTTACACTACTCTGTAGTCTATTAAATGTACAATACCATCATGTCTTAAAAAGAAATACAAACAATGTCATACCTTAAGTGAAAATACTTTATTGCTAAAAAATGCTAACCACCATCTGAGCCTCCAGCGAGTCATCATCTTTTCCCTGGTGGAGGGTCTGGCCTCGATGGCGACGGTGCTGATGGATCAGGGTGATGGATGCTGAAGGCTGGGGTGGCTGGGCCAATGTCTAAAATAAGACCAAGTGAAGTTCGCGGCATCAACTGACTCTTCCTTTCGTGAACCACTTCTCCGCAGCCTGCAGCACTGCTGACGGCATTCACCCACAGGAGAACTTCTTTCAAAACTGGAGCCGATCCTCTCGAACCCTGCTGCTGCTTTATCAGTGAGGCTCACGCGAGGTTCTGCACCCTTTGTTGTCACTTCAACAGTCTTCACAGCATCCGGATTCCACCTCAAAAGGCCACTCTCTTTGCTCGTCGACAAGAAGCGACTCATCTGCTCGAGTTTCGTTATGAGACTGCAGCAGCTCAGAGACATCTTCAGGCTCCACTTCTAGCTCTCTTGCTATTTCTGCCACATCTGCAGTTACTTCGGCCAATGAAGTCCTGAATTCCGCCAACTTAAAGTCATCCAACCGGGCTGGAATTAACCTACTTAAGCTCCAGTGTGCATTGATATTTTGACCTTTCCCCATGAATCAGAAACGTTCTTAATGGTATCTAAAATGGTGAATCCTTTCCAGAGGGTTTTCGATTCACTTTGCCCAGATCCATCAATACCTATGGTAGCTGCAGTCTTCTGAAATGTACTTTTTAAATGTGTGGTGTGTGTGCTCAGTCGCTAAGTTGTGCCAGACTCTGTGACCCCTTGGACAGTAGCCTACCAGGCTCCTCTGTCCATGGGATTTCCCAGGGAAGAGTACTGGAGTGGAAAAAGGAAAAAAAAAGGGGAATACTGGAGTGGGTTGCCATGTCCTTCTCCAGGGAATGTTCCCGTCCCAGGGACCAAATCGGTGTCTCCTCCATCTCCTGCTATTTTTTAAATAATATGACAATGTGACTTAATAACTAATGAATATAATAAAATAAAGTTTAAATAATGATAATAATAAAAAGTCAAAATTACTCCTTGATCAATGGGCTGAAGAATGAATGGTGTGTTAGCAGGCACGAAGAAAAAAAAAAATACATCGTCATCCATGTCTATCAAAGTTCGTGCGTGAAGTCCAAGTTCGATGCATGAACCAGGAACGCCAAGCCAGTGCACTGGGACAACCCAGAGGGATGGGATGAGGAGGGAGTTAGGAGCGGGGTTCGGGACCTGGGGACACATGTACACTCATGGCTGATTCATGTCAATATATGGCAAAAATCACCACAATACTGTAAAGTAATTCAGTTCAGTTCAGTCGTTCAGTCGTGTCTGACTCTTTGCGACCCCATGAATCACAGCACGCCAGGCCTCCTTGTCCATCACCAACTCCTGCAGTTCACTCAAACTCACGTCCATCGAGTGGGTGATGCCATCCAGCCATCTCATCCTCGGTCATTCCCTTCTCCTCCTGTCCCCAATCCCTCCCAGCATCAGAGTCTTTTCCAGTGAGTCAACTCTTCTCATGAGGTGGCCAAAGTATTTGAGTTTCAGTAATTAGCACCCAATTAAAATAAATAAATTTTTTTAAAAAAAAAGCTCTTGGGTGACTAGGTGTATTGTCAATGAACAGTAATATTTGGAAAGGAATTTTTTCTGGGTGGTCTGTCTCAGCACGGGGTCTAACGTATTCAGTAAGCCATGCTGCCAGCAGATGTGCTGTTAGTCTATTTGCAGAGCACAGATTGTGCATAATTCTTAGGAGATTCCAGGGTTTCCAGAGGGTAAATGAACACTGGCTTCGGCTTCAAGTCACCAGCTGCATTGGCCCCTAACAAGTGAGTCAGCCTGTGCCCTGAGGCTTTGAAAGCAGGCACTGACCTCTTCTCTCTGCCTGTGAAAGTCCTACATGGCATCTTCCTATATAAGACTGTTGCATCTTCATCCACACTGAAAGCCTGGTGTTCAGGGCAGCCACCTTCGTGAGTTACCTTAGCTAGGCCTTCTGGGTAACCTGCAGCGAGTGCTGCTTCTCCGTATACTTTAACGTTATGGAGACAGCCTCCTTCCTCAATCCTCAAGAACCGACCTCTGCCAGCTTTGACCTTTCCTTCTGCAGCCTCTTCAGCTCTCTCAACCTCCAGAGAATTGAAGGGAGGTAGGGGCTTGCTCTGGATTGGGCTTTGGCTTGAAGGAATGTTGTGACATCTGGTCTGACTGTCTATTTAGACCACCAAGGCTCTCCCCATATCAGTAATACGTAAGGCTGTTTTGCTTTCTGATTTCTGTGTTCACTTATGTAGTACTTTTAATTTGCTGTAAGAATTTTTTCTTTGCATTTGCAACTTGGATAACTGGTCCAAGAGGAACGCTTACATTTTCCGTTTTAATTTTAAAATCACAAACTTAATTTTTAAGAAATAGGTACAACTTAAGTAAGATTGGTGTGCTAAGATGCAACTTTGATGCAAGATGCAACATTCTAAACACTTCTCTTCTAGGTAGCCCCTGGTCACTACTCAGCCCATGATAAATGGGTTTATATAAAATGTATAACACATCTACTTTATGGGATTTGCATAAGAGTAAGACATGAAACAACAGACTGATTCCAAATAGGAAAAGGAGTCCGTCAAGGCTGTACACTGTCACCCTGCTTATTTAACTTATATGCAGAGTACATCATGAGAAACGCTAGGCTGGAAGAAACACAAGCTGGAATCAAGATTGCCGGGAGAAATATCAATAACTTCAGATATGCAGATGACACCACCCTTATGGCAGAAAGTGAAAAGGAACTAAAAAGGCTCTTGATGAAAGTGAAAGAGCAAAGTGAAAAAGTCGGCTAAAAGCTCAACATTCAGAACACTAAGATCATGGCATCTGGTCCCATCACTTCATGGGAAATAGATGGGGAAACAGTGGAAACAGTGTCAGACTTTATTTTTGGGGGGCTCCCAAATCACTGCAGATGGTGATTGCAGCCATGAAATTAAAAGACACTTACTCCTTGGAAGGAAAGTTATGACCAACCTAGATGGCATTTTCAAAAGCAGAGACATTACTTTGCCAACAAGGGTCCGTCTAGTCAAGGCTATGGCTTTTCCAGTGGTCATGTATGGATGTGAGAGTTGGACTGTGAAGAAGGCTGAGCACCAAAGAATTGATGCTTTTGAACTGTGGTGTTGGAGAAGACTCTTGAGAGTCCCTTGGACTGCAAGGAGATCTAACCAGTCCATCCTAAAGGAGATCAATCCTGGATGTTCATTGGAAGGACTGATGCTAAAGCTGAAACTCCAATACTTTGGCCACCTCATGGGAAGAGTTGACTCACTGAAAAAGACCCTGATGCTGGGAGGGATTGGGGGCAGGAGGAGAAGGGAACAACAGAGGATGAGATGGCTGGATGGCATCATCAACTCGATGGACATGAGTCTGAGTGAACTGCAGGAGTTGGTGATGGACAGGGAGGCCTGGCATGCTGCGATTAATGGGGCTGCAAAGAGTCGGACACGACTGAGCAACTGAACTGAACTGAAAACACTATTGCTATTATAATAATAAAATCTGAGTGCCAAATTATGAGATTGCTCACCCTAAGAGTAAATCTATTTTCTTAATTTATTAATAATACATTGTCTCAATTTATTAATAATGCATTTTTTGGCATTCAGCAAGGGTTTTTTTTATTAATTTATTTCACTTTACAATATTGTAGTGGTTTTGCCATACACTGACTTGAATCCGCTATGAGTGTACATGTGTTCCCCATCCTGAACCCCCCTCCCACCTCCCTTCCCATCCCTCTGGGTTATCCCAGTGCACCAGCCCCAAGCACCCTGTATCATGCATCGAACCTGGACTGGCGATTCGTTTCACATATGATATTTTACATGTTTCAATGCCATTCTCCCAGATCATCCCACCCTCGCCCTCTCCCACAGAGTCCAAAAGACTGTTCAATACATCTGTGTCTCTTTTGCTGTCTTGCATACAGGGTAATTCTATTTGGTAAAAAGCATCTGGAGTAGTATTTGCACTGAATTTAGGTCTGTTTTTAAAGATATTTAGATTGAATCTTAAAAGTTAAGTGTTTTACCAGTAATCACGAGTGAGTGACCTAAACAACTGTGTGGAGTCACATCCTAGGAAATTTAAGTAGCTCCAAACAGCGGGATGGCCCACCAGGTGTATAAAAGGGGGAGCGGACAAGCCAGGAAGGACTATCAGACGCCAGATCACGAAGCTTCTAATGTGCTAGTCTGCACATGTTTAAATTTCATTCTAAGAAAAAGGAAGGCACTGACAGTATTACAAGAAGGAAAAGGACACAGGCAGGTTCAGGAAGAGCATTCTCAGAGAGCAGAATACGGTGGGCTACAGTCCATGGGGCTGAAGAGGCAGACACAACTGAATGACCAAACGCTATAGTTGACGTTTTAAAAATTATCATCCCACAGACGTTCGTTAATTCAAAGCAAACTTCAGTTTGTGTTTTGCATTTATTTCTTTAAGGAAAAAGGATAAAGATATAAAAATAAATGTAAGAGCTAAAACTCTTGGAAGGAAAAAAGAGAGCTTCATGACACTGTATTTGAAAATCATTTCTTGACATGATACCAAAAGAAACAAACACCACAAAACAACAAAAGAAAAAGAAAAACAGATAAATTATTCCTCTCTTTAAAGTTAAAAAATTTTGTACAGCAAAGGACACTATCAACAAAGTAAAAAGGCAACCCTTGGAATGGGGGAAAATATTTGCACATGACACATCTGACAATATTTGAATATATAGAAAGCTCCCACTCCTCAACAACAATATGAAAATACAGTTACAAAATGGCAAAGGACTGGAATAAATACTTCAGCAAAGAAGATATTTAATAACCAATAAACACAGGAAACGACTCCATACTGCTAATCTTTAGGGAACTACACATTAAAACCACACTCATACACTACTTCACACCCATTAGAATGGCAATTATCAAAACAAAACAAAAAATAAGAAGTCTCAGGGAGGGTGTCGGAAAACTGGAAACTTGTGTGTTGCTGGTGGGAATGTAAATTCATGAAACAACTGTGGAAAACATTATGGCAGTTCTTCAAAAAATTAAGCATAGAATTATGATACTATTCAGCAATTCTACTTCTGGGTATATACTCAAAAGATCTGAATACACAGGCTCAAACAGGTTTTTGCACACCCATGTTCATAGCAGCTTTGCTCACAAGAGCCAAAGATGGAAGCAACCCAAGTGTTCATCTACATATGAATAAATGAAACGTAGTGTGTGGATAATAGAATACCACTCAACCTTAAACAGGAAGGGAACTCTGACATATGCCACAATATGGATGGAACTCGAAAACATGAAGTGAAATAAGCCAGTCACAGAAGGATCTGTATTGTATCATTCTACTTATAGGAGGTGGCTGTTGTTCAGCTGCTCGGTCATGTCCAACTCTTTTCGAACCCACGGACTGTAACAGGCCAGGCTTCCCTATCCTTCACTATCTCCTGGAGTTTGCTCAAACTCTTCCACTGAGTCAGTGATGCCATCCAGCCATCTCATCCTCTGTCGTCCCCTTCTCCTCCTGCCTTCAATCTTTCCCCGAATCAGAGTCTTTTCCAGTGAGTAAGCTCTTCGCACCAGGTGGCCAAAGTACTGGAGCTTCAGCTTCAGCATCAGTCCTTCCAATGAATATTCAGGGTTGATCCCCTTTAGGATGGATTGGTTTGATCTCCTTGCTGTCCAAGGGACTTTCAAGGGTTTTCTCCAACACCACAATTTGAAAGCATCAATTCTTCAGTGCTCAGCATTTTATATGGTTCAACTCTCACATATGTAGAAGTCTAATGGAAAAACCATAGCTTTGACTAGACAGACCTTTGTTGCCAATGTGATGTCTCTGCTTTTAGTATGCTGTGTAGGTTTATCAAAAGCTTTTCTTGCAAACAAGGACCAAGTGTCTTTTAGTTTAATGAGTTCAGAGATTCAATTTGGGAAGTAAAAAGGTTATAAAGATGTTGGTATTGACTGCAAAACAATATAAATACACTTAATGGTACAGAACTGTACACTTAAAGATGGCTAAAATGGTAAATTTCATATTATGTGTATTTTACCACAATTTTTAAAATAGGGAAAAACACAGAGCTTACCAGTTCCTTAGTCAAGTAATCTGCCAGAGTATTTAGAAGCTTGTAATACACCTCAAACCATGGCAGGTAACTGTAAAATAATAATAACAACTTAAAAATGTGTCTGTGTATGTGTGTGTGTATATATATATATATATATATATATGTATCATTTAGAATTAATAAACAAGACAGCAAAATAAACATTAAATTTATATTATTTCAAACAGGTTGATCCTGGGGGGCAAAAAAGAACAATACCCACATTCTCTTTACTGTTACAGTAAAATTTTACATATAATCCATTATTAGCTTTCCTAAAATAATCAGAATCCAAAATTCCATTATAAAAGTTATTCATCAGACACTTCTATTTTATGTTAGAAACACCTAACATCACTTAGCCCCATTTCATGGTAGGTATGGTCTGAGTGCACCAGAAGCTCCTCACTGAATAAGCATTTACCACTGATATAAAATATAATATAAAATAAAAACTTATTTTAAAAAGCTTTTAAAACAAAGACACAATCATTTCTTTTCAAATATTGCTGAACTGAATATATAAAAAATAGAATTATGTGCTTATTAATTATTCTTCAGAAACTGATGTTTATGTAAGATGATAAATTTCAAAATAAATATCATTACAAGTAAGCCTATTTTAAAAACTGTTATTACAAATAGCATTTAAGTATCAAAACCACATATAAATTAAAATTCCTTTCAATTCATTTTGCTAAACACAAATATAATTATCTTTATGAAACCATAATGCTAAATCCAAAATCAAATGTACAAAATAAAATCTGTACTCCTTTTCAAATTAAGGTACATATATTTAAAATTTATCCAAAGGTTTTAATTGTTTATCAAAATGTAAACTTCTCATATATAAGAGTGAATCACAAAACACGCGAGTATAGTTAATTATCTATTAACAAATACTCACTTTTTCTTCAAAGAATGACTACACCAGAAAAATTTTTAAGAGAAAACACTGTGATACTTTTAATACACAAATATATACTGACAAGAGTTTCGATAAATTTTTTAAATTTAAAAATCAATGACTAGAGCTTAGGAACACAGCTTTCCTTCTGCATTTTTTCATGTAATGTCTGATTATATGATGTGACTGTTAAAGATGTGTTTTAATCAGGAGTTGCCTAAAGCCAGTAGAGAAGAACAGTCAGGTAAACCACGGTCATTCTGCTCAGCAGAATGCTGTATCTATCTACATTTGCTCAGTCATGACCGACTGGTGCACCCCATGGTCTGTGTCCCTCCAGACTCCTCTGTCCATGGGGAGTCTCCAGGCAAGAATACTGAAGTGGGCTGCCATTCCGTTTTCCAGGGCATCTTCCTAACCCAAGGATCAAACCCGGATCTCCAAAATTGCAGGCAGATTCTTTATTGTCTGAGCCACCAGGGAAGCCCATGTTGCAGAATGCTATGCTGCTGCTGCTAAGTCGCTTCAGTCGTGTCTGACTCTGTGCGATCCCATAGACGGCAGCCCACCAGGCTCCGCTGTCCCTGGGATTCTCCAGGCAAGAACACTGGAGTGGGTTGCCATTTCCTTCTCCAATGCATGAAAGTGAAAAGTGAAAGTGAAGTCACTCAGTCGTGTCCGACTCTTAGCGACCCCATGGACTGCAGCCCACCAGACTCCTCCATCCGTGGGATTTTCCAGGCAAGGGTACTGGAGTGGGGGTGCCATTGCCTTCTCCAGCAGAATGCTATAGAGTTCTTTAAAATGATCATTCCAAACAGTTAAGTAAGGATTTGGAAGATGGCTGTCACTATCTACCAACTTCTTGTTAAATCTAATAGTATCCTGAATACATCTATCATTCTATGTGCCTTTTGTAAATGACACTACAATGACTATGAATGAATGAAAGAGCATATATTAATGAGGAAAAACAAATGCAATAGAAAGACACAGAGCTGAACACAGGTGAGCGGCTTCTTAAAGGTGATAGCAAACAAAAATAACTGATTCAGCAGGAGAGAGAAAACCAAAACCTGGGTGTCAACAGAAGGGAAAAGGACCATTACCCAACAGACTGGCCCCCACGGAGCCCTAAAACACTGATCTGGGACTCTCTCAAAGGGAAAGACACCTCAAAGGCCCTGTATTTTCTTGTAGTTGAAATCCACCACTGCACATAAAATGTCTCTAATTCAGTTTTGTGCCTCTATCTTAAATACAAATTAACAGTCCAACCACCAGATATTTGAGGAAATATAGACATGAATACGAACATAAAAGGAACCCCAAGTAAACAAAGACAATATAGACAGGTGAGGGTTCCAAAAATCGTCATTAATATCCTTAGAAGCTGAATAAACAGCAGGATGCTATTAAACAAAACATAATCTAAGAAAGGAGAAAGAAGTGAAAAAAGCAATTTATTAGACAAGAAAGAGTTCTTAGAAATTCAAAATACAAATGCTGAAAAAAATTAAAATCAATAGAAAAGTTAGAAACTACATCAAGAATATCTCCTAAGGACTAGAATAAAGAGACAAACTGATGGAGAATAGGAATAAATATTAACATATCAGCGTATCAGTCTCAGCTGTCATGCAGTTGACTAACAGCAGTTCTTAGAAAGGAGGGGAAAAAAATAAATTTCTTTTAAAAAATTACTGGAATATCCCAGAACTTTAGACATGAATCTCCACATTGAAAGTGCCCCCGGGTTGACTATAAAATAAACGAGCCCAACCAGAGAATCACAGTGAAATTTCAGAACAGGGGTAGAAAGCACCTAACACTTTCCAAAGAGATAACACAGATCGCACACGAAGGCATCGAATCCCAACGCCCCGGAATGCCTCTCTCAGCAGCAGCTCTGGGAAGTCAGCAAACACGCCTCCCAAAGGCAGAGGATACACCCTTGCAATCTAGAACTCTCTGCCCAAAGAAACTATCAGTCAAGTGTGGAGACAGGCTGAAAGCATTTTCAGTCTTTCTGGGACTCAAAAATTCACCTTCTGCGTAATATTTTGGGAGAGCAACAAAATGGAGGATTGAGCAGAAATGAGGAATTCGCAGATATACAGACAAGGAATCAGATCCCAGGGAAGAACAGGGAAGTCTAAGGATGGGTGTGCCCATCCTGGAGAGCAACCAGTCCAGATGGAAACGGGGGTGAGGGACCAGGGAAGGATGTGGTGGGCTGGGGGTTACAACAAGCTGACAGTTTCATGTGGGAGCCTGGAAAAACCTGGGTGGAACATATGCCAAAGCTCTGACAGCTTGGGGGAAATCTGAAAGTCAGAAGTTAGCCAGTTAGCACTGGTAATCCCAATTTGGTAGCTCAGTTGGTAAAGAATCCATCCACCTGCAGGGCAAGAAACCCTGGTTCCATTCCTGGGTCAGGAAGATCCCCTGGAGAAAGGAGAGCCCACCCACTCCAGTACTCTGCGGCTTCCTCGGTGGCTCGGCTGGTAAAGAATCTGCCTGCAAGGTAGGAGACCTGGGTGTGATCCCCGGGTTGGGAAGATCCCCTGGAGAAGGGAAAGGCTACCCACCCCAGTATTCTGGCTGGAGAACTCCATGGATGGTGTAGTCCATGGGGTCGCAAAGAGTGGCACACGACTGAGCAGATTTCACTTTCACTTTTTAACTCTAACGCAGGCTTCCCTGGTGGCTCAGATGGTGAAGAATCTGCTGCAGTGCAGGAGACTCGGGTCTGATCCCTGCTTTGGGAAGATCCCCTGGAGGAGGACATGGCCACCCACTCCAGCATTCTTGTCTGGGGAATTCCATGGACAGAGGAGCCTGGTGGGCTACAGTCCATGTGGTCGCTAAGAGTCAGACACAACTGAGAGGCTAACACTCTCAAACTCTTAACATTTCAGATGGTTAATCTATTTTCTACCATATCTTTTACTTACAAAAACAAACAAACAAAAACACAACGTTAAAGGTTACAGTTTTTAGATTACCAATTCAATACCATGCAAATTACCAATCATATTCTTTATACTCACTACAATGCAATGAAATAATGTTCATGAGGGATGGTCTGCCAAGACACATGGTAGTTCCTAGATACACTAGAATCTCTCTCATTTGTAGTCACTTCATAGTCACATTTCAACTTTCAATGGCCTGAAGAAGCTGGCATTTCAAGGAATTTTCACCGTGTTACACAGTTCAGATCTCTATGCTCAGATAAACTGAGACCTAATCTATTCAAGGAACATGCTGGTCCTGTTTTTTTTTTTCCTGCTCTCAAGATCTTAAGATAAAGCAAGATGCACTGATTTTAGGTGGTTTGCACAGCCACTTATTAATCCTTACATTGTTATTTCACCTGACTCACATAACGTGGAACCTTGTTTAAACCTCCTTCCCTGACCACTATAAAAATAAGATATGTAATAAATACCTCATAATTAAAAGTTATTGCAAAGTGAGAGAATCCTTTTTAGCCCTAGACCAAATTTTCTGTTTTTTCTCATCTTTACATTATTACTTGACATCGGTTATCTTCAACTTTCAATTCCCTTTCAAATTATGAAATGAACTGGAACCCAATTTTTCATTAAGAAGCTTATACAAGGGTTTCCCTGGTGGCTCAGCAGTGGAGAGTCCACCTGCCAGTGCGGGAGACACAGGTTCCATCCCTGACCCAGGAAGACCCCACACGCCGCGGAACTAAACCCGTGTGCCGCAGCGGCCGAGCCTGTGCTCCGGAGCCCGGGCCCCACAGCAGCTCCTGAAGCCCACGGGCCCTGGAGCCAGGCTCCAGAGCAAGAGGCGCCGCTCCGAGGGGAAGCCCTCACAGCACAGCTGGAGAGCAGTCCCCGCTCTCCACAGCTGGCAAAGCCCGCGCAGCAACGCAGACCCAGCGCAGCCAAACAAACAAACAAACGAAATCAGTTTAAAAGAAAGAAGCTTATACAAAATATGCATATATATATATATATATATATATTTGTAAGATTATGGACCTGTTTTTGAAAATGAAACAAATGAATTAATAATTGATTAACAGTTTACTTTAAAAATTTTAACAGTGCTAGGTATTTGGGAGTTACTATTACGTTTTATTATCTCCAAGAATACGTTCACTGAACTGCATCCTGATCCCAAGCTATGTTTGATCTCTATACAGGGCACGGTGGATTTTGTTCTCGTGTTGATCCAACATTTGACTCTGCTATATTCAGATCATTGCTGGACAGCAGGATGTTTTATAACCTCCTCTGGCATGACTTCATCTATAAATCAGACTGTCATAATTTAAAAAGACTAGGACAACAAGGTTTCCACCTATGGATACTTCCCACAGTCATCCCTAAGGGCCCATCATGCTTAGCTATTTCATTCTGGACAGTAAGAGTTACAAGTCAGCTCTATGTCCATCTAGAAGCAGAGAGCAGAATCTAACTATGAGCGACTCCTCACATTTACTGGAAGCACAGAAAATATTGATAAGACTTCTTAGGCACTCACTATGTGTATAAAAATACACTAGGTACTTGACATGCGTTCTCTCGCGTAATTCCTATAATAATGCCATGATGTGTATCTCACTAAACTAAGGTAAGACAACTGCATTCAGGGCCACAAAGCTACCGAACAGCGAGCCTGAGATTAGCCCTCCAACTGAGCCACAGATGCTCAAGGCTCTAAAGTCAAGTCTCTCATAAAATTTATCTGTTTAACTAATGTCCAGAGCGGCGCCTTTCTTTCTGCCTTTTATATTTTATGCATATGCGCAAATTACCCAGCAGATACACATTTCTATTTGATTCTTTCACTTAACACATCAGTAACTCCTTCCGGCTGTAGATTTTAGTGCTGCTTGTTACGTTCATCACTACAGATAAAATTTCTGGAAAGAATATGGCCTGCAACATGGCACAAGACCTCTCCTCAGACAACACGCATCTCGCAACATCTCAGCATGTTTCCATCCATTAGAAGACTGGCAACCCGTAGCCGTCGTCTGGCCCACATCCTCCTGTCTGTGCAATTCGTTGCTGAGAGATAATGGGACTCTCTCTACCCCAGCACTGTCTGATGCATCAGTAAGCACCGTCACGGGAAAGAACTGAGTTTAGTTACACACAGTGTGTCCTCCGTGAACACGCAATGGTTCTTAGTGATAACCAGCCCCGTTTAAGAGTACATATTTTTTTTTTTTTTTTTTTTCATGAAAACATCACTTGTATCAAAGGGGCTGCCAAGTCGCTTCAGTCGTGTCCGACTTCTGTGCGACCCCATAGACAGCAGCCCACCAGGCTCCCCCTTCCCTGGGATTCTCCAGGCAGGAACACTGGAGTGGGTTTCCATTTCCTTCTCTAATGCAAGAAAGTGAAAAGTGAAAGGGAAGTCGCTCAGTAGTGTCCGACCCTCAGCGACCCCATGGACTGGAGCCTTCTAGGCTCCTCCGTCTATGGGATTTTCCAGGCAAGAGTGCTGGAGTGGAGTGCTTCTCCAAGGGGATTACTCCGTAAGTCAGTCGGTCATCCTCCTAGGATGTCAGGGAAGCAGGGATATTTTCTGTTGCAAATGAACAGCAGCATCTAGAACGGAGGCTGCAAACTGGCTTCATGCAGACACATCTAGCCCACGGTCATACAGTTGTTTGGGCAACGCGCCGTGGCTGCTGAATTGAATAAGCTGCCAACTTCTAAAGCACTGAAAAACCTACATTTTCCTCTCTTACAAATCAAAAGAATTGGCAGTGCTGGTCAAACTTTTTTTTTTTTTTTCTTTCACTTTTCAGCAAAAATCTAGAGTTGAGTAACAGTTTGTCTTTGGATGTGGATTGTGCCATTTCTTTAGATCACCCCAATTTCCTACTGTCAGCCAAACTTGCTTGTCTCATTTTAGTCCCCGACCTGTCTCTACAGGTAACTGAATTCGCCACCCCTGATACAGACAACTGGACAACGTGAAGCCCTGCTCACTTTATATGTGATGACAAAATGGTCCAGGGTACACCAAGGAGTCAGTGAGTCAAATATTTTAACAAGGTTCCACTGCACACTTTAAAAACAAAAGTGTGCTCATATGTGTGTGTGTAATAAACACTATAAATTATATAAGCTAGCCTTGCTCAGATAAGAAATGTTAGTCCCATGTTTTTATTTTTGTGGTTTCTTAGATAATTTTCAAATATGTTCAAAGCAATTAATTTTTAACTCATGTATAAACTCCTAAACTAATTATCATTAAGTCAAAATAAGTTTTCACTAAATTTTACAGTCCCAAAGGTGTTCAAAATTTCTTACCACCAAACACAAACATCCCAGAAAGCTGTTAAAAATGTATTCAGCATATAATGACTAGATAAAATGTTTTACTTGAATTTTATAAAACTGAAATGCCATTCTTTAGCCAAAGATTCCTGTGACACTCACAGTCTTGTAAATATACATAAATGTAAAACAGAGACATTAGGACCCAAATCATTTTAAAACAGAAAACAGGAGGTTCTTCAAAGGTTAGTTATGAGATTATTTTCTTTTTATGAAGAGGTAAGGCCAGGGACAGATGTCTCAGGAAAACCACAAGTCCACCAAACAGCAAGGAGACTTCCCCCACACTTGGGCTCCCACTATCCTATTGAGCTGATAAAACTTTTACATCTGAAAGTCAAAGGTTAAATAAAGGAAAGGAAATGTTTTTTGTCAAGCAGTCAGGTAACTACTAACAGTCTTGGTGATCAGCAGGAACCTAACTTAGAGTAATCAAATAAAACTAAGGAAACTGCCTTTCCGCAGAAAAACGTCTAATGTCTAGAGGCTGTTTTTCTGTCTGGAAAATTGACACAAAATGTGTAAAATTGAAACATGCTGCTTCTAAGGGACTTGCCTCGAGGAAGCGTGTGAAAGGCTCTGAGTTTGGCATGAGTCAGGGGCGGGGGGACTACAAAGGCACCGAAGGCTCGTCTGTCTTCCTTATGAGGGTACTTACTTCATTTCGAACCCGTGGCGACAATTTTATAGTTGTAAAATTATGTTAATTAAATTAGAGAAAATATTATTTCTTGCATTTCTACTATAGTACTAAAGCAATGCTAAATACAAACAATGGCACGATTTAAATTAATACTATTTCAGGGTATCTTTGAAATTTTGTTAAAGCAGGACAAATATGCCATAGAAAAAGCTAAAGCACAAAAATCCAAAATTTTATTAACTTTTATATTAAATTAACCTGAATTCTAATATTTTTTCTAAAAGGTGAATGAAGCATCTAGAAATTAACTACACTCACTTCCAAATCTTAGAATAGCATCAACCCAGGAGAAAAAGAAACCATGGTCTTGATAGCATGGTGTACAGATTTCTAGTTTAGAATTATAACGTAAATTTAAATTACTTTCAAATCTTATAATAGCATCATTCAAAATGCAGAGTAACTTTAAAGCATTATGTGCAAACTTTCTAGATCAGAACTCTAAGGATAGAGTCATTAATAATCTAAAAATGTCGTATGTTTCAATATAAATGCAATATTCTGCACAAAAGACAGCTTCAAGAACAAGATATGAAAATTTTTCATATCTGAAAGTCATAATATACTCCAGGTAAAGACATAAGTAACTGATTTTAAAAACTATAATCAGAAAGGATATCATCTTTGTGCTATATCTCAACTTTTAAGAAAAGTCATATAAGTTTTTTCAGTTTATAAAGGCTTCTACATATATTCATTCCTTTTACCAGATGTGAATAAACACCACAGTTTATCAGTTGCTGGCCAATAGAAAGGTATATAAACGACTCTTTAATTATATCAGGAATTGATTTTGGCGGCAGTGAGTTGTAAAACAGATTCAAATATTACAGAGGAATGACATCAATGACTTACTCATAAATGGGTCAGCATAACAATATAATAGAGACATGGAGAACGTGTGTGTGTGTGCGTGTGTGTGTGTACACATTGAAAGAGCAAGGTGGGGAGAGACAGAAGCAGCTTAACAACTGTGAATCTTGGGCACATGTAGACAAGAGTTCACAGTACTATTCCTGAAACTTATCTGCAAACCTAATTTTTTAATGAAAAGATTTAAAAATACATAGAGAAAAATCAGAAAGCTCGTACAGCCTCAGTCTTTGTTAGGACAAACGTGTGGGGCAAAGGCTGACAGACTCAAGGTGATAGACCCATTCCAAGTTTGGCTCTGGAACTTTCAGTATGAAACACAAAGGTAAAGGAGATCTCCCCACCCATTTGCCACACTGTCACGCCCAAACCCACTGCCCCAAAACGGTGGTTTCAAATTAGAAGAATCAGCCTACAGCTGAAGCATGACACGTTTCTGGATAAAACATCAACTTTTCAACACAACTGCTCCAGATTAAAGAGCTGAGCCTAAAGACAGGAACAGGAGCACCCATGCTCTACTACTCATAAAGCAGGTAAGCATCTGCTTCTGAATAAAGATGGGGAAAAACTCTCCAACTCAAACACACATTCTGAGTAAATTTATAACTTATCTCTCAAAGGATGACAGGAATGTAGCTGAACAGCAAGTGAACAGAGTAGACATCAGTATCATACCAACGTTCTTTTGTGATAATTATTCAACTGAACCTTATTTCTTTTCCTAGGAGCATTTCTAGAGTCTTGCTTGACCAACACGTGTACTATAACCACAGTACATGACACACCTACATTTTTGAGTCATCAGGGAAGCCAGCCTTCAGGACCTGCCCTCCTCAGCACCAGGAGCTCAGACTCAAGTCAGAGAGTCCTGCTCTCAACAGCCTCCCGAGCGCCGGGCGATGACGGAGGTGACGGGGGCAGGAGAGGCAGGGCTAGTGAAACAGACTCGGGACGCAGGAGACGCCTGCTGCTCAGAGGCAGCTCAGGGCTGCCGGCTCAGCAGCACCAGCGCCAGCGAGAGGAACGAGACCCGTCAACTTCATGCAAAATTTCACTAAAACGTACAAGGTTAGAAACATCTTCTAAAAT
The DNA here is from genome assembly GCA_006410635.1 of Cephalophus harveyi. Lineage (NCBI taxonomy): Eukaryota > Metazoa > Chordata > Mammalia > Artiodactyla > Bovidae > Cephalophus > Cephalophus harveyi. The sequence goes on along the minus strand of SJYT01007300.1, from coordinate 58,221 downwards.
GTTTAAAACATCACGTGGCCAAAGAAAGCACCTCTGAACACTTCTGCCCAGAAGCACCAGTCTGCAATCTCTGTCTTAAACCACCAATTCACCTTCGAGAATCCAAGTCGTGGGTCAAAAATAGAAAAGAGCACGTGCTAATTTAACCGGACTTTTCGCATGCTATTCAGTATGTGAAACATGTGACTTGCTATTTTAAAAATTAACCCATAAAAAGTATTCTTTAGAAGACCCAATGCTAACACAACATTGTAAGTCAACTATACTTCAATAAAATAATTATTTTAAAAGAAGCCAATTCTACTCTCACTGGTAAATCTTTAAGCCTGACTGATGCTGTATACAGAGAGTAAACAAAATTATTTTTCAGCTTAGCTGGATTTAGAGAAAACAAAAAATATATACAAGCACATTTTTAAGCCTCCCAAGCATACAGCAAGGCGCAACAGAGACGCAGTTAATCTACCGTGTCCCCAAGTGCATTTTTTTCACGACAAACACTCACCTCAGGATGCATAAGCAGATCTTGCCTCCTGCGGTGAGTCGGCAGAACCCAAACCTCTGCTTGCTCTCAATGTCCGTCAGCACAAAGGCAAAGTGCTGTCCAACCTGATTCCGAGACGCTCTGAAATGCAGCAATGGGACAACACTTCAAGCCCCGTGTGAGAATCGTCTTAAAGAAAAGCCAGGGTCAGGCTATATGGACGCGAGCCACTGTTTCACATTTCCAGTCAGTTGGTTCTCAGAGCTGGAGTGATATTTTAAAACTATATGAGTTGACCTACTCAATACATGCGAGTACATGGCTGGAGAATCGTAAGGTGTCTTAAGCGGAAGTTTTCAAGTGCTTCAAGCGGTAAAGTGTCAGCTGTGTCTGACTCTGAGACCCCACAGACCGTAGCCCCGCAGGCTCCTCTGTCCATGGGATTCTTCTGGCAAGAGTACTGGAGTGGGTCGCCGTCTCCTCCTCCAGGGGCTCTTCCTGACCCAGGGATCGAGCCCAGGTCTCCTGCACTGCAGGCGGACTCTCTACCAGTGTTTGGGAAATTCCAGCAACACCAGTCCTGGCACGCCAGGGGTGAGCAGCTCCAGCCTCTCCTCCGGAGTGCCGCGGGGCTGCCGCACAGCAGAGTGCGTCGTGCCCGGTCTACCGGCAGCCCGACCACCTCTCCTGTTGACATTTTCACTCAATAAAGTCCCGTACACATTACCATTGGCATTTCTTTTTAGCATCCTCTTCTAGAACTACCTATATCCTGGTAATAAATTTCCAAGTACAAAATAAGAATGCAATTCCCACAAACAAAGCTTACTACAAAGAAGTTTAGTTACTGTTGAACCAAGTGTCAAGACGGTCAACATGTGTCACGCCACCATGGAAGGTGAGCGAATCATGTGCAATGAAATAAGTTACTTACTCCTACTGTACCAATACTGCAAATCATTTCCAACTGTTAGGAAATATTGCATTTCAAATGCTGAACGTCTAACAAACACACTTTTATGTGCAAGGTGGGTTTTTCTTTTTTTTAACAAGCTTCAAAAACGGCCTGTGGCGCCGAACGTGCCCTCCTGTGCCCAGTGCTCGCGACTCACTGCCATAGCTTTGCTTCCTGTATCTCATCTTTGCTATTAACTTGGAAACTGCAACTTCAGTGTACACGACTGATTCTCCACAAAAGAGCTACGCTTATTAGCATCAATGAGTCCATCCTTCGAAAGGCTTTATCTTTAACGCTGTACAATTTTAGATTTTTACCCATCTTGACTTTTAGCAAAATATTTTCCTAAAATAAATTTTCTTTTAAAGTTGCCTTATAGTATACTCTTTTTAAAAAAAACTGGTACTGGGGTGTGAAAAATCACATGAAAAACAATAAGTGATCTGTTTTATGCTCAGAGAGCTATATATGCTACTGCATTCCTGCCACAACCCGGGTAAGACTCTATTCACGCAGCATTTGTTCAGTAAAATACAAACATAATGAGATTTTCAAAACTGCTAGGTAAGAGGGTGTCTGTGCAGCCTTTGGTAATATTGCACTATTTCTATAAAGCTATTTGTGGGAGACAACCAGCCATGAGTTTTACAATATCACACAGATGGTCTTTTCAATCAGGATGAAGTGACATAGAAACCGGGACGTATACATCTAATTTTAAAAGACACAATTCTAAGGCTCTGATAAAGGACATGCGAATGTTCTTTTTCCTCCGAGTGCTTACAATATGTACCTGAAGAACAAAAGGAAGAAATGGAACCTTGAGACTAATCCCAACTGGCCACAGTGGAGAACAACAGAAGATATAGTGGTTTAGAAGCCTTCTCCATTTCAAACATTATTTGATTTTGAACCTCTTGTGTTTTCTGTTAGAGGCAGTGAGGAAAAGTACATTTCATTTCATAGAGAAGACACAAGTAGTAACTCTACAGTGCTCATAAGGCGGGCCCCGGTTCCCTTAAGCGATGGCTTATACTGTACCTTTCAACGTCAAAGGGGAAGCAGAACTTTGGCACAGTCTGTAGTACTTCCTGTGAATGTAAATTTAAAAAAAAGCTTTAGAATGTTTTTAAAGATGCAGTTAAAACTTCTTTTGAGACATTTTTAGGGGAAAAAAGTTTTTTGTTTTTTTTTTTTTAAAGAAAAATAGCAGAGGTTCCTAGATTAAAATAATTGATTATTAAAAAGGAATTAAGTGTGTGCTTCGGCAGATTGAGCTGACAATGCCTCGGAAGCCCCGGGAGGGCGAGGCCTGGCCTGAGGGTATTAACACCCCTCACGTCCCCGCTGGGACTCCCTTCAACAAGGCCATATGGATTTTACGAGAAGCACCGCACCATATGGGTAAGCTGCGTCTGCTGCTACTGGTACCACAGGCTAGCCACGGGGACTTCTGACAGATCCTGGCTCAAAACATAAATGTTGTTTCAATTAAAATGCAGGCAGAGAAAAGGGAATGAGGTTGGCAGCAGAATGAATTACTGAGAGGTGTAACAACTCGACGTGCGCCATAGTAAAATCATTCGGGGGAAAAAAGGATTTTCTATAGCTAGAGAAACACACTTATAATTTTAACTCTTGGTATATTCAACATCAGTAACACTAATCTCATACTCTTAAAGAAATGTGCATGCAAAAACAAGCCTTTAAGGGTAAAACAACATAGCTTCTATTCTGTGCACTTTAAGAATTTCCTAGTATGAAAAACAATGTTTTAAGTGTATTTTGTAAGCGTAGAAAATAATCTTACTGACTTTGAAATCTGAAGTGATTTTATAGTTACCGTAAAATAATTTTAAAACCTTCTAGAAATCATATACATTAACAAGTATAACAAAATGCACATAATTGTCATATATTTGGTAAAGATAGAAAAAGATCTGTATTGTTATATAGGAAAAAACAACTTAGAGTTAACTCCTATCATAAAGTTAAACTTCAGAATTGATGATACCATCATACAACTTTAAAGCCTAGTGATCTTACAAGACAAAGCAGAGATAGATGATGATGTTTCATATTAAAAAGAAAAAAGAGCCAATATCTTAATACAGTGTCATCTCTCCAAAAAAGATTACCTTGCCTATCACCTCTTTACCAATAAAATCTGCTCTCCAAAAAATCATCAATATATGAATATTAAATTCTATATAGGCAAAAACACAGTATTGAGTGCTTTAAAGCAGAACTTCTCACATTCTTTTAATATGTAGACTGATACCAAGTATCAGTTAAAAATAAATCATTGTAATATTCCATTTGCTGTATGATTCAGGAAGCTCAACCCAGCTCTGTGACAACCCAGAAGGGTGGGAGGTGGGAGGGAGGTTCAAGACGGAGGAGACGTATCATGGCTAGAGCTGATTCAAGTTGATGTATGGCAGAAACCAACACATACTGTAAAGCAATTATTTTTCAATTAAAAGTAAGTGGAAATGTTAAAAAAAAAATCATTGCAATTACCCCAACGCCAAAACCTAAGAAAGATTCAAGAGCGTTATGAACATACATATTTGAAAGTATGAACACAAATGCCATATTTAGGAAAAAACTGTTTCACTACTGACAATGTTTTATTAAATGGAATTGAAAGAGCTGCTAAACTCGAAATAATTCAAGTTACTTAAATTGCAAGCAGGTCAGTACAAAAGAGGACACAGTTCATCTGAACATTGATAGACTTTATCTTGTGCTGCAAAAAGTAAATCTTCTCATATTTATAACAGCTGCCCCCCTCGACCCAACCCAGCCGCTGCTACAAAGCTGTTCATATCATTTGTGTAACAACAAAGATATATATTCAAAATCCATTGTCGCCTTCCAAATATACCCGAATCAATAATATATTGCACATCGATTTTAAGACTTCAATGAAGAAGAATGTTTCCCGGTTAGCTGCTCAATAGTTCACACCCTCTCCCTGCCCCCCTCCCACAACCAACACACACTCACACACACACACACACACACACGCTTCCGCAAAGCAGCCTCGGCTCGCTCCCCAACTGGCAGGAGCAACCCTCAGGGGACAAGTCTTTAAACCTCCGCACTCTTTAAAATTCAACCAGCCAGCAGGTCTATAGACTAGTGTATAAACAGTATAGACAAAAAAATCCCCTCTGCGCTTCTGTCAGTGACAAAGCAGCCCAGCAGTTGACTGCTCCTCCCCGGACAGTATGAGCCGGGCTTACACAGATCAATGGCCGCCGGCCCCACCGAGCTCCCAGTGCTCGGTTCTCCTCCTTAATTACAGGTGCTGTTCAAGCCGAGGTTGGGAGAGAAAAGAGGGGGAGGGGGAGGGCTATGGCATACACGCAAACAGCATTTTGAACGCTTTTAACAACGATGTTAAGTGAAAACTGTACTTTTATACTGATTTAGAAGTGCTCATGAACTCTGATATTTCTACCATACAGTATTCTTGACATGATACAGACATACACACACGCCACACACACATGTACAGGCGTACGTGCACGCGCACACACACACACACACACACCCCTACATTTCTGGATTGGTATCCACAGATTACGTGAAAGGTAACACTCTTCAAAAGTTACGTTTTCTCTATCCAGACAGGCTTTGGTTTTTATGAAATACCTGATTTCCTTAAGCAAAAAAATTATCTGGGTTCTCAAAATCCTCTTAATTCTCTAAAATATTTTTCCATAAAAAGAACACATTTACTAACACGTCAAATGTTAAAAACAGAAGGAACAAAAAGAATGACACAGAATATGCAATTATGAACAGCAAAAAAAGGGGGGGCAATTATACATATACACGTGTGTGCTCAATTACATATACACGTGTGTGCTCAGTTACATATACACGTGTGTGCTCGTGTGCTCACTTGTGTCCGACTCTGCGACCCCATGGACTGTAGCCCATCAGGCTCCTCCGTCTGTGGAATTTTCCAGGCAAGAATTCTGGAGCGGGTTGCCATTTCCTCCTCCAGGGGATCTTCCCAACCCAGGGATCAAACCTGTGACACTTTCGTCTCCTGCATTGGCAAGCAGATTCTTTACCACCACGCCTCCTGGGAAGCCCTACATATATATGCAGATGCCCTAAAAACACCACATCTACTACACAAATAAACTGACGGGAAAATAAATGACTGAAAATGTTTACCTGGTGTTTTTCGGTCTTACAATCCTGTATCTGTACTCATAAGCATTATGATCAAATTGAGCCCATAAGAGAGAAGAGGGGGAACGGCCTGGTGAACAGGTCAATATGTGAACATATTGACTTTTTATCCCTGTGATTACCGTTGAACAATCTAATTCATCAAATAAAAAAAGGAAACAAGCCTTTAAGAATCTGCTTTTAAAGAAGAGCTCAAAGATGTAAAGGGTACCTCCTGATTAGAGTTCAGTAACTACAAAGGTCTCAGAATTTCCCTGACAAAACTCTAAGAGGTGATGAGATGCGTCACTGTCAGGATCCGTAACCGCTCTCCCTCCTCCTCACTGCTCCTGCCCCGGCTCTCCACTGAGATGTGGTTTCTGAGGTGCATGCAGCCCTCTCTTCCACACTCGTGAATTACATCCGCCCCAGCACCGTCTATACCCATGGATTCAACTGCAGCCCCCAAATTCCTTAGCCCCTGTTAGTTTAGATACTTCTGTGAACTCCAGCACTACACGTCTAACCACGTTCAAGTACCTATTTCTGAGTGTTCTGCCACCTCAAATTCAGGATGAATAAACTGAAGTCCTTCTTCTAGTTGTATATTCCTTATCAGCCAGAAGGGCAGCACCATCCACCCCCGGTGCCCACACAAGCCCACGGTGGCTGTCCAGACCTCTCCCTCTCCCTAACCCCCGCCCCACACATATCAACCATTAATCAAGTTCTGCTTACTCAGTTTCATTAAATGACCTTGCTCCAGAGGTTCCCAATGCAAAGGCAGAAAGAATTAGAAGGAAGATAAGAACGTGGAAGAATCACTTGGGAGCATTTTTCAAAACACACCTGCCTGCCTCCAGTAAGAGTGCTGACGCTTTAACTTGAGGAGCATGTGTGACCCAGGGATGAGACGAACGGGACCAGACCAGGGCGCTCGCCGCGCCCCAGCAGCCCTTCCCCTCTCGCTGCAAGGGGAGAGGCGGACTTGCTCGGAGACCGGCTCAGCATCCTCCTCAAGGGCTCGGGAGCCTTCCAGTCTCCTGCTCGGCTGTCCTGAGCCCGCGGCTTGGTCCCTGTCACCCCTACTCGTGGCCACTGAGTGGGCTGCCAGAGTTCGGCTGACCACATGCAGACCCCAGTGTGCAGTCAAAGCTTCCTGGGAGGCGCTCTCCACCAGCGAGGAGACCCTTCCCAGAAGGCCCACCAGCTGCCTTTCCCATCCCACTCTACCACCTAGAAGAAGTCCACGGCCTCTCCTGGACTAACCTCGGGCAGGGCAACAGTCATCCACGCTCAGCCCAGCCTCAGAATAGTTACAGGAAAACTCAGAATCCATACCCATTCATTTTCCACTAACCACTGAATGTGCAATTAATTATAAAGAAGCTTGAAGTATCATGTTTTCTTCCCCGAAACTCCTCCCCCAAATTTTAACTAGATAAGAATTAAAGTTATACCAGAGTTCTTGGGGGGAAATGTAACACAATATTATGTAAAGTCAGTTTTCAAATAGGCACAGTTGTCTTCATTTGAACAACATTTTCAGAATCATTCTGTAACAAGGGGGCTCTACTTATCGATTTTAATCTAATTTTTCACAAAGGCCATATATTTCTCAAAAGATGCTTATATAACTTTGCATATTATCTCCCAAAATAAATGAGAAGTGATTTAGGATACCACGTATTTGCTCAATCTATCTGTGCTTTACATGGGGGAAGAATAAACGTTTTTTCTCCTTAAAAGAAACGCTCCCTGAGCTACTCGGTGACAGGCAGGCCGCGCAGTGCAGAACTGGGATTCCCAGAGCACAGCTGGCCCACTCCGGGCACCGCCGCACCCGCAGGGGCTGCAAGACGCTGGGATTCCCAGAGCACAGCTGGCCCGCTCCGGGCACCACCGCACCCGCAGGGGCTGCAAGACGCTCAGCTTTCAAGGAGACACAGCTACACTAACAGGGGGATGAGATTAGGAGGCATTTCATTAAAAGGGAGACCTGCAATAAAGCAGCAAATGACATGCACAGCGTCTTTAAACATCATCTTCTCATCTGAAGTTTTCAAGCTGGATACTCTACTTTAAGCTTAAGAGTCAAGGAATAACTGTCAGGATTGACTGACATCTCTGCGGGGTTTCTCGACTTTTTTACTTTTCTGCACTATTTCTGTACAGCAAATATATTCTGCTGTAAAAAGAACTGTACTGATGAAATACAAACTTTGAGGATTTTGGTTCTATGTGTACCAGTCAGGTGACAAAGACCTCTGTAGTCGACATTCGCTTAATCTAATGCCAGTGAAAAGGCCTAGGTTCAAAGCAAGGCAGAGTGATATTACCATAAATACATATACTTAACGATTAGACAGGTGCTTTACCAGTCCATTTTGAAGGAGATCAGCCCTGGGATTCCTTTGGAAGGAATGATGCTAAAGCTGAAACTCCAGTACTTTGGCCACCTCATGCGAAGAGTTGACTCATTGGAAAAGACTCTGATGCTGGGAGGGATTGGGGGCAGGAGGAGAAGGGGACGATAGAGGATGAGATGGCTGGATGGCATCACTGACTCAATGGACTTGAGTCTGAGTGACCTCCGGGAGATGGTGATGAACAGGGAGGCCTGGCATGCTGCGATTCATAGGGTCGCAAAGAATCGGACACGAACGACTGAGCAACTGAACTGAACTGAACTTACTTGATAAATGAAAGGAATCATATATTTCCCTCATTAATTTAAGATAAAGAATTTAAAAGGCATGAAAGGAAAGTATATATATATAGATAGATAGATATATATAGATAGATATATACACACACACACACATATATATATAAGCAAATGGGTTTCAAAAGTTTTTTTCTCAAAAATTCTAGTACCAACCTTCAGTTTCTTACCCCTAGGTTAACACTAACTTTTAATCAATGATTTGAATAGCAATTCTCCACTTCAGAAGACCCTCTTTTTCCCCCTAATAACCATAGACCCTCCCCACTCCTTTCAGACTGACATCTTTGCCCTTTGCTTCACTCACCCTTAGTTTAACTAGAAACATTTTCTAGATCAAAGGAGCTACCTATATAATAAAATAGAGTACTGCCTCTAATACTTATTTGCACCACAGAAACTAAGGTACTTAAAAATGAATATCAAACTTCCATTTAAATCAACATCAGAATTAGGTAGAAAAATGTTTCAACTTTTAGAGAGAAACAAGTTTCACGCCCGTCAACTGATCTGCCCCCATGACCCCAGCCCACAGCTAAATGCGGAGAAGAGGAAACGAAAGGGGATTACCGATTTTCAGAGCGAAGACGAGATCCTAGAAACAGCCCCGCACACAGTGTGCAGGCACGCGCCCACAAGGTGGTAAAGCCCAGTGGTCAGTGCCGAGTGCCCGGGGCCGGAGGTGACGTTCAGACCTGCCTGTGCCAGCCCCTGGCCACGCGCTCCAGTCACAGCTGCTAGAAAATGGGCCAAAATTATCACCTATCTCGTAGGATTAAGTGAGAATTTTCTAGGAGATTTATATGAGGATTAAGTTAGAAATCCACGTCCAATGATTAGACAATGTCAGGCACATAAACCATCCCAGCCCAACAACTGTTAACTCTTTTATTAAAGAGCTAGTTGTTTTAACAACTCAAGTGTCACATGAATTCAAATGAAGAAGATGCTTACTTACACAACAAATATTTACTGAATAACTGCAGCATTTAAAGTCCTGCGTCCAATAACCTATGCCAAAACATTAACAAACCAAGACATGAAATGATAAAGAAAATATTATACTGGATAGTCTGTCTGCCTCCCTGGAAGATGTTTAACACATTCAATTAACATAGGTGCCTGTGGATACAGACACAGATTGGAACATCCTCACCTACTTCCGCTGATCCCACACAAGAGAAGCAGACTTGGTCAGGGCTGCGAAGTCACACCCTGTGCGGGGCGGGAGGGAGGCTCGGGCGGGAGGGGATGTGCGCTTACACGCGCTGCTCCACTCTGCGGCACAGCAGAGACTCACACACGCTGGAAAGCAACTCACCTCCCATTTGGAAAAGTCAACGCTTGATGAGGTCAGCGTGTACAGGAGCAGCCTTCAGGCTACCATCCTGGCCATTTCTCCGAAGTAAAAATATCTTTGAAGAGTCGTGCCAACAGGCGCTTTTCACTTAAGGGGCGGTTTACTTAAAAAAAAAAAAATCCTCTTTCAGGTATTTATTTATCAATGCACCTGATAAGGACTAACTGCCAACTATGCAAATGGCGCTAAGCCAGGGTGGGGAGGACCATCCAGCTTCCTGTTCCACCAGCCCCCTGGCCGTCTCCTCTCTGGCCAGGCTCCCCTCCAGCCATCCTGGCCAAGCCGCTGGCAAATGTGTCCTCAGATAAACACATCCTCTATGCACCACTGCCCTCCAGTAATGGGCTATGTTTTCCTTTTTCTTTGATTTTGAGTCAGTCTTTGTACTTAGCCTAACCTTTACCTGGAATTTATCTTTTCCCGTTTTGTACACTGCCAGACCCTTGATTCATAGTATTCCTCATCTTCTTCAGACCTGGACCATGTGCAGTCTTTGTTGTGACATTCATGTAAATATTTTCCATTCACTGGGTAAATCGCACACTGAAGAACGTATTTTGCTCTTATGGAGATGACAAATGAGACATGCTATGTCCCAGAAAAGTAAATTACAGTTATCTTTTTTTTTTGACCCTGCCTTGAACCTAGTTCAGAACTATGCCTGAACTGCTTGATATTCCCTAGATAGTGAATCTTGCGATAAAACCAAATGGATAAAACCAAAGACAACTAATTTGTCTGATGCTTTAATAAACAACAGAACCTTTCGTTTTAGAGCATAAATCAGGGACCCTACACTTTAGGCAGTTACTGTATTCAATACAGTACAGTAAGTACTAATCGCTTCTCTATGCCTTGAAGGCCCCTAGAGTCTATACAGTCACCCGGCAGAAATGAGAATCACGGTGTCTTTTAAAAGTCTGGAAATATCGTAACTATCTATTTGAAGGCTTTATCTGAAAGAACTAAAATATAACTACACAATTATGAAATATGGACTGCTGAATGAAGATTACTGACTTAGATATAAAGTCTAAGAAGGGAACGGAGTAGAATAGGATGAGATGGTTGGATGGCATCACCGACTCAATGGACATGAGTTTGGGTAAGCTCCGGAAGATGGTAAAGGACAAGGGAGCCTGGTGTGCTGCAGTCCACGGGGTCGCAAAGAGTCAGACACGACTTAGCAACTGAACGACGACAGTCTAATCAGTGCTAAATGACATTTACAAACTCAATGTGAAACACATAAATAGTAATATGGTTATGTATGTTTTTATATATATATTCATTTAGCAAATACTTATTGTGTGAAGAGCAATCAAAGATAATCACAACGTAACGTAAGAAGAGCACTGGTGGTAACGGTGAGAAACACCCAGGGAGTCTAGAAATCAGACCTGTAAAGCAAATCGAGGACGGGGGCTTCTGGAACGGAGTGGTCGAAGTCTCGAGGGAAGAGACTGTGTCTAAACAGATAACGAGAAGTTGACCAGATGACACATGACGAGGGGGAGGTAGAGAGGCGGGCAAGGTGGTTTCCCCGTCGCAGGCAAGATGATCACAGAAAGGTCCAGCAGGCTCTGGAGGTGGAAGGAACACGTACAAAGCCTGAGCGGCTGAGAAGACAATGTGGCCTGAAGAACGGGTAGGGGACAGACGGGACCCCAAGGCCTTTAGACCAACTCAGTGCTGACCTGACGCAAAGAGGAGGGAAGCCAGGCTGCTGACCTGCCCAGAACACCTGACAGCCGCCTTCTCAGCGCAGTTCGCAGCGGCGATCCTTTTTACTCTCAAAAGTGCCCAAGTTACGACTTCTTGTTACAGAAATCAGAACCGTGGTCTCCTGGGCCCACGGGAGTGGGTGGGCCAGCACAGAAGCACCCAGGAAAAGGCAGGAGGGCGCTTCCTGCACGGACAGGGCTGCATCTTTATAGGAGCAGGGGCCACGCGGGGTCTCACCGCACACCCGAGCGGACACGCGTCTGCACTGCACCACCTACAAACCGTCAGTGAGAAAAGAACAAGGGAGGAGCTCAGCTTGCACAACAGATCATGGCCCGCTGACCTAAGAGACACAGGGACGCTGTGAAGCAAGGGAGGGACACGCCTGGACTGGAATTTCAGGAAGGTCGCTCTACCATTTGCAGGATGGGTTTTCAAGGACGAGAATGAAGGCTGGAAAATCAGCGAGAAGGCCTTTGTGATCATGGCAGGGAGCGGTGGTGGCCTGCCGCTGGACAGCCGCAGCAGGAAGACAGAGAAGGTACAAGATTAAGATGAAAGCAAGAGCAAAGAGGGGAAGGTCCAGGCGGGAGCTGGATAAACCGCCCGGTGCTCCAGAGACAGCATGTGGCCCAGACAGAGACAAGCAAGGGGATGGCACCAATTAAAAGATACGGAAGCAGGGAGAGACAGGATTCTTTCACTGTCCGCTATTGTGGACAATTAATACTACTCTGCATATTTTCACAGCCCCCTTAACAAGTGACTTTCTTATAACATTTCCAAATTATGAAGTCACTGTACTTTCTCATAATCCTGTCTTTATTTTCCTAGGGACTTGTATCAAGATATAGGTTACAGACTGTTCAACCACCTCTGGTATTATAATCACAATATGTCCTTAGTCAGGAGCCAGAAATCGATGAAGTTAGTAGTGACCCAGAAGGTCCGAGTTGTTACAGTGGACATGATCAACAGGAGAGATGACTCGCCAAAGTCTCTGATGGCTTATTTACCTTTGGAGTTCTCCTAAGGCCTAACCAGTGCCTGGCCAGCACTCACTCTCTCAAACAAAACTGCTGATCACATACGAAACGATGCTTTTAGCACCATCAGAACCAATCCACCTTGGTAGATAGTTCAAGGAAAGGTGATTTAAGGGTCTGAATGCTTTTTTTTTTCCCGATTACCTACCCAAATAAAGATATGATAAAAATAACAGCTTACTACACTAGGTTCTGACCTAAAGCACTTACATGTATTATCTCATTTAAACCTAATAATAATCCATGTTTTATTCTCTTTCATATGTGTGCGTGCAGGGGGCGGGGGGCGGGGGGAGAGATCAAAGAGGCTAAGTAACATGCACAAAGGCACAAAGCTAGCAAATGTTACTCAGGGTTTGAAATCAGAGGCTAAGCTTCTAACCATTATTCCCCACAGTATGCATTTTTTTTCACTTTGTTTTTATGTTGTGTCCAACATAAAATCAGCAGATGCCTGGTTCCGATGGATGCCTGCTTGGGCTGTATATGGTGGATACTGTCCATACATAGGAAGAATTACGCTGTACAACTGTACTTCCCTGGTGGCTCAGACAGTAAAGAATCTGCTTGCAATGCAGGAGACCTGGGTTCAGTCCTGGGTTGGGAAGATCCCCTGGGGAAGGGAATGGCAACCCACTCTAGTAGTCTTGCCTGGAGAATTCCCATGGACAGAGGAGCCTGGTGGGCTATGTACATGGGCTCACAAAGAGTCAGACACGACTGAGCACTAACACTTTCATTCATGTTTTAATTAGAACCAAAGTTCAGCTTGGCGTATGGAACGATAAAGGGGGCAGAGACGGGAGGAAACCATGGGAGGAGAGATGGGATGAAACGGCATCACAAATGCGAATCCTGCCTGCCCAGCGTTGTTCTATGCCCTCGAAATGAAGTCCTGAGGCAGAAAAGCAATGCTGCCTGTGACTATGCCTGTTCATTACCACTGAAAATACTTGACTTACAGTAAAAACATACATCTGACTTCTTTCAAATAACAGACTTATAAATAAGGACTTACGGAGATTCTTTCTCACATAGGAGCGAAATACCAAGGAATTAAATTTGAAGCATATTATTTAAATCTGAAATAACCAATCATCTGATACTTATCATAACAAGGGGCTTCTGTGGTGGCTTAGATGGTAAAACATCTGCCTGCAACGCAGGAGACCAATGTCAATCCCTGGGTTGGGAAGATCCTCTGGAGAAGGGCATGGCAACCCACTCCAGTTTTCTTGCCTGGAGAATTTCATAGACCGAGGAGCCTGGTGGGCCATATAGTCCATGGGGTTGCAAAGAGTCAGACATAACTGAGCCACTAACACTATCAGAACAAAGATCACAACAGAGCAAGTAAAGAATGCTCAAGAAACACAGGCAGGATGAGGTAAGGCAAAATTATCAGTAACAGAGGGGCCCAGGGTGGGGAGAGCGTGTAATTATTTCAGGATCAACAGTAGGAACCTGCAGGTTGGCCCAAAGCTATCTCTATGTGGCAACAGGTGAAGACGTGGAAAATGAGGCTCAGGCAGTAAGCATCTCGGGTCACTGATACCATTAGCCATTCTACTTGTGAAGTTTGGCAGACATTTTTTATCCCCTTCAATTTAAAGCAGGAACTAAGTGCCTAGTAATTAAAATAAAGCCTTATTCAAATATAGCTAGCAATAAGGACTAAAAATCAAGAACCTAGAAACTGATTTTTTTTTTTTTTAATTTTTCAGTTCAGTCGCTCAGTCATGTCCGACTCTTTGCGACCCCATGAATCGCAGTATACCAGGCCTCCCTGTCCATCACCATCTCTCAGAGTTCACTCAGACTCACGTCCATCGAGTCTGTGATGCCATCCAGCCATCTCATCCTCGGTCGTCCCCTCCTCCTCCTGCCCCCAATCCCTCCCAGCATAAAAGTCTTTTCCAATGAGTCAACTCTTCGCATGAGGTGGCCAAAGTACTGGAGTTTCAGCTTTAGCATCATTCCTTCCAAAGAAATCCCAGGGTTGATCTCCTTCAAAATGGACTGGCTGGATCTCCTTGCAGTCCAAGGGACTCTCAAGAGTCTTCTCCAACACCACAGTTCAAAAGCATCAATTCTTTAGCGCTCAGCCTTCTTCACAGTCCCAACTCTCACATCCATGCATGACCACTGGAAAAACCATACCCTTGACTAGACGGACCTTAGTCAGCAAAGTAATGTCTCTGCTTTTGAATATGCTATCTAGGTTGGTCAGAAACTGTTTTTTTTTTGTATTTTTAGAGTACCTTAAATTATACAAGATTTTTCTTTTATAAAAAATGTACATGCCCACAATTTTTAATATCTCAAACAATTAAATCTGACGTCATAAGTGTCTTTTTTTAATGATTTATTTCTTGAAATTATAAATAGAAATATTGTGAGCTATTATTTTGCAAACTTATTCTGCTCCACCCATTCTAGAACATCCACCTCGTGGGATAAAAATTTAGTTCACACTCCCTGCTGACGTAATCTTTGGCCTTTTGCTGAGATTATAAGAAAAGGTGCCAATTTTGGTCTTAGTTCTTATAACGCAGAAGTCTTTCTGTAAGAAATTCAACTGGGAACACTAGTTCTTTTCACACAGAGAAAGTTACCAAACAAGCCTCACCAAATAGCAATGAGTTTTGATCATTCCTAGTCGAGTCCACTTTGGCATAAATGAACTTAAAGAGAAAACACAATTTCCTGAGTCTCTTGTAAGGATATTACTCAATAAACCAGAAATGAAAGACACATACACACACACACACACAAACACACACACACACACACACGGGGGGGGGTGCATTATTTGATAAACTTTCTCAGTCAAGGATTAGTAACTCTCTTGAATAAATTATCTTATACCTTGTATTTATTCTTTACAATATAATATTGCATTGGAATGCATGGAAAAGAAGGAGTAAATATAAACAACAGGGATGTCTTATTTGTAAAATCAGACTAAGATAAATTCTGTAAAGTAGAATTTGGTCAACCAAGAAGCAGACCTAAAATAGTTCTTTCTTCCTCTCACTGAAAATTTTCTTGCAAGTACAACGTACATTCAGCAAGTCTCCATTACTGTTTTTACTATCGACTCTTCTCAGCTTAAGTCACCAGTGACCGTTAATTTCTACATTTAATCGCTGTTCTCCCAGTCTTCACCATATCGGACTTCTGCAACGTGTGATGCCACATTCATTTAACACGTGCTTACTCAGCGTCTACCAGGCACGAGGCGGGTGGGACTGAGGGCTGCCAGGACCTGCCCCTTCCTTGACCGAGAAGCCGAGCTTCCTGTTCCCATGTGTCCTCCGGATACGTCTGCGTCCACTTCACCCGGCGTGCTTCACCCGGAAGCACGGTGCCTTCTCTGCTGGGGTTCCCGGGGTTCTGTCTGCCGCCCTGACCTCTCCCTGGGGAACAGAACCTCACTGTTACATGCCACGGATAAAGCCTGGATTCTCCAGCCAGAGGTGAGGACCAGGATCCAGCTGAGCCACTCAATGGCCGCATGAAGCCGATTACCATTCTCTCCCGCCCTCCAGCCAGAGGCATCCAGGAATGAGAAGGCACTCCTGCCACTGGACCTGGCCCCTACACCGGGAACATCCTGCCCCCCGGAACCGCGCCCACACGCCCTGTCCCGATATTTTTGAGCTCTTTCCCAGTCTAACTTTCTCCAAACTCTAGAATCAGGCAACGGCTTTTCTTTCATTGTATACAAACACGTCAAAAACTAGTTAAAATCACAAGGACCCTGTGTCTGCATTCCCCAAAAATGATCACTAGACTGCATTGTTGTCCCTTCGGATCAAACAAGCTAAGGATAAAGATGAATGTTACTACCTAGTGCTACCTTATTCATCGGAAGGACTGATGCCGAAGCTCCAATACTCTGGCCACCTGATGCAAAGAGCCAACTCACTGGAAAAGACCCTCAAGCTTGGAGAGGTTGAAGCCAAAAGGAGAAGAGGAAAGCAGAGGATGAGATGGTTAGGCAACAACACGGACTCCAGGAACATGACTCTGAGAGACGGTGAAGGACAGGGAAGCTTGGCGTGCTGCAGTCCACGGGGCTGCAAAGAGCTGGACGCGACTTAGCAACTGAGCAGCAGCAACAAGCAAGACGTGCTGCAGTGCCATCCTCTGTCCTGAAAAACACGCGTGAATGCAGTGCTATCCTCTGTCTACAAAACACGCATGGATAAACTTGTAAGTGTGCATTAGAAGAGCTAAGCTACAAAACGAATCAGAAATTCATATTTTAAATATAATATTTACCATCACATTTAGTCAAAATACTTGATATATAACAATCATTCATTTTTACAATGAGGTCTATTTAAATTAGGCCAAACGTTAGTCAAATATTTTACTTTACTTAAAATATCTCTATGAAGTACCACACCTAACATTGCATCTGTAAGATTTAAGAAGTCTAACATATGTAAAGTCTATTAAAATGCACATAATTTATCTTGCTCAAAATGAAAATATATCTAATAAATAATACCATTCATCTGGCCTCTTTTAGCTCCCCCTTAACATAAAAATGCATTCCTTTTCTCCAAAACACAGCAGCTGGGAATGAAAGGAAAGATTTCAAATGATCATTTTCACATCATATTCCATCGTCTTTTCTTCCGTCTTCCCTAGCTTTCCTTTGAGTCCCGCTCTTTTACAAGGGGTCTCTTTTTAGATCAATCCATATTTCCATAATCCACACTGCTGTTTCCTCCTCTTCTCCCCAGGGTGGACTAACCCTCACATCCAGAACTATGGCTTACAACTGTCATTAAGCCTTATAACAATAACAAGATAACAAAAGAACGGGTGGAGATGAGGCTAGCTGGTACCATATGTTGATCAAGTTCAATGTTTTCAGCTAATAAGAGGATATTTTTTAATCTTCAAATTTTTCATTGTGAATTGCCTTTATATCTACTTATTCTCAATTGTATTTCAGGCTTAAATTTTAAACATTAGTAAACAACCTGGCTATTACTTTAATAGCGCTTATCTATTAATAATGTAATGAGAGGAGGGAAAAACAGAAATAACCAAACAAAAAGGTAAGGTGGCAACTTATAGTTAGTTACTGATTCTTACAAACCACAAGTTTCACTCAAGTTACAAACAGAAATATCCCTGAAAGGCATTCTTATGGAGCACACAGTTATTATGATTATTTCAAAGTAACATATTCTATGCAAATTAATATTGACTTAATGTCAATTTGAAAGATTTCAATTTCTCCAAGTAACAACTGAAAACATGCTGCTCTTCTGTCCATCCTTTGTTTCACAGTTAACTAATCTTAGCTTCTCTTTAAGCTAAAAGATAAAGAAAAATGTGAAATGTAACACTCTGGACTGGTAGAGAGATTTTCGTTCCCCTATACTTAAATTTAACTTTTTCTCCTGATTTCAGAATTGCTTCGATTCATCAGCCTCTGTCACGTCACTTTGAAAAAAAATATTTTTTACCTATTTCTCTCAAAGATTCAGAACTCTTACAAGAACTAAATTCCAAACTGACTTTTGTCAAATGTTTAAGGTTCCATAAAAAGTAAGTTCTTGTGAACTACATTCTATCTTTTTCAGTCTGCATCGTCTATTATTTGATTTCTATAGAGTGCTGAGCAACGCCAGACCTTCCAGGACTGCTCTGAATTGTGTGCAGAGTTAGAATATAATAATTTCATGGCTATATAAATAAGGGTAAAACCCTTCACCCTCCAACAGCTCATGAAAGTAACAACATTCAGCAGAAAAATAAGGTCATTTTTTTTCAGGGGCTTTCAAATTTTATTATCTAGAATGTATGCAAAAATATTCTTTTCAATAGGAGTTTGCCAGATTACATAGTTCTGTTTTCCAATAAATACCTCTGCTCTAAAGCAAAATTTCTAAAAATGTTTTTCCAAATTAGTTTCCCTGTTTGCAGTAACATTTTAAAATTCTAACAGGAGAAAATATAAGAATGCAGGTAAAATAAAAACGTGATCACATTTGACCTTGAGCATTTACAAAAGAAACAAATCTTGCCTTTATGAAGAAAGAGAAAAAGGCAAAATGATGATGATCTTGGATTTACTTTTAAGCACCTTCCCACAAGCTTGCCACCTGTGTTTTAATATGATTCTGTTTTGTTTTTTTTTTTGACACAAGAATGTACAAAAAATGTATATAGTGTTATCTACAAAGCAAATTATAAGAAATGATTTATATTTTAGGGTTATTGAGATATATAACTGATAAAATGGAATACGAAACAAACAATACAGTCATGAGATGATTATAACCACCATTTCCCTGTGTTTAGGATTTAATTTCATTAAAAAGTTAAAAAATCTATCTGTCTCAGAAATATGTATCCATATACAAGGTACATATTCATAGGGGTAGTGAAATAAAAATTAACCATCACACATCAAAAACTGGCTTAAAACAATTCATATTTTTTTTCCCATTTGGAAAAACAATCAGTTCAGTTCAGTTGCTCAGTTGTGTCCGACTCTTTGCGACCCCATGAATTGCAGCATGCCAGGCTTCCCTGTCCATCACCAACTCCCGGAGTTCATAGTTGGTACAAAATGCAATTAAATATCTTCCTCTGTGCCTGATATAATCGACTGGCAGTTTGAAACGACAGAATCAAATCCGAACAAGCAAAAAAAAAAAAGTCGAACTTTTAAAAATATCTGTAATTATTTAATTATTTATTTAGAAAGTATTTAGATTTAGTAAATTATTTCCAAATAATTTCAATTTTATGACCGATGCAAGGAGCAAAGTCATAAAACATCCAGTTATCAATTTACCTCAATTTCAAGTCATGAAAGACTTTATTTATTCTGACCAAATCCCCTTATAGTTATCAAAAGAAATACTTTTTTGAAATGATAGACATGTAAAAAATCTCTCTTAATAAAGAACAGGCACTCTTCCTAAAACACACAGACCAAGCAGTACATATTGTTGAGCATGAAAAGAAAATTGTATATGGTGCTGAGTATATTTGGTTAGCAATCAGCTAACTAGCTAGTTACCTACAACTACAAGAGACTTAGGAAGACGCAGCTGAAGGGTAAGATTTAAGCTGTTCTTTCATCACGGTGTAATAGTTTCCCATGACTTTTCACTCAATTAAATTCAAAGTATTCACTCAGAATTATAATTCAAAGTGTTTCCAGTTTGAATTTTACCAAGTTTTCTTAATTAGTTTCTCCCAAGATTTGCTTAGTGGTATTTATTATTGTAATTAAAATTAATTATGTAATATGTGCACGTTTCTCGATGCGTTTCCAATGCAGCTTGCTTATCACCTAGCATGGGAGCACATGTCAATATATATAGATTCTTAATTTTTTTTAACCTTCAATAAATCAGAGAAGGAGAAGGAACACACGAGTCAGGTCCTCGTCGTGAACAAACAGTGGCAGGCCTACTAAATCCTTCCTCTGGGCCACATCTTTTCATTTGCAGCTTGATGAATCCCTATTTTATTTGTCGAAAACACCAGTCTGAAATCCTTCTAAATTTAATATCCCACACCCTCGTACAGCTATTCTGCTTAGTAGATGATCTTGCTCCCATCTTTCTAAGAAGGTTAAAATAATCTAAAATGAGTTTATTCAACTTTCTTTGATTTATTCACCTAGTCATTCAGAATACCTTTATTCAAACCTTATTATGTATGAGCTTGCTAGATGTAGTGATTGAAGTATAAGCAGTTTCTGCCCCTTCTTCCTTCAAGAAACACCAATTACGGAGTAGGGGAGACAGACACACTCAAAAGAGAGAGAGAGAAAAAGAATGAATGAAAATGTAACTGTAAAATATAAACACAAGAGGCTACGGAAAAGTCCAGACAACCCTCCCCTGGCGTCGGCGATCCTCCTTTCTGCACACCCCACCACGGCCACGTCACACTCGGGGCTCTGGCGCCCCGACAGCCTCTTCTGTACTCCAACACACGCGATACACTGTGATCAACTAACGTGTCTCTCCGACTGGACTAGGAGGTGCTTCTGAGCTGGCAGCTTCCTAGACTTATCTTTATTTCTCTCATACCAGAAAAAAATAACGCACGGTGTGTGTTCAGGCAGTGTTTGGCATCTTGCCGTCTCTGCGTAGTCTCGCTATAGAAATTAGTTCTAGCTACTATCTTCGATCTTTCTTTTCCACGTGACTTCTGGCTGTCCTATTTATAGAAACATGGTCTTCCCTCCTCAAACCTTTTAATCCTAGAAAATAAAAGTACACTGAATACCGCCACCAGCAGCAGAATCAGCCTAAACTCCCTACACTTCTTCCTCGCTAGCCACTGCCCTCCTCAGCTGGTGTAAAGGTGCGGCGTCTTCCTTCCCAGGACTTCCACATTTCATTGGCAGTAATTCTCATGACACATATTACACCTGGGTTTCTGTTGCAACACGCATGCTAAGTCACTTCAGTCATGTCCGAGTCTTTGTGACACCATGGACTGTGGCCCACCAGGCTCCTCTGACCATGGGATTCTCTAGGCAAGAATACTGGAGTGGGTTTCCATTTCCTCCTCGAAGAGATCTTTCCCACCTAGAGATCGAACCTGTGTTTCCTCCATGACACGCAGATTGTTTACCCGCAGAGCCATCGGGGAAGCCCGTGTGTAATATAAGTTATGCATGTGTGCATGCTAAGTCACTTCAGTCGTGTCCGAGTCTTTGTGACACCAGGGACTGTGTAGCTCACCAGGCTCCTCTGACCATGGGATTCTCTAGGCAAGAATGCTGGAGTGCGTTGCCATGCCCTCCTCCAGGGGAGCTTCCTGACTCAGGGATTTTACCCTAGTCTCTTACATCTCCTGCACTGGCAGGCCAGCTCCTTACCACTAGCACCACTTGGCAAGCCCCCTGTTGCAATCGTGAAAGGAAAGTGAAGTCGCTCAGTCGTGTCTGACTCTTGGCGACCCGTGGACTATAGCCCACCAAGCTCCTCCGTCCATGGGATTCTCCAAGCAAGAATACTGGAGTGGGTTGCCATTTCCTTCTCCAATCGTATGTGGAAGTAAATACTGTAAAAACAAACCAGTAACCTGCATCCGCCACTTAACAGAGGAGAGCATGGCACTCCAAGGAGCAAAAGTGATTTCTTTCAAGGCATACATTCAAAGCAGAAATACAGTATTATCTCACTTTTGATTCCCAAACCAGTCTTCCTCCCCACACATAGGACTTCTGGAAGGCAAGGATCACATGTCTTTCTGTTTACAGCCCATGTTACCAGACCGGTGCCTTGCCAAAAAGAAAAAGTATGAGTAATTTTAACACAGCTTTAGGTACATGCTAACTGCTTAGGTTAAGTAAACTTGTTCAATATTTGGCAAAATTTTCACCTCTGATATCATAAAAGTAACAACCAAAAACACAACTAAAAGGCCTCGTAAAATAAAGCATCACTTTTAACAGTATGTCTTTCAGTCTCTTACATGTCTGTATTATCTGTTCACTATGGAAAATATATCTAAAGTTATCACCAAAATTTCTCATGTCTATGAATCTACATGCATATAATCCAGAAAAGTCTTTTCTTTAATTGAGTTAGTGTAAAACACCTCTGGAGAATACCTCTGGAAAGGGTCAATGAACTAGATTATAAAGTCTCATAATTTAAACTCCCAAATACGGATGTTTAAAGCAGCTTTATTCACAATTGCCAAAACTTGCAAGCAATTAAAATGTCCTTCTGTGGGTAAATGGATACACTGTGGTACTTCCAGACAATGGAATATTTTTCAGCACTAAAAAGAAAGAAGCTACCAAGCTATAAAAAGACATGGAAAAGCCTTCAATGCGTATTACTGAGTCAAAGGGGCCAATCTGAGAAGATTACATACTCTTGTGATTTCAACTATGATATTCTGGAAAAGGCAATAACTATAGAGACAATAATAAAAGCTATGATTTTTCCAGTAGGCATGTACGGATATGAGAGTTGGGCCACAGGGCACACTGAGCACCGAAGAATTGATGCTTCCAAACTGTGGTGCTGAAGAAGATTCTTGAGGGTCCCTTGAACAGCAAAAAGATCAAACCAGTCAATCCTAAAGGAAATCAACCCCAAATATT
Organism: Cephalophus harveyi; assembly: GCA_006410635.1. NCBI lineage: Eukaryota > Metazoa > Chordata > Mammalia > Artiodactyla > Bovidae > Cephalophus > Cephalophus harveyi. The sequence goes on along the minus strand of SJYT01007300.1, from coordinate 35,612 downwards.
CATTGAAAAGACTGATGCTGAAGCTCCAATACTTTGGCCACCTGATGCAGAGGGTCAACTCACTGGAAAAGACCCTGGTGCTGGGAAAGACAGATACAAGGAGAAAGGGGTGGCGGAGGATCAGATGGTTAGAGAGCATCACCGACTCAATGGACATGAACCTGAGCAAACTCTGGGAGACGGAGGAGGACAGAGGAGCCTGGAGTACGGCATTTCATGGGGTTGCAAAGAGTCAGACACGACGTAGCGACTGATGGAGATAAATGTAGACTGTAAGAGGAGTGGCTGCCAGGGCTGGGAATGGCAGGGTGAGATAGCCAGGCAGAGCTCAGAGGATATTTAGGACACTGAAAATACCCATATGTTATTACAATGATGGCTGTGTCATGATACATCTGTCTAAACCCATAGATGGTACAATAGCAAGAGTGAACCTTAAGGTAATCTGTGGATTCTGGGCCATTATGTGTCAGTGTGGGTTCATTCTTGGTAAATAACGCACCATCTGGTGAAGATATTGATAAAGCCAGAGGCTGTGCAAACGCGGCTGCAGGGGGTAAACGAGAAATCACTGCACCTTTCCCTCCATTTTGCTGTGAACCTTAACTGTTCTAAAAGATAGAGTCCTTTACAAAAATGTTAAATAAATTAGAGCAGCTCTACTCTGATTGGCTTATAGAGAGAAATGTGCATAAACTGGGAAGCCCAGTTTATTCCTCAAAGTCCTATAAAATAAGGAAATTGAACTTCTAATACTTCAAATGTGCCAGACTTCCAGAAAATTTATAGTGAATTCAGATTCACATAATTAAGGAAAATCCTCAACAAACATCTAGTTTCATCATTTTACTTTAGTAAATATAGCTGCAACTTCTGACTTCTCAATGTTAATTAAAACATAAGCACACATTCATTCTATCTCAGTTTGCTTTTCCCAAATGTATACAGGCTTACTAACTAAATTAGCTAACATGGCATACTGCTTCAGGTTATAAAAGATGTAAATATTCAACCAAATTGTATCATTATTCTGGCAAGCTTTATTTCAACAGTAACTACAGTTTGTAATATATATGCTGAAACAATTTCAAAACTCTTGAGGTAACCAAAACATTAAACTGATATTGAGTTAGTTAATAAATACTCATTATACTATACACTGTATTAAAGGGGCTTCCCAGGTGACTCAGTAGTAAAGAATCCACCTGCTGATACAGGAGTTGCTGGATCCTTGGGTCGAGAAGACCCCTGGATGAGGAAATGGCAACCCACTCCAGTATTCTTGCCTGGAGAATTTCATGGACAGAGGAGCCTGGGGGGCTATAGTCCGTGGGGTTGCAAAGAGTCACACATGACTGACCGTGCACAAAAATAATGTATTAAAACCCTAGATAACTTCTGAAATACCAAAAACACTGATCGCTAAGCTTACTCAAGTCTGTATACTTCTCATTTCTGGGCGCTGTAAAAGGCTACCCCTCGGGTCTTGTTAATGACTGCGTTCACTCTGGCCACTACACAGCGAGGTGGGAGGGAGGCGTGAGGCTACAGAAAGGGGTACCATGGGACCGCATCTGGCGGCCTGTCAGGGTGCTGGTGCAGGACACCAGGGGCTCAGTTATCCATGCCCCCTCCACCAAGTGCCTTCTTTCTCATTTTCTGCAAAACAGAAGTTACTTGTCCAGGTTAAAAGTTATAATCAATATGAGTGGTTAAGACTACACAATGAACAATAGTGTCAGTTAAGTACAACCGTGGATATGTTTTTGTTTTCAAAGAATAGTTTTATCCTAAACAGTGATTCTTGGGCTTTTTAAATTGCTTACCTCTATATTTTTGGGACTTAATGAGGACTGATGAGCTAGTGTTTACGTGATAATTGCTGAAATGCAATATATTAGAAATTAAAGGGGTAAATTTTTAAAAGACACGTGGATTCATTTGATGACAGCAATCATGGACCCACTGCACGTTAACACACATAACACCAATGTGGCGGTTATAGAGACGATGATGAATTAGTTTGACCTTGCAGATCTCTGAGATGCGTCTTTTACATATCAGTTTGTTCTTGAATAGGACAGAGCGCAATGAATAAAGCTTAAAATGCTTGGTAATTCCTGACTCTTGAAGGAAGCTATGATAATTGCTAAAGTTCCCTCAGTTTTGATGGGCTTGCTCCCTGGATTACTGATTCACCTTCTGCCTACACCAGGAAAGGTTCCTCTTCGCTCCATGTGCCTCTGGGACAGTCAAAACTCTGGGTCTCTGCAGAATAATTCTCTGTGCTTGATACAGACTTTATTATGTCTTCTATTATTCAAGAGTGGGGAGGAGGGTCACAAAAGTTCCTCACTTATGAAAGAGGAACATCCAATCCGCATTCAATATACACATTCAATCATGTTACTGCCTATATTTACTTTTAAATATTTTATTGTCACTTTGATTAAACGGATAATCAAATGCTTGCTTCTTAGGCACCTCTGAACCCATCACAGTCAAATATCCAAATCTTTCAACAACTTTTTAAATTTTGCCTTCCCAAACTCAGATCCTGAATACAGAAAAAAATAAAAAACCTACAGGATCTGTTTTATAACTAAAACTATCCAGAGGACTTCCTTGAAGCTCCCTGAAAATCACAAGGATGTATACTCTTATAAAATGAGATGCTAGAAGTAATTTGGCTTGTTTGATATATTATTATCCTAAGGGTGGTTTAAAAGAATTATTATTATACAAAAAGCTGGCCAATCAGAAGAGACCCTTAGCCTGCTCTAGGTTAAATCTGTACATGTAAATTTTATGAGTATGAAATATCTCAGAAAGCACATGCTTTATGGGAAGTTTCTAGAGACATGCCAACACCCCTGGTCTCCAGAATATGTTTTACTCTCCAGGAAAACAAGGGTCAAATCTCTTATGAAATAGTTCTGCTGAGTTCTCCTACACTCACCAGACTCCCAGCAGTGCTTTGCCTGGTGATACGAGGCAACAATAACGAAATATTATGAGATCTAGTTTCAGTTGTTATTTACAGTGTTCACCTGGACATAACCTTCCTTCTCTATTTTAAATCCCTTGACTCGTCTAAACCAGTGGTCTCCAGCTAGATATGCACCTAACTTAACCTCGAAGTTGTACAAAAATGTGTTTGTCTGAGCCCTCCTCCAGATTCACTGAGTCTCTTTACTTGATACTCTGAGTATACTCTCACTATATTATGCCTCAGGATTATTGCATGTTACATTCTCAAGATCTTTCCTCTATAAAAATTCTGTTCACCCATTTTCATAAATCAGACATAATTTGAACTGGCTTCTCAGAAAACAGGCTTGCACACTGTTCTTACACACACTCTGTCTAAAACCTTTTTTTTGAATGGTTTTATTACCTTCATTTTCATCCAATAGAAACAATCAAATTTCCTTTTCCATGTTTTACTTTTACGATAAACCCTCAATAGGCATTTCACATTTGAGCATAATCATTAATAAATTAACCACAGCCCACTAAGTCTCTATTGTCTGCAGATGGTTTACTCTTGTTTCTGATACCCTGAAGACGGTTAGAAGCTATAGAAGTTGTCTTCAACGAAGGTCAGTCTCGGAGCTTAGTGGAAGTGGTCATCTTGGGTACCTCCAACCACTGCCACTTCAAAGAACAGATTCATGGGTGCAGGTTTTTGAACTGACAATGCGCAGGCCATTCCACTGGACTGAGTCAGGATCTCCAAGACTCTTTTTGGTCAGGAAGCAGAAAGTAAAGTTTCATGAAACTGCTGTGTCAATATCCAGCAGAACAATACTGCACTGCACTGCACTGAATAAACTAATGCAGGAAATTTCACTGTTTGAAATATGTTTGATGCTGTTGCAAAATGTTCTGTTTTCTGGACATTTATATGGAAGCCCTTGCCTCCTTCCTAAGTTGTCTGTAACCCACAGCCATTCCGTAAACTCCGCTTCTGTGAACAGAAATATAATTTTTAAATTACATCTAGTTCTCATTGATGCCTTCCCTCCCTCAGAAACTCTTACCAGGCCCCTTTAATTTTCATGGCAATACTGTTATCTGCACGAGTTTAATAAAAATGTCACTCATTTCACCCAGGATACAACTGGAAACACTGACTATACAGCCAAGGCCATAGTTGAAGTACCTATTCGAGAAAATGCCTGTTTAATCAGCCACATCAAGGCGCTCTGAAGGAAGAAAGGTTAACTATACGTATGGAGGGGCTTCCCTGGTGGCTCAGACGGTAAAGCGTCTGTCTACAATGCGGGAGACCCAGGTTCAGTCCCTGGGTTGGGAAGATGATCTCCCTGGAGAAGGAAATGGCAATCCACTCCAGTACTATTGCCTGGAAAATCCCATGGACAGAAGAGCCTGGTAGGCTACAGTCCATGGGGTCGCACAGAGTCGAACATGACTGAGCGACTTTACTCACTCATACGTATGGAGGAGCTTCCCTGGTGGCTCAGATGGTAAGGCGTCCGCCTGCAACGCAGGAGCGTGGGTGCATGCTCAGTCATGTCCGACTCTTGGAGACCCCGTGGACTTTACAGCCCGCCAGGCACCTTTGTCCACAGAATTTTCCAGGCAAGAATACTGAAATGGGTGCCATTTCCCACTCCAGGGGGATCTTCCCAACCCAGGGATCAAGCCCACGTCTCTGTGTCTCCTGCATTGGCAGGCAGATTCTTTATCACTGTACCTGCTGGGAAGCCCGGGGTTCAGTCCCTGGGTCGGGAAGATCCCCTGGAGGAGAACATGGCAACTCCAGTATTCTTGCCTGGAGAATCCCACGAACAAAGGAATCTAGCGGGCTACAGTCTGTGGGGTCCCTAAGAGTGGGACACGACTGAGTGACTTTCACTTTCACTGTTTATGATTATACCCTCTATTAAAAATATTCTTTAATACTAGTCTCAGAAACCTCTGGCCTAATGGCGTAAACAGAAAGGAGGGAGGTGACAGATCTGGTGAGTATCACGGGAAACACAAAATGCTGGGGGAACTCAGAGGAGGCGCATCCAATCCAGGCCGGTGGCGCAGAGGGCTCCCCGGAGGAGATGGCCTCCGAGCCGAGGCCGGAAACACAGGCCGGTGACGCAGAGGGCTCCCTGGAGATGACCTCCGAGCCAAGGCCAGAAACACAGGCGAGGCGAGAGCAAGCAGGAAACGGGCATCTCAGGCCGAAGGACTCCCATGTTCAAGGAGAAAACGGAGGTGGATGGCTGGGGTTAATGCATAAGGGAAACGAATGTTTGCTATGAAATGCAGACCACTGCCTTATTAGGAAAAGGGGGAGGGAGACAGAGCGAGAAGAGGCTTCAGATGGAAACAGAGGTCCTGAGCAAGAGCTTGATCCTGCTAAGCGGGCTGGACTTCACCTTGAAGGTGTGAGTGGGGAGACCCAGGGTTAACCGGCCTTCCGGTCAGCAGGCTCTGCGGTCGTACTGCCTGAGTGTGATGACTCTGCCGCTTTCCAGCTGTGTGCCTCCTGCCACATCCGTCTTGCTTTCTCATCTGTAAAGTGGGAATTACCATAGCCCCTCAGGCTCACAGGGTACTACGAGGACAGGTAAGGCAGTTAGAAACCTGCCCAGCACACTGTAAGGCCCAATGACAGTATACTGTCAGAGCCAGGGATAGACTAGGACAATCAAATAGTTACCTCAGAAATCCCATTAGGGGACTGCAGATAGAGAGGAACTTCAGGGACTTTGGGGGCCCCCTGCAAGTTTACGATCACTCAAGAAAGCAGGTTTGCTTAACCACAAAACCAAGCAGGCTAACTTAAAAACAACACCATGAAACAGAAGCATCAGACAAGCTGTGAAACCATAAAACAACGGTGGCGAGAGACCCGCATCCTGGCCCGTGCGTTCAGTAAGCAATGACCCCAGGACGTGCTTTCTGTAGACATGAAAAAAAATTTATGGAACGGTGACATTCCAAAGGAGAATATACTAAACAGGGACAAAACAGAGGTGAAGAGAGTTAGGAGGATGTGAATTAAGGAAAGGAACTTAGAAGTAGTTAAGACAGATTTACAAGACAAAAGACGCACAAGCAATAGGATCTGACGACACGTTGATTAGAGCAGCTGAGAGGGGGAAGCATAGGTCAAAAATTAATACAGAAAGTCCTTGGCTGGGGAAAGAGGCTTCAGCGGGAGCTCTCACTGGGATGAGACACATAGGACAAGTCCCCCACACCAGGCAGCGTGGCAAACAGGGACGCTAAAATGACTGTGGGGTGCTCAGTCACATCCCAGTCTTTGTGCCCCTGTGGACTGCGGCGCCCCTGCCCACAGGACTTCCCCAGGCGAGAATACTGGGGTGGACTGCCGGTTCCTCCTCCAAGGGATCCTCTGGCCCCGGGATGGAGCCCACGTCTGCTGCGCCTCTCACACTGCAGGCGGATCCGTAATCACTGAGCAACGGGAAAGGCAGCGGTGACTGGGAACACGCACAGGAGGAATGCTTCGGTGGGTCACAGCAGATAAAACATCTAAGCTGCATTATAAAGGAAGTGCTTAGGAGAAACGGAAAAGGCGTCTGAAACCTAAGAAACAGCCCAGAATCAAAGGCCGAACAGGGAGCTAAGTACTGCAAGAGGGAGGAGTTAAAGGCGAGTCAGAAATATGGCCTGGGGCCAGCTCCTCAAAACGCTACTTTTCCTATCTAAAAATTCCCCAAACACACCTAGGGATGTCTATGTGTCGGCCATCACTAAAAGATTACGGCCCCGTGGTCTTAGACTTCTGCTGGGCGCCGTCCTGAAAGCACCTCTCATGTTACTGTCGGGACGCAATACCTGCCACCACAAAATGTGTCTCTTTGGCAGGAGGATCTATTTGGGCTGATTATTTAAGAAATTGAGACTGAGGAAGTGGGTCTTGCTCCCTCCCCCATAACCGCCTAAAGGAATGTAGACAGAGGGCCTGTTCCCAGAATAGAACTACCACCAGAGATCTGTGTGAGCATGGGCCAGGTGCAGGGGTGGGGTGGGGGGTGGGAGCGAGCCTAGAGACCAGAGGCACGCTGTGTCCCCGGCTCTCTGGAGGCCCAGCAAACATCCGTGCGCCAGACACCTGCTTTTCCATCTCCACAAGAATTGCTTTTCTCCCCTCCAAGTTCACAGACCACTACCCCAGACACCCTCTCCTGTCTTTAGCTGAACGTGGTACTTGAGGAGAAGGCTTCAGCTCTTCTGGCAAGTTCCTAGTTTTCCTGGGTCTCTCCCACATGTTGTCGTTTAGTTGCTAAGTCATGTCCCACTCTTTTGCGACCCCCTGGACTAAAGACTGCCAGGGTCCTCTGTCCATGGGATTCTCCAGGCAAGAACACTGGAGCAGGGTGCCAGTTCCTCCTGCAGGGGGCCTTCAGGCGGGTTCTCTGCCACTGAGCCCCCAGCGCAGCCACGCTCCCAGGTGGACGTGTTATTAGACTTTTGTTTGCTTGTCTCTTGTTCATCTGCTTGATGTCCGTTTAATTCTAAGACCAATCCGAAGAGCCTAGAAGGGCAGAGGAAAAATTTCTTCCCACTTAACACTACAAATCTTCCTGAAGGTCTATAAAGCAGCAAAATCCTCAAACTAGTTATCGAACCATAAAAACAACATTCTACATAAAGCAGTTCTATCTGGTCCTCATCATAATTGAATAAACATTCATGGCCTTACAACAGTATAATAATAAAGCTGCTGGCTCCCGTTCATGGCGTGCTTCCCATGTGCTAGGCAATATGCTTCAGAGACTCCATTCTCATCCTCATTTTGTCAGATCAGTAGAATCAGCCCTATTTTGCAAATGAGGAATTAAGAGAGAGAAAAACTCTTGCCAAAAGCAACACTTCATACAACCTGTAAGTACAAAGCCATGACTCAAACACAGACCTGAGTCCAGCATGTGTGAGATTTGATTTCTGGCCATTTTCTAAAGGTTTATTTCGCTCACAAAGACTGAGTCCTCTTACTTAAGAAATACAGAGCAACCATGCCCTTGCGAGGCCAATGGAACATGAAAACAGCAGAGATATAGAAACGTGAGCCATGAAAATGACAAGCAGAAAGTACGGGCGAAAAGTCAAGTACTGTGAGAAAGAGCATCAAGCTATTAAGTGTAAATGTGAACAACGGGAATATAAGAGCAACGGAGAGCTCAGCTTGACAGCAGCAAAAAGAGACAAAATTACTCATTTCGTCCAGAAGTGGAGAAGGTCTCCGGAATGTGCCAGGAGACGCTGCCCTCACCTGCGGCAGGAAGGGCAGCATTTCTTCTGCATCCATCTTCTCACCACGGCCCTCGATGCATTTGCAAGACATAAAACTGACATCGACTAAATCTGTCTGTAAAGCCTGTAATTCATTCACACCTTTTCATCTCCTACGGGTGCACAACTCCATTTTTCCCGAATCCCCAAAGTCCCCTCCACGTGCATGGAAGATAATTCAACATTCCTTCAAGTGCCAAAGTGCAACTCCGCCACTCATTACTCTTCTCTACCCCCATGCAGCCCAGAACACCTCTGCGTGCAGGCTCCCCGCTTCACGCCTGCAAAAACTTAACAAACCAGAGCCTGAACGAAAGAGAGTGGGGTGACCAGAAGGGGGAGCTCTCAGGCCCTAACAGAGCCCAAGAAGAAGACAGGCTCCACTTCCCTCCAGCAAGGGCTCTGTCAAGGGAAAGCCACAGACTCTTGGTCTCCTCGGCCCTTCCCACTTCCTGTCTCTCTTCTATAAAAGACTTCTTCTTTGCCTGCCCTGTGGGACTTGCACGAGGCTCAAGCTGCAGACCTCAAGACGCAGCTCTCTGCGGATCCCAAAGAAACCCACCGCTGCGGGCAGTCGATGTACTCAGAGTCCACACGTCCTTCCTCTTTCTCACTCCTACCAGAACCACCTCTTCAGATCCTAGTTACTCCTCAGCTAGTCTCCTGCAAAGTCACTTACTTCCTTGCTTCCAGTTTTTCCCACGACCAATCCATACTGAAATCTTTCCCAAATTAATCTTCCTAACATACTTGTTTTGTTATATCACACTCTCCTTAAGTTCATTGGAAGGACCACCCCTTTAGCAAGGCCTTTAATTGTTGCCGAGACTCAGCTCGATTTATGTTTGTAGTTTCATCTCCCGCTCTCCTTACACAAAATTCTCCATTGTTAAGAAAAAAAAAAAACTAAAATCAAATCAATTACAACTCCTCCTGAAGTGGGATTGGGGTTGTCCCATTGGTTCTATTGCCAAAAGAAGGAAACCAAATCAAAACTGGTTTATTACTTTCCATATAATAAACAAATGCCTATGATGGACCAAGAGCTTCATAAGGTAGAACCAAAGTAGTAAATGAACTGCTATTACTTCTGTGGATTAAAAAACACACTGCTTTCCAATTATAAAGATACTGGGGGATAGAGGACTTTATATACTAAATTTTTTTTTAAAGAGCTAAAATAAGCAAGTAGGCCTTGGGTCAGCATTCCAAGCAGAAGTAATAATATACGTTACTTGCTAATAGCACGTGCTTCCGAGTTAGACAAACCTGCCCTCAAGTCTTAGCTCTGCCTCTTATAAGCAGTGTGTTATCAGGCCAGTTTCTTACTTAAGTCTTAGTTTCAGGACTGATACTGTCTCCTAACAGTACAAGAAGGATGAAGATAAAATCAATTATGCACATAAGCACCCAGCACAGCGCCTCGCACACAGGAAGAGCTAAACAAAGAGCTTTGTAAAAAAGAGTTACCCTTACTGAGGCATCTCCAATCCACTGAAAAGCCTATTTAGGAAGAAGTAGACAGTTCATATACGAAACCAAGAAAAGATAAAAACAACGAGAAATACAGAGTACTGTGAGCTGTGCTAAGTCGCTTCTGTCCTGTCTGACTCTTTGTGACCCCGTGGACTGTAGCCCACCAGGCTCCTCTGTCCATGGGATTCTCCAGGCAAGAACACTGGAGGGGGTTGCCTTGCCCTTCTCCAGGGAATCTTCCTGACCCAGGGATCAAAACCATGTCTCTTACGTCTCCCGCATTGGTGGGCAGGTTGTTTACCACTAGCACCACGGGTCCTCTGTAGTATGCAGAATATTCACCAAAAAGCATATAACAAAACCATTCTTCCCAGCCCGTGGCTGGATTCCCGCATGAAGTGTGGTTTCTTTAGATATAAAGTGAAGTAGTTAAACAAAATACTACCTAAAGTTCCTTTCACAAAGTCTACAAGAACTGCTATGCCCTGAAATCCTGGGGGTTATGAATGCTCATCCACTTTACGTGGTCAAGTGCTTCTGTGTTTCACTAAGTATGTGAGAGCTTATTAATGTTCCCCTGACCTCACAAATGTGGGAACCAAAGCAACAGCTAAGACATTCCTATCACCAGTTTATCAGTCACAAAGAGGAACAACAACAGTCTGTCTCACTGGAAAATTCACCACAGCTGAACTCCACAAGCACGCCATCACTTAGGTGAGCCCAAAGTGAGGAGCCTCCAGACGCCCTAGGAATTCTCAGGGGCAGTTTTAAGAGTTAGAAATTACAAGGAAATAAAGAATCTGGACAGGAGGCGAGACCAGAGAGAACGAGAAAGAGCAAGAGAGAAACAGAATTTTACACCAGGAAAATGAGTCAGCAAGGCCTAACCTAACTTCCCATCGGGGTGGTTTAGTCACTGTCCTATCTGATTCTTGCGACCCCACGGACAACAGCCCGCCAGGCTCCTCTGTCCATGGGATCTTCCAGGCAAGAACACTGGGGTGGGTTGCCATTTCCTTCTCCAGGAGATCTTCCCCACCCAGGAATTGAACCCAGGTCTCCTGCATAGCGGAGACAAACCTAGACAGCACATTAAAAAGCAGAGACATTACTTTGCCAACAAAGGTCCATCTAGTCAAAGCTATGGTTTCTCCAGTAGTCATGTATGGATGTGGGAGTTGGACCATGAAGAAAGCTGAGCACTGAAGAATTGATGCATTTGAACTGTGGTGCTGGAGAAGACACTTGAGAGTCCTTGGACTGCAAGGAGATCCAACCAGTCAACCCTAAAGGAAATCAGTCCTGGATATTCACTGGAAGGACTGATGCTGAAGCTGAAACTCCAATACTTTTGGCACCTGATGTGAAGAACTGACTCAGTGGAAAAGACCCTGATGCTGGGAAAGATTGAAGGCAGGAGGAGAAGGGGACGAAAGAGGATGAAATGGTTGGATGGCATCACCAACTCGACGGACATGAGTTTGAGCAAGCTCCAGGTGTTGGTAATGGACAGGGAAGCCCGGCGTGCTGCAGTCCATGGGGTCGCAAAGAGTCGGACATGACTGAGCGACTGAACTGAACTCCTGCATTAAAGGCAGATCCAAGGGAAGTAACTTCCCATTACTGAGGAACAAACCCAATGAAGCCTCATATGTACAAATACCATCTTCACTGTACGGACTTACATACCTAAAATGCTTATAAGTCTATTCTTTCTCCAAAAGGCTAAAGACAATTCTTTCTCTATTATGTGAAACAACAGTCAGTCTAACTAATATTTAACATGCTCACTGAACTCACTTTTTCAGTGAAATTTCCTAATCTTAGATACTGATTTTCACATTATAAATTATTCTTCCACATCAAAATCACATGTCTGCATATTTCTGAATGAAATGCTTTAAAATGAATATTTTATCAGCTTTCATTTTTGCAAATTATATCTGTGAACTTAAGTTATGCTTAAGCTTGTAGTATTATAATTTTATAATTTTAACAGTGACAAAATTGTTTCACTCCATTTCTTTGCAGACAAAATAAAAAAAAAGGAACCTGCTCATCAGATTTCCAGAAAGAGTAGTATTTTGTGTAAAAATTTAAATGTGTATGGTTACCCATATAATTCACTTCAAAATTATAAATCCATAATATAAACTATAAGGATTTTTTAACTTACACACATCATGTCGAAATAATTCACAGTTTTGGTCACACTAAATACTTAAGGAACTAGAGACGATTACACTTAAAATACAAATACAGTAAATTCATTTTGAAGTCTCCTTTTTTAAGAAAATAAAGCTACAAATAAGAACTATTTTAAAATGAGGAAATAATGCCAGTTCAACTTATATATATTAATGATCCCAATATTACTGTAACAAGGACAGAACTGGTCTCTCAGTTACCACAGCTACTGCTTCTTACTGTCTTACTTGCAGAGCTAAGAAAGAGCTAAGGAGCGCCCTTCTCTTTTACTGACAGGAGGGTATTCCTCAAAGAACAGCACCATCAGGTCTTCCTGATGGGGAAATGCTTAAGTGTTTCTAAATATATTTTCCACAGATACATTAAGAGAGTGTAAAAACACACAGAAACTGTGAGCATTCACTTCCTATTAGCTTCAAGCCGGGCCTGTTCATCATCTCACTGGCAACTTCCAAACATTTTCCAGATACTCTCCATACATGGCTTTTTATTCTCAGAGCTGACCAACAGAAAATACTTATAGTGATTCATATGCAGCAGTAGCTTCAGTACCAGTAGTAGCAGCAACAGCAGTAATAATCATCAATATTCAATTTTAAATGTTTTTTAAAAATGATGTGGTTCCAACCTGGTCTGCAAAGTCCTCTGGGAACTTCCACAGCACCTCAGGATCTGTAAACAACAGACAGGGCATTACCCGGAGAAAACAGCGCAGCCACGGTAAGAGTCTAGTTCAAATACTCTTAAGATTGTCAGAGCTACTTTTTAAAAATAATTTAAAAGTTTTTCTTTAAATATTTATAATCGATGAGATTCAAAATTAAATATTTTGATAGTTTTAGGGTTTTAATGACCTTTAGAACAGGAATAATAAAATGAATAATTTGTTCAAACTATTACAAATCAAAAGCAACTCATTTTTGATTTATACACCTTGGACATTAAGATTCTAAAATATAAATTTTCAGATTTAACTCCACTTAATATACTGGTTTTTATTTGAAAAACATATAAATGTGGTAAATATGTAATTAAATATATTACAGCCCACAGAAACTAGACCAAAATACATCACCTTAAGTTTCCACTTAAAATCCTAAATAGACATTTTCCCAAAGAGGACATGCCAATAGACAGATGAAAAGGTGCTCAACATCGTGAATCAGAGAAATGCAACTAAAACCACAGTGAGATATCACCTCACACCTGTCAGAACGGCCATCATCAAAAAGAACAAAAATAACAAATGTTGGCGAGGGTGTGGAGAAAAGGGGATTGCCCTACACTCCTGACAGGAATGTAAACTGGTATAGCCACTATGGAAAACAGAATGAAGATTCCTCAGAAAACTAAACAGAGCTGCCAATGATCTCGCAATTCCACTCCTGGGTATATATCCAAGGAAAAGCCAAAAACACTAATTTGAAAAGATACATGCACCCCAGGGTCCACAGGAGGACTATTTACAATTGCCAGGATAAGGAAGTGACCTACCTGTCCATCAACAGATGAGTGGATGAATAAGATGCGGTGTGTATGTGTACACACACACACACACACACACACCACACACAATGTAATACTACTCAGCCAGAAAAAAGAATGAAATTTTGCCATCGGCAGCAACAGGGGTGGCCTTGGAGGGTGTTATGCTAAGTAAAATAAGTCAGACAGAGAAAGACAAATACTGCATGATATCACTTATATGTGGACTCTAAAAAATGAAACTAATGAATGTAACAAAAAAGAAACAGACTCACAGTGTACAGAACAGAAGAGTGGCTGCCAGTGGGAGAGGCAAATGGGAGGGGCAAGACAGAGGCATGGCATTAAGAGATACAAATATCATATCCAAAATAAATAAGCTAGAAGGACATACCATACAACATGGGGAATATGGCCAGTTGTTTTGCAGTAACTATAAATGGAATGTAACCTTTAAAAGCTGTGACTCACTATGCTGAACACCTATAACTTAAATTTACTGTGTATCAACTATACATATGTGTATGTTAATTCTTCAGTTGCGTCCAACTCTTTGCAACACCATGAACTATAGCCCTCCAGGCTCCTTACCCAGTATATCAACCATAATTCAATTTTTTAAAAAATGAAAATAAAGTAAAATAAATAAAATAAAATCTCAATAAAAATGTATAAATACTGCAATAGTTTGTTTTATACCAAGTTTCACTTTTGAAAGCCCATATATACAACTCTATAAGTCAGTTTTTAAAACAATAGATAAGTTGGTAGGCATACATCATCAAGCTTATTTAAAATACAATTAACATTTTGGGACATTTTAGAGATACTTTTCTATTATATCCAGTTATTCATATATAAAAATGTATGTTTTATAAACACTCCCACTGGTTTTTCATTTTCAGTATTTCTTAACAATATTTCTCTTCTACTTAGCATAATAAAAAGAAGCCATTTTAATGAAGACCCAGGTTCGATCCCTGGGTTGGGAAGATCCCCTGCGGAAGGAAATGGCAATCCATTCCAGGACTATTACCTGGAAAATTCCATGGACAGAGGAACCTGGTAGGCTACAGTCCATGGGGTCACAAAGACTCGGACACGACTGAGCAAATAATTTCATTTCATTTTCATTTCAATAAATATTTTGGCTACATATTTAATTCTGTCAAAAACATACTTCTGACTACTGCAAATGTATTTTAAAAGGACACTGTACAATGGATAATACTCCTTCTGAAAAAGCCTTTGAAAGCCCAATGTAAGTAGCAGCCAACACTGATACACAGGATTTGAATTCCACTCCAGGTAAAAGGCTTGTGAGATCAAAGATATCACTTGATGTACCCAGTCAGTGCAAAGTTACTGTTCAATCCCTTATTTTCGCTATTCTATATTGCTTTTTAAAAAGTACAGTCCAATGATGCATAATTTTGAGTTTTTAATTCTAAAACTCAATAGATACCTGGCAACATTTTCAGCATGAGCTGGCTTCTCTTGCTGTGTTACTTATTAAGATCAAAAGATTTTTTTCAAATATTTGAACTTGAGAAAAGCATGCTTTCTACAATTAACCTTTTAATTTATTAAGGAATAAAAAAATTACTACATAGGTTAACATAAAAATCTTACGTAAGAATGATGCACTACAAATTTATGGAGCTAATATGATTATGCCTTCATGTAAAACAAAATGCACACTTTTTAAATGATGATGAGACATTAGCGTCAGTTGCTCAGTTGCGTCTGGCTCTTTGCACCCCATGGACTGCAGCTTGTCAGGCTCCTCAGTCTGTGAAATTCTCCAAGCAACAACACTGGAGTCAGTTGCCATTCCCTTCTCCAGGGTATCTCGCTGATAGAGGGATCGAAGCCGCATCTCTTACATTTCCTGCTTTGGCAGGCAGGTTCTTTACCACTGGCACCACCTGGGAAGCCCATGACATGTACAGATCACCTAAAAATACTTAGATGTTAATGTCCTGTGGAAATTATTCTGGAAAACATTTATATGTGCAAGCGTACGTTCGTGTGTGTGTGTTTATGTGGCAGTTTTATCAAAACAGTAGCTATTAGGATTTGAATCTCACAAAAAAGTATATGATGGATTCTTCATTAAATATTAAACAACATTTATTATCTTGATGAATTAACACAATATCTGATGACCCTATTAAAAAGCCACCATGCAGAAATGTAGAATAGCCCCTTCCTATAAATAACAGAGTTAGAGAATTTCAATGTATTTTCAATATCCCTTCTATTTCTTTCTAGTTACCATTTGATGAGGGTGAAAGAGAAGAGTGAAAAAGCTGGCTTAAAACTCAACATTCAAAAAACTAAGATCATGGCATCCAGTCCCATCATTTCATGGCAAATAAAAGGGGAAATGAAGCACAAGCTGGAATCAAGATTGCCCGGAGAAATATCAATAACCTCATATATGCAGATGACACCACCCTTATGGCAGAAAGTGAAGAAGAACTAAAGAGCCTCTTGATGAAAGTGAAAGAGGAGAGTGAAAAAGTTGCCTTAAAACTCAACATTCAGAAAACTAAGATCATGGCATCTGGTCCCATAACATCATGTCAAATAGATAGGTAAACAATGGAAACAGTGAAAGACTTTATTTTTCTGGGCTCCAAAATCACTGCAGATAGTGACGTGACTGCAACCATGAAATTAAAAGACATTCGCTTCTTGGAAGAAAAGCTATGACCAACCTAGACAGCATATTAAAAAGCAGAGACATTACTTTACCAAAAAAGGTCCATCTAGTCAAAGCTATGGTTTTTCCAATAGTCATGTATGGGTGTGAGAGTTGGACTATAAAGAAAGCTGAGCGCTGAAGAATTGTTGCTTTTGAACAGTGGTGTTGGAGAAGACTCTTGAGAGTCCCTTGGACTGCAAGGAGATCCAACCAGTCCATCCTAAAGGAAATCAGTCCTGAATATTCATTGGAAGTACTGATGCTGAAGCTAAAGCTCCAATATTTTGGTCACCTGATATGAAGAACTGATTCACTGGAAAAGATCCTGATGCTGGAAAGATTGAAGGCAGGAGGAGAAGGGGACCACAAAGAATAATATGGTTGGATGGCATCAACGACCCGATGGACATGAGTTTGAGCAAACTCTGGGAGTTGGTGATGGCCAGGGAAGCCTGGCATGCTGCAGTCCATGGGGTTGCAAAGAATTGGACATGACTGAGCGAGTAAACTGAAAAAGGGGAAAAGTAGAAGTGACAAATTTTATTATCTTGGGCTCTAAAAGCACTGCAGAGAGTGTAGCAGCTGTGAAATTAAAAGATGTTTGCTCCTTGCAAGGAAAGCTATGACAGATCTAGACAGTATATTAAAAAACAAATATCACTTTGCCAAAAACAAAGTCCATATAGTCAAAGCTATGGTTTTTCCAGTAGTCATTTATGGTTGTGAAAGTTGGACGATAAAGAAGACAGACTGCCAAAGAACTGATGCTTTCAAATTGTGGTGTTGGAGAAGACTCTTGAGAGTCCCTTGGACTGCAAGGAGATCAAACCAGTCAATCCTAAAGGAGATCAGTCCTGAATATTCATTGGCAGGACTGATGCTGAAGCTGAAGCTCCAATACTTTGGCCACCTGATGTGAAGAACCGACTTAAGAAAAGACTCTGATGCTGGGAAAGATTGAAGGCAAAAGGAGAAGAAGGGGGCAGAGGATGAGATGGTTGGATCACATTGCTGACTCAGAGGACAAGCATTTGAGCAAACTCCTGGAGACAATGGAGGACAGAGGAGCCTGGCGTGCTGCAGTCCATGGGTCGCAAAGAGTCGGACACAACTTAGCAACTACACAGCGACCACCACCGTTTGACAGATTCCCTGCACTTCAATCTTCAGACAAGGACCTCATCTTGTCGGTCAGCCCTGCCCGTCCGCCTGTCATCTGCGGCTTCTGCCTAATTATGTTTTAGTCTGTCACTTTCCTTCATCCCTTACTCACTACGTGGCTTTATTCTGTCCCGTCTGTTCTTTCACAGAAGACAAATAAGCGAATGCATGAGAAAAGCATCCATCGGCTCAGTCACGTCGTGGGAAACGGCCTATTTCCCTTCCCTTCAGTCGGAGAGCGTGACACTTCAGCACCCGAGGCTGGGCGCGAGTCGCGAGCCTGCGTGTCTGGGGTGGGCCCCCTTAGCTCCCGCCCACGTGGCTGCCTGCGCTGCATCTGACGCGTCTCGGCAGCAGCCCCTCACAAGCACTGCAGGGAGAGAAACCGGAGCACTGAGAGCGGTGATAACCCAAGTTTCGGATGGGTGCGCGGAGACTGGAATGTTCTGCTCCCGAGGATTGCTTTCCAGACACCAGATCTGATCGGCAGAGTTAGGCCCCTTTTATGGGCTTCCCTGGTGGCTCAGAGGTTAAAGCGTCTGCCTCCAGTGCGGGAGACCCGGGTTCGATCCCTGGGTTGGGAAGATCCACTGGAGAAGGAAATGGCAATCCACTCCAGTATTCTTGCCTGGAGAATCCCACGGACAGAGAAGCCTAGTAGGTTACAGTCCATGGGGTCGCAAAGAATCGGACACGACTGAGCGACTTCACTATCACTATGCTGATTTTACGGGTGAGAGGATGGGAACGGCTGCCAGGTCCAGCGCTGCCCCTGACGCCTGGGACACTCTGCGTCTGTCTTCTTTCCAGGGTCGCCCACCACTCAGAGGAGACTCTGCAACTTAGTTTAAAAGGAAACTGTGCCACCAACGATCAGGAAGCCAAGTAAACAGCAAAGGAAGAACACATAACTTGGTTTTTATACAAACACAATTCATCTCTTACTTTAATAAAAGAAAGTTACAGTGTAGTAAGAAAAATATACAAATTTTTATTAAATCGGTAAATTTGGAAGAAGAGTGTTTACTGTGTTATTTGAGCATCACCCCTGCAAGCATTCCAAACTCCTGAAGACTGAAGCTTTTTCTAATGTAAAGTGAGAAAAATGTAGTAAAAATTTTCCTTTACAACCAGACCTTTCACATTTTCTGGCCTGAAACTAAAATCCAAAATTAAAATAACTTAAAATATTGTGATTTGAATACACTATTTTTTTTAATGCAGGAAGAATGTTGATTTGTACAAATGAGTAACATTTACTTAATTCTGTGGAATTCGTAGATGAATATTTTAAAACTGTGCATTTATAAACCATGGTTCAGAGACTACATACTTTTGAATAGGTAAAATATATTAGTGTTTTGCTTGATTATACCTTCAGTCTTTATTCATCTACATGGTAAAGTCAGAACTTTACAAATGAGGAAACTGAAGCCAAAACAATGAGAAGTGTGTCTTAATTATAAAGCTAGTTGTTGTCAGAGACCAGACCGTCTTTAGTTGAGATCTAAGGAGCTGCTACTTTAAATAATTTCTATAATCAACACATTTCTCTGTCCCATTTAACTTAAGTTTGATTTACTTTATTCAAAGATCTACGCAATGCTAAAGAAACAGGAGAAACCCCTGCCCTCCAAGGCCTCACAGCATACATGAAGAAGACATCACAGAGCTGTCTAGGTTTCTGAGCCAACAAGGTATCCTGCAGGAATGCTTGAACTCGAAAATCCACTGGCTTATCTAGAGCATTTAAAATGCACCCAGTGGCTCGGCAGTAAAGAACCCGCATGCAGCGCGGGTGACTCAGGTTCGACTCCTGGGTCGGGAAGAGCCTCTGAAGATGGAAATGGCAACCCGCTCCAGTACTCTTGCCTGGAGGATACTGCATGGGCAGACGAGCCTGGCGGGCTACAGTCCCTGGGGTCACAAGAGTAGGACACGACCGAGTGACTAAACCATGAAGTGTGAGAGGAAGCAACCAACCCCAGGGAGGAGGAACAGTGGCAGTGTGTGGAGAACACTGCTAGCGTGTGTTTATGAAAGTCAGGGAAGAGAGTATATCCAAAAACGCCCAAATAAACATGGCAGAAAACTGAGCAAGATCATGGCTAAAAAGTGGCGACCTGATGTAAAGCATAAGCCACGCAGTCAGGTGAGCTCCAACGGCAGGAGGAGGAGAAGCAAACCAAGAGAAAAACGGAATTCGAGGAAGGGAGGCACCGTGTCTGCAGGCAACGCAGCGAAGGGGCTGTGCGGGGGAGAAGAAAGCGAAGCCAGGAGGGCGGAGGCGAAGCCAGGCAGGCTGGTCCCGTGCTGCTCCCCCTGCCCCGGCGCAGACCTGAGCACGCTGCAGTGGGCGGGGGGGTCACCGGGCAAGCAGCAGAGGCTCAGAAAAGACAAAGGGCCCTGAGAGGCAGCAGGAGGGAGTCCTGACCAAGAAGGGCTTGGACAGAAGCCGAGAACGCTGTCCCCTGTGCGGGAAAGGAGGAGAGGAGGGGACCTGAGTCCGAGGAGACCCTAGAATCCGGGGAACAAAGTTACGAGTTTCTGCGTTAAAAAATTGCTGATTATTTTGTGTGGGTAACAGGAACAAAGCTCTCCGCGAAGAGGGGAAGTTGTCGGAGCCTTGAGGAAGTGTGAAGTAAATGCTCCGAGCACTGCTGGGTACACGGTTTGCTGGGTGTCCAGCCTAGTGTGCAAGGGCAACAACGTGGTATTTCCCCCTCACCATCCCAGGGCCAAGAGGCAAGAGATACACTGGCAGGTGCACTCAGAGCGGAGACTCCCGAGGCATGTGTGATGCAGAGAGAGCCCAAAAAGAAGAGCAGTTAAGATGAGAACTGCTGATTGAAAGCTAATAAAAAAAGGGAAGTGGTTTTATTTTTCTCTGTAAAATTCATGAGCACTGAATGTGATATCGAGCCATGCTAAATGCATTTTAAAAACGCATTCGCAGTAGAAAATCTACTGCATACATCTGAAGATGACAGGAGTGAAAAATAACATAAATGAATGGGAACATGAATTACGACATTAGGTGGCTTAAGTCCTGGCCTCATACCTATATACAACAACACTTTCTGTCTGTGATCAGAGGCAGGAGGTATTGAAAAATAAAAGAATCAACTTCCCTCTTCTCCCGCCTTCCACTCCTCCCCTGTCTCTCTGAGATTATCTGAAAGAACAGCCTTACCTGTTTATCCAAGTGTACCATATATATACTGGGTTGGCCAAAAAAGCGCATTCAGATTTTTTCCATAACATCTTATGGAAACCCCAAACGAATCTTTCGGCCAATCTAGTATCCTTTCTTCACGTATACTATTATGTGTAGGGGGAGGGACAGAAAGGCTCGGAATTAGATAACCACGATTAAAATTACAATTCTCCCAGCTTTGCTGAAATATAATTGACCGACAACACTCTGTCAGCTTAAGGTGTACAATGAGAAGATTAGAGAAACATATATACTCTGAAGTCTTTACCGCAATAAGCGTTAACTAACAGATCCTTTATCTCACACTCACTCATGTGCTGTTTTTGTTGCCGTTGTCACAGCGGGAACGTAAAAGCCCTACTCGCGTAGCAACTTCCAAAGACCAATATAGTGTCTGTGAGTGACTGTCACCACGCTGCTCACCAGCCCCCTGGAACTTACTCATCTCATAACTGAGAGCTCTGCCCTTGGGCCAACATCTGCCGCCACCGCCCAGCCCCCAGCAACCACTAGGGCTCTTGGCAGCAGCTTCTCTTGCTGCAGAGCGTGGGCTGCAGGCCACGAGGGCTCAGGAGCCCTGCCTCCCTCGGGCTCCTCAAGTCCAGTGATTCCAGACCTCACATACGCGTGAGCTCCTCACACAACTTGTCTTTCTCACTCACCTATGCCGTTGCCAATGGCAAGGCAGCCTTCCATCTTTCTAGGGCAGAACAACTACTCCATTGGACACGCGTTACACCACATTCCCTTTAACCAAGCATGGACACTTGGGCTGCTTCCGTGTTTCTTCTTTCTGACTTTATCTCCCTACGTTTGGCTGCACCGGGTCTTCGCCGCAGCACTCAGGCTTTCTCCAGTCGTGGCGAGCGGGGGCTCCTCTCTACTGGAGGGAGCGGCTTCTCGCTGCAGCGCCCTCTCCTGTTGCAGAGCTCGGGCTCGAGGGCGCAAGGGCTCAGCAGCTGTGGCACGTGGGCTGAGCAGCCCGGCCGCCTGTGGGATCTTCCGGGACCGTGTGCCCTGCACTGGCAGGCGGGTTCTTCCCCACTGACTGATACCGCGATGAGCACGAGGGGCAGGCATCTCTGCAAGACACTGATTTTCTCTTTGCTGGATAGACACCCAGAAGTGGGATTGCTGGACCACATGGTAGCTCTATTTTTAATTTCTGAGGAACCTCTGGACTGTTTTCTGCAGTGGCTACATCTATATGTTCCGACCAGCAGTGAGTCAGGGTTTCCTTTCCTTTACATCCTTGCCAGCGTTTGTCCTCTCTTGTCTTTGTAACACCTGTTTTAACAGATCTGAGATAATGTCTCATTAAGATTTTGATTTGCATTTCCATGATAAATATGACATTGAGAACCTTTTCATGTACTTGTTGGCTACTGTTATCTTTTCTTTGGAAAAATGTCTGTTCAAGTCCCCTGCCCATTTAACTCGATCATTTGGTTTGCTGCTATTGAATGAGTTGCTAATATTTGGGGTATTAAGTCCTTAGGTATGTGGTTTGCAAACATTTTATCCCATTCCATAGGCCACCTTTCCACTGCTTGCTTATCTGCTGTGCAGAGCCTTTTCGTTTGATACAGTCCTACTTGCTTTTTGCTTTTCTTGCTGGCGCTTTTGCTGTCATATCCAAAAAAATTATTGCCAAGACTGACATCAATGAACTTATCATTATATTTTCTTCTGGGATTTTTTTTGGACAAAACTGCAAGACTTTATTGAATTTTTTGTCTCAAACTTTAAGCCAATGTTATAGTAGTATATAATTTCACATTTTATGTTTAAGGCTTTAATTCAAGTTAACTTTTGTGACTTCTGAAAGATAAAAGTCCAGTTTCCTGTGCACCTACATTCATCAGCGATACTGGCTTGTAGGTTTCTTTTATTTAGTATTCTTATCTGGCTTTAGTATCAAGGTAATTACTGGTCTTATAAAAATTAGTTTGGGTGTGTTCCCTGCTCTTCAATTTTTTGGGAGAATGTAATAAACCCTGGCACTAGCTTCTCCTTCAAATGTTCAGCAGAATTCACCCATGAAGTCATCTGGTCTTAGGTTTTCTTTGTTGGGAGGTTTTTGATTACTAATTCAACCTCTTTACCTATTATTGGTCTGCTTGGATTTTCTATTTCTTCATGAGTTTATTTTTCCAAAAGATAAGATTGTTATGTCTTATTATGTTTTCTCTTTTCCACTGTTTTCCTGTTCTCTCTGTCATATCTCTCTGCTCTGATCCTTGTCATCTCCTTCTGGTAACTTCAGGCTTTTGTTGTTCAGTTGCCCCATCATGTTCGACTCTACGGCCCCATCTTGGCAGCACGCCAAGATTCCCTGTCCCTCACCATATGCCCAAGTTCATTTTCACTGGATTGGTGATGCTGTCCAGCCATCTCATCCCCTGACACTCTCTTCTCCCTCTGCCCTTAGTCCTTCCCAGAATCAGGGACTTATTCAATGAGTCATCTGTTTGCATCCAATGACCAAAATACTGCAGCTTCATCATCAGTCCTTCCAGAGAATATTCAGGGTTGATCTCCTTGCTGTCCAAGGGATTCTCAGGAATCGTTTCCAGCACCACGGTTCTAAGGTATCAATTCTTTGGCGTTCTGCCTTCTTTACAGGCCAGCTCTCACAACTGTACATGACCACTGGGAAGACCGTAGCCTTGATTATATAGACCTTTGTCAGCAGAGTATTGTCTCTGCTTTCAACACACTGCCTAGGTTTGCCATCACTTTCCTGACAAGAAGCAATCGTCTTCTGATTTCATGGCTGCAGTCACTGTCCGTGGTGATTTTGAAGCGCAAGTGATTTGGGGCTTTGTTTGTTTGTTTTCTAATTCCTTGAAGTATAAAAGTCAGATTGTTCGAGATCTTTCTTTTTTCTTAATTTAGGCATCCTGAAAGATGATGCTGTGAAAGTGCTGCACTCAATCTGCCAGCACATTTGGAAAACTCAGCAGTGGCCACAGGACTGGAAAAGGTCGGTTTTCATTCCAATTCCAAAGAAAGGCAATGCCAAAGAATGTTCAAACTACCACACAATTGCACTCATCTCACATGCTAATAAAGTAATGCTCAAAATCCTCCAAGCCAGGCTTCAGCAATACATGAACCGTGAACTCCCTGATGTTCAAGCTGGTTTTAGAAAAGGCAGAGGAACCAGAGATCAAATTGCCAACATCCGCTGGATCATGGAAAAAGCAAGAGAATTCCAGAAAAACATCTATGCTTTTGAACTGTGGTGTTGGAGAAGACTCTTGAGAGTCCCTTGGACTGCAAGGAGATCCAACCAATCCATTCTGAAGGAGATCAACCCTGGGATTTCTTTGGAGGGAATGATGCTAAAGCTGAAACTCCAGTACTTTGGCCACCTCATGCGAAGAGTTGACTCACTGGAAAAGACTCTGATGCTGGGAGGGATTGGGGGCAGGAGGAGAAGGGGACGACCGAGGATGAGATGGCTGGATGGCATCACTGACTCGATGGACATGAGTCTGAGTGAACTCCGGGAGATGGTGATGAACAGGATGGCCTGGCGTGCTGAGATTCACGGGGTTGCAAAGAGTCGGACACGATTGAGCAACTGAACTGAACTGAACTGAGGCATTTATTGCCATAAACTGTCCTCTTAGCATCGCTTTTGCTGCATCCCATCAGTTTTCTTATTTCCATTTTCATTTGTTTCCATATTTTTAAATTTCCCTTTTGATCTAATCTCTGGCCCACTGGTTGTTCAGGAATGTGTTGTTTAATTTCTACATATCTGTGAATTTCCCACTTTTCCAGTTGTTACTGATTCATAATTTCAAACCACTGTGGTTGGTAAAGGTATTTTCAATCTTTAAAATTTGCTGAGACTTATATTATGACCTAACATATGGTCTGTTCTGGAGAATGTTCCAGGCATGCTTGAGAAAAATGTATACTCTGCTGCTGTTAGAATGTTATATGTCTGTTAGGTCCATTTGACTCAATAAAAGTATCTTGTAGGCAGCTTTGCAGCATATAGTTGGATCTTATTTTCTGACCTATTCAGTCACTGTATGCCTTCTGCTTTAAATGTAGCCAGACTAAATTCACCAACAGATTAAATTATCCAATGGAAAGGCACACAGTGACTGAACAGATACGAAAATAAGACCCAACAAAAGCAGAGACATCACTTTGCCAACTAAGGTCCGTCTAGTCAAGGCTATGGTTTTTCCTGTGGTCATGTATGGATGTGAGAGTTGGACTGTGAAGAAGCCTGAGCACTGAAGAATTGATGCTTTTGAACTGTGGTGTTGGAGAAGACTCTTGAGAGTCCCTTGGACTGCAAGGAGATCCAACCAGTCCATTCTGAAGCAGATCAGCCCTGGGATTTCTTTGGAAGGAATGATGCTAAAGCTGAAACTCCAGTACTTTGGCCACCTCATGCGAAGAGTTGACTCATTGGAAAAGACTCTGATGCTGGGAGGGATTGGGGGCAGGAGGAGAAGGGGACGACCGAGGATGAGATGGCTGGATGGCATCACAGACTCGATGGACGTGAGTCTGAGTGAACTCCGGGAGCTGGTGATGGACAGGGAGGCCTGTCCATCGATCCTGTGCTGCGATTCATGGGGTCACAAACAGTCGGACACGACTGAGCGACTGAACTGAACTGAACGGAAATGCTGCCTACATGATACTCACTGCAACTCATAAAACATACACAGGCTCAAAATGAACCAATGGAAAAAGATATTCCACGCAAACAAACGAAAACCAAAAGAGAGCAGAGGGGGGTGTGTGTGTGTTTACACACACACATATATATTGGTCAAAACAGACTAAGTCAAAAACTGTAACAGGACAAGGTCATTATATAATAACAAGAAGGTCAATTCATCAAGAGATTATCAGAGTCCTAAGCACACGGCATCCTCCACCAGAAGACCTCAGTAACCAAGCGGACAGCGGCTCTCAGGTCTGGTTTGTAGCCCCCTGGTGCAGTCTTCCTCTGTGAGGTCATCATTTTCCACGGTGGTATACTGTGATTCCCGTTCTTTATCTTGCGTGCATCTACTACAGGCTTTTGTTTTGTGGTTACCCTGAGGTTTACTTGGAAAATCCTAGAGATACAGCAGTTATTTTGAACTCGTCACAACTTTGATCAGATATAAAAACTCTACCCGTCTATTCCTCCCACACACATTTTATGTTTTTGATGTCACACTTTACATTTCTACACTGTGTATCTGAAAATTACTGTTGCTATAGCTGTTTGTAATACGTTTGTTCTTCACCCTTTATACTGGAGTTGAGTACTTAACGAGCGAGACGCCATATTGCAGCACCGGAGCATTCTGAATCTGACTGTGTGTTTATTGGCCTTCGCCTGTGTGTTGTTTCTCTCCATATGTCTTCATAGTTAGCATCCTTTCATTTCAGGCTGAAGAAATCCTTTCAACATTTCTTGTAAGGCAGGCATAGCGCTGATGAACCACCTCAGCTTTTATTTGCTTGACAAAGTCTTTACCTCACTTATTTCTGAAGGACAACTTTTCTGGGTTTAGTATAGCTGACCCTTGAACAATACAGGTTTGCACTGTGCAGATCCACTTATTCGTGGATTTTTTCAATAAGTACATACTAGAGTAACACAATCTGTAGGACTGCAGATACGGAGCGCCAACTGCAGTTATATGCAAATGTGCTTCTGCTTGGTGGTGGGAGGTCAGTCCCTCTAACTTGTTGAAGGGTCAACTGCATTCTTGGTTGGTGGCCTCTTTCAGCATTTTGAACATGTCATTCCATCCTCTCCTAGCCTACAAGGTCTCTGCTGAAAACTCTGATAGTACTTTCATGAGAAAAATAGTCTTTTCTTGCTGTTTTTAAAACTTTGTGACTTTGATTTCAGATCATTTTATAAGAACATGTCTTAGGCAACACCATCTCAGCTTGAAATGTTTGGGTGACCTATTAACCTCAAGAACGGGACACCCAACTCCTCCCCAGGTTAGGAAAGTTCTTAGCCATTCTCTCTCTAGATATGTTTCCTATCCCCTTCCCTCTCTTCTCCTGCTGGGACTCCAGTGGCACAGGACGGGCTGCCTTAACGATTTCTCCTAAGACCCACAGGCTTCATCATTCTTGTTCAATTTACTTTTCACTCCTCTAAGTGGTTAATTTCAAATGATCTGTCTTCACGCTCACAGACTGCTCTGCTTGGTCTAATCTCTATTAAACTCTTCAGTTCAGTCACTGTGTTCTTCAGCTCCACAATTGGTTTAGTTTGTCTTTTCTACAGCGGTTGTACTTCATTTCGTTCTTGTGCTGTTTTCCTGATATAACTGAATCATTTTTCTGTGTTTTCTTATAGCTACCTAAGCGTTGTTAACACAATCATTTTGAATTCATTGTCAGGCGATTCCCTGGAACTCCACTTCTCAGCAGTCAGCTACTGAAGGCTCACTGCCCTCGTCTCGTGGAGTCACGCCTCCCTGATCCCTCCTGATCCCTGTAGCCTAGCACTGGAGTCTGGACACTGAAACAGTAGCCATTACTTCCAGACGCTGCAGACCAGCTTGCGTAAGGGGAACTCATCCGCAGATGAAGGCGTGCTGCAGCGCGCTGGGAGCCCGTGCCCAGTGGTGCAGGAGATGGGGTGGCTCCTTGGCTCAGGCCACTGGGGTCAATGGCACCTACGATCACGTGGTCCTTGGGAGGTACTGCAGGGGATCCACTGAGGCTGCCAAGGGCTGTGAGGGTCCTCAACCCTGCCTCCACGTCCAGAGGCCAGAAACCAAGATGAGCAGCAGCAGTGGCTGGTGCCGTGGGATGCCCTCGGCTACTGGCCTATGTCCCGAGCAGAGGGTGATGAAGACTGGTAATCAGGGTCCCACCTCCCACACAGGTTCAGGGCTGGAGGGGCCAGCTGCAGTCAGCCCAGAGTGTCGGGGAGACCCAGGACAGGGGGCCCCCCGAGCCAGGCCCACGGCAACCCGAGGGGCCCCTGTCAGTGCACCTTGTCACGACTGCCGTCTTCCCTCGGGAGCGTGCAGAGGAGTGGGGGCGGTGACGAGCATCAGATCGGGCCGTGCGAGTGCAGAGCTGGAGGAGCCAGCCCTGGGTGCTCACACGGCCGCGGGGGCTCAGCCGTGGCGTCAGGCTGGTGTCCTGCCCTTGCATAGCTGCAGCCCTGGGCTGACTGCCCCTGCAGGTCCCAGGCTCCAGCAGGGGAGGTTGGGAGGAGAGGAGTTGGCAAAACAGGAGGGACTCAGGTGGTTGGTGTCAGCAAACACAAATATCTGCAGGGTGGAAGCCAGTGAAATCTGCAGGGGTTCCGGACCAGCTGGGGTCGCCTGCAGAGCAGGTCATGGGGACCTGCAGCTGCTCCGGCCACATGGCAGCTACATGTGGCCAACCCTCCTTCCTCGTTCCTAGCTGTCTCTGAGTCAAGTCGCTCAGTCGTGTCTGACTCTTTGCAACCCGTGGACTGCAGCCTGCCCGGCTCCTCTGTCCATGGGATTTTCCAGGCAAGAATACTGGAGTGGATTGCCATTTCCTTCTCCAGGAGATCTTCCCAATCCAGGGATCAAATCCGGGTCTCCTGCACTGCAGGCAGACTCTTTACCATCTGAGCCACGAGGGAAGCCAGCTGCCTCTGTAAGTCTCGGCTTTTGCCGGTCTCTGGGTGGCTGAAATGGAAGCAGGACCCGCGCGTGGTGCTCCAGAACCCTGGAGAATCTGGTCACGATTCCACTGCTCTGTCCCTCCGCGGGGACTCCTCGCTGCAGAGTCCCTTCTGGGCACCGAGCGAGGCTGGCCTGGGGGAAGGGATGACACACGCTAAACGAAGCTGCTCTTCCTCCCCCACTGTGGCTATCCTCAATTCTGCTTCACTGTGTTGCTCAAGGTATCAAGTGGCATCCCGAGTTCCCAGAGCGGTCTCTGTTTGTGAAGGGCTGTCTAAGTATTTATATGCTGTTGGGGGGAGGGGATGGAGGCTGAAACCTCCTGCTCCACCATCTTGCTGACGTCACACCCCTAAAATGATAGTTTTCACTACATCTGTCAAAACAGCTTGCAAAGTCATTAATTACTACAATTTAATACCCAAAAGAAAGTGTTTCAAAAGCAACTCACTCCCTCATTTAGGGCCACAGATGACCCTGGTGGAGCCAGAGGTCCAGAAAACCACGAGCCTACATCTCAGAAAAACACAGATTAACAGCACTAGTAGACACACATCACTCACGCCAACAAGGTATTCATAAAAATCTCTAACAACGCACCAAAAAAAATGCAGTATCATAGACTGCGTAAGATTACGCACGGCAATAGGACCACCAGCAACAGTGAGAGTAGAACCAAACTCACTGCTGAAAAAAACGTTAACTTCACGCAACATCTTCAGAAAGCATACACAGTCAGGTATTTGTACAAATTAAAGTTAACATACAGATGTTCATTTAAAATTCCAGCATCTCCTTAAAAGCCCGGCTAAGTAGTTCCTAAACTTCAGTGGGCAACAAAAACGCCTAGAGAGCTCGTTAAAACACAAACCCCTGGGGGCCAGTTACAGAACTTCTGCGTCTGGCGGTCCAGGGCGGGTCTGAGAGCTGCATCTCTAACCGGATCCCCCGGCGATGCCGCTGCTGCTGGTCTGGGGACCACGCTTTGAGAACCAAGAGCACAGACAGGGCATCCCTCGCCGAGGAGCGTGATCAACCACGTTACAGAACTTCATATTTGTTGGCTGAAAACATTCTTTTAAATGAGCCAACAAATAATTCAGAATTGTCTTTATTACATACACATTTTATCTGGTAATGGGTGTATTTTCAGAGGGCTAGGAAGAAACAACCCGGACAGTGATAGCGGGAAGTAATTTTGACAAGAAAAATGTTACCAAGACGTTTTTTAAATATTTTAACGTGAATAGTTACTATCAAAATGGTAGTTCTGAAGCTATACAACAACGGAAATAATTTTATGCCAAAATTAAGTGTTTTATGACATTGGGACTGTATGATTTAAAGGAACAATGGTGAGGAATTTTGGCTACATAAAGATATACTGTCCATCATTTTCTCTATCCCTGTATGCCATAGATAATCGTTCATATCTAAATACGGTATAAATCTTTTTTGAATGAAATAATACCATCTGCATCAACATGGATGGACCTAGGGCCATCCTGCAGGAGGAAATGGGAACCCACTCCAGTATTCCTGCCTGGAAAACCCCATGGGCAGAGCAGCCTGGTGGGCTACCATTCGTGGGGTTGCAGAACCAGACACGACTTACTGACCAAACAAGAGGTTATCACACTAAGTGAAATAAGTCAGACACAGACAAACACCTTATGATACCGCTAGCGCGTGGAGTCTAAAATATGACGCACAGGAACTGATCTACGCAACAGACTCACAGACACAGAGAAGAGACCTGTGGTTGCCAAGAAGGAGGGCGGGTGGGGGACAGGTGCACTGGGAGTTTGGGACTGGCAGATGCAAACTAGTACGCGTAAGGAGGATAAACAAGGCCCAACTGTATAGCACAGGGAACTATATCCCGTGATAAATCACAGTGGAAAAGAATATATATATATATATATATAACTGAATCACTTTGCTGTGCAGCAGACAGAAATTAACACAACACTGTAAATCAATTCTGCTTCAACTAATTTTTTTTTTCAAAGATATGTCTTGGGACTTCCCAGGTGGTCCAACAGTTAGGAATCCGCCTGCCAGTGCAGGGGAAATGGGTCTGGAAAGATTCCACATGCCATGGGGCCACGAAGCCGACCTACTACAAATATGAACTACTGAATCCCATGAGTCCTAGAACCTGTGCTTCACAACAAGAGAGGCCACCGCAAAGAGAAGCCTGCACATGCCATCTAAAGAGTGGACGCTGCTTGCTGCAATTAGAGAAAGCTGGCGAACAGGCATGACGACTCGGCACAGCCAGAAGGAAATAGACAAACCCTTAAAAAAAAAAAAAAAAAAAAAGATACGTCTTTTCGTATCTTACCACCTAACAGGTCTATGAGAAATTATTATTTTTCTGTGTTTTCTTATAAATGCCAATATCTGTGAAGGTAAAAAATAATTTAAGGCCTCTGTTATTCTTCCTTTGGAAATTAAAAAAAAATCATTATATATGGATAGAATCATAGAGTTTTCTGAATAAGAGAGAACATTAAAGATTCTTTTTTACGGTGAATACTTAGGAGGTTATATTGTCTCAAGTTTGGATCTAGTACCTACTGAAGCCAAAAGCAGAATCCAGATATTCTTGTTTCAAATACACATCCTTTCTAAAATTCTCTGTTGCATATAAAAGCACACTACAAAAAAGCCCAATATATTCTACTTCATTGATCTTTGATTTTATTGTTCACTAACTGGACAGTAGTTCAAGGAATATTCACAAGTTTAGAATTTTTCCTTCTTATCTACAGGAAAATAAATATTTTTAGCACAATAAATATTTAAACATTTTTGTAAAATAATGACCTAAACCCTACAGACTTTCTCTGAACAGTATTTGGAAAAATGTATGTGAAGAAACCTAAAATAGACTATTAATTACCAACAGATTCAAATCAGTATCTTCTCATCCGAGAACTAAAATAATTCTTCACTTACTCACTTTGAGTTTGACTTACATATACAAAAACGTGAAGAAAGTGAATTATTCCAAGATGTCTTATTTCACAACCAGTTATAAAAATAGCAGAGATCATACTTCTACTTATTGTTGTACACAATGTCCATATTGAAAATTAAAGGGACGCCAATTCTGGAAATTTGTCAGTTTGCTGAACCTCTTAAAAATGTATATAAGCAATGGTGTAGAAACATCTAAATGTAATAACGATCCCATTCTGATTATCTTCACCCTGAAGAATCATCTGGATAACTAAACAGCTACTACTATGAAATGATTTTGGTGCTTCTGAAATGCAAACCATAGACGCAATTTAATGAAGCATTCTAGCCTTTATGAATGTTTCTTCCCAGAATGATCTAAAATTAGCATCACAACTCAAAGCAACAAAGCTCTTTCTGCTCATATATAAACAAATTCTAGCTAAAGTAAAGAAAACGGAACTTCAAAGAACCTTAAGAAAATAAAATTCATAGCAGCTTAGATATATCATTTTGCTACTTCTAGTCCTTTTAAACAAGACCTATTATAATAAAATGAAAACCCTCATCAATCACCTGATAAGAGTAATTCCAAACTTAACCAAACAGGGCTAATGGGTGAGAATTGAATTGAAAACACCTTGACAAAGAAAGCAATTTCTTTTCTTCGCACTCCTCTGAAGCTGTGGGTGATCATGGTAATCGAACCATCAACAGTGAGGGCCATCTGTCCTGAGGGCCCTTCAGGAGAGTTTTTAAAAATCAACAACAGAAAAAAGAAAGGAAAGAAATGCTGTACCACAGATGTTCAATCCTGATTAATCTATGACAAGGAACTTACAGCTGAGAATCAATGTTTTGACGTTTTTTAGATACCAATCATTAAGAGCCAACACAGAAGGTTTTTATGAGAACGCACGGGGAAAAAGTTAATAGATTGCTTACAGAAGGATGATCTTTCATATGAAATCTGAAATACCTTTCAGTCAGCCAAGACGTCCGTCATGCCCTAAAGCGACAGCTTTTATTATAATCCCCTTAAAGAGAAGAGCAGACAGGAGGCCAGGCTCTGGGTTAGCCCTCAGACGAGCGTCTCGAGACTGCTGCTCTTCATACATTCTTTGGACAAGTGCATGATTAAGCACAAAGATGTTCATATTCACATGTTTATGTTTCAACTCTTTGAACTAAAAACAGATTTTTAAGAAATAGTGTTAACATGGAAATTCAGAAATGTAAAATTAATTGAGCCTCATAAAGCAGTTTTATTTATAACATTTAAAATAATTTTCACAGTACACCAAGAAATAATTTCCAGCACAAGAGCAAACTAAGTCAAAAGCTTTTCCTGTCTGAAATATAGTTTGAAATACAGTAGACTGCCAGCATTCTTGTATATAACACAGTTTGGGCCATTCGGGAATAAGCCCAAGTCAATGAATAAAACAATAATAACTATTAAAATGACTCAGAGTTCACTACACTGAAAATCTGTGTGAGGTTTTATTAAGCATAACTACAAAAACATTTAAAAATTAATTTTAAAATGAAAAATACAACTATAAAACAAGATATTAAAGAACCAAATAAAACCACGCATCTCAGGTCTTTTTCAAAATACTTTCAAGTTAAAATCAAACTAAGTGTAAAAGAAATGTTACTTTAAGGCTCAAATACATGAATTCACTGAGCCTTACTGTACATGCAATAGTAACTCCTTAACTATCATCCTCACACACCCCAGAAACACAGCACAGAGGCAAGCACGTCTGCACTCTAGAAGGAGAAACACTCAACCCACGTCCTGCCTAAGATGGGTGTGCAATCTGAATTTACTATGTGTTGTGTGCTAAGTCACTCGTGTCCGACTCTTTGCAACCACACAGACTGTAGCCCACGAGGCTCCTCTGTCCATGGGATTCTCAAGGCAAGGATACTGGAGTGGGTTGTCATGCCCTCCTCCAGGGGATCTTCCCAACCCAGGGATCCATTTCTGATGTCTCCTACACTGGCAGGCAGGTTCTTTACCACTAGCACCACCTGGGAAGAAACCCCTTGGAAACAAACAACAAAATGAGAAAACCTCCCCCTAGATGGCTAAAGATACTGAAATTATCTGAAACAACATACATAAATAAGGATTTTTTTAAAACAATAAGAGAATTCAAAACATGAGCAAACTAGATTCATTCTTTCATTAAAAAAGGCAAATTTTGAAAACAATCAAAACTTGGAAGGACTGAAAAATATGTGTGTGTGTCTGTGTGTGCATGCTCAGTCGTGTCTGACTCTGCGACCTCATGGACTGTAGCCAGGCTCCTGTGTCCGTGAGATTTTCTAGACAAGAATACTGGAGTGGGTTGCCATTTCCTCCTCCAGGGGGTCTTCCCCACCCAGGGAGCGGACCTGTGTCTCTTATGTCTCCTGCACTGGCAGGTGTATTCTTTACCATTGAGCCTCCTGGGACACCATTAATGAAAAATATGTAATATGAAATTATAAGTTCAATAGATGAAATAAACAGATCATATACAACTGAAGAGAAAAACAGTGAGATGAAATCAGACATAAAATGATATTAAAATGAGGTAGAGAGAAATCCCCCAAAATGAGAAATATAAAGAAGGTTAAGAAAAATGGAGACTAGAATAATATACATAAGTCTATTTCAAGTTCTAAAAGTCAGGTCTAATAGACTGGGGTGTATAAAACAAGGGAAGGATGGAGATAATGTTAGAAGAAATAGTGACTGGGTTCTCCGAAAGCAGTGAATGATGTAAATCCTCAGAATTAGAAATCACAACAAACCATAAGAATATCTCAAGAAAGGTATATTTGGGGGCACTGTAATGAAACTACAGAGTACAAAAGGACCACCCATATTTAAAAGCACCCTAGAGGAAAAGAGCTAACTAAATCTCTAAATATATATTTATTTTACGTGTAATAAAAGTATGCATAATATATAATAATTACACCTACGGCAGACTTTCCAAAGACAGCAATAGAATCCAGAAGACAGTAGAATGATACATTTGAAACTTTTGAAAAAGTATGTTTGTCCTTTGAGAGCTGCATAAAGAGGAATGTGGGTAAAGCAAAGATAAAACTGTCTAAAGAGATATTTACCAAATAGGGACACTTGCTAAAGAACTTATAAAGACTGCAGCAGCATCAGGGAAAAAAAAGTTAATTCTCCAAAGGAAAAGTATGAAATGCAAGAAACAGTATATTTCTTGTACTCCAGCTATATATACACAACTATATATATTGAATCACTGTTTGCGACTAATGAAGTCCTGGAAATTATGTATAAGCCCATTAGTGTGGAAATGGTTGTAGCATTATTATTCTATGAAATGTTATAGCGCCTTGAAAAAGACTAAAGCCTTGAGAAACATTGCATTTGTTCATATAAGGGGGAAAAAAAATCTCTGAAACACAGTGTTAATGAAAACAAGGAGACCAGATGAGGCTGGAAAGAGAAGGAGAAGCAAGCACAACAGGAGGGTCTTAGCAGTCATCCAGAGGAGCCAGGCCTGCACTCTGGAAAAGGCACACGCATGGGAGTTTGAGTGGAGGAGTGGCAAGTCCTGGCACGCTTAAGAGGGTCACCTGGCTGTTGCATTGAGCATAAACTGAAAGACCACAAAATAATAAGGCCAGTTACAACAATCCTGATAACACAAAGTGAACTGGGGAAAAAACTTGGCTCTTATAAATCATCTAAGAACTCAGATCTTATCATACTACTAATACTGGATCAATGCAAAGAAACAGAGGAAAACAACAGAATGGGAAAGACTAGAGATCTCTTCAAGAAAATTAGAGATACCAAGGGAACTGCTGCTACTAAGTCGCTTCAGTCGTGTCCGACTCTGTGCGACCCCAGAGACGGCAGCCCACCAGGCTCCCTCATCCCTGGGATTCTCCAGGCAAGAACACTGGAGTGGGTTGCCATTTCCTTCTCCAATGCATGAAAGTGAAAAGTGGAAGTGAAGTTGCTCAGTAGTGTCCGACTCTTAGCAACCCCATGGACTACAGCCCACCAGGCTCCTCCATCCGTGGGATTTTCCAGGCAAGAGTACTGGAGTGGGGTGCCATTGCCTTCCCCGACCAAGGGAACATTTCATGCAAAGATGGCCTCAATAAAGGACAGAAATGGTATGGACCTAACAGAAGCAGAAGATATTAAGAAGAGGTGGCAAGAATACATGGAAGAACTGTACAAAAAGGATCTTCACGACCCAGATAATCACGATGGTGTGATCACTCATCTAGAGCCAGACATCTTGGAATGTGAAGTCAAGTGGGCCTTAGAAAGCATCACTATGAACAAAGCTAGTGGAGGTGATGGAATTCCAGTTGAGCTGTTTCAAATCCTGAAAGATGATGCTGTGAAAGTGCTGCACTCAATATGCCAGCAAATTTGGAA
>SJYT01007299.1:0-42501 GCA_006410635.1 Cephalophus harveyi | reverse complement strand
TTTTTGCCCTGCTTCATTCCACATTCCAAGGCCAAATTTGCCTGTTAGTCCAGGTGTTTCTTGACTTCCTACTTTAGCATTCCAGTCCCCTATAATGAAAAGGACATCTTTTTTAGGTGTTCTAAAAGATCTTGTAGGTCTTCATAGAACCGTTCAACTTCAGCTTCTTCAGCGTTACTGGTTGGGGCATAGACTTGGATAACTGTGATATTGAATGGTTTGCCTTGGAGATGAACAGAGATCATTCTGTCGTTTTTGAGATTGCATCCAAGTACTGCATTTTGGACTCTTTTGTTGACCATGATGGCTACTCCATTTCTTCTGAGGGATTCCTGCCTGCAGTAGTAGATATAGTGGTCATCTGAATTAAATTCACCCATTGCAGTCCATTTTAGTTCGCTGATTCCTAGAATGTCGACTTTCACCCTTGTCATCTCTTGTTTGACCACTTCCAATTTGCCTTGATTCATGGACCTACAATCCAGGTTCCTATGCAATATTGCTCTTTACAGCATCGGACCTTGCTTCTATCACCAGTCACATCCACAGCTGGGTATTGTTTTTGCTTTGGCTGTATCCCTTCATTCTTTCTAGGGTTATTTCTCCACTGATCTCCAGTAGCATATTGGGCACCTACTGACCTGGGGAGTTCCTCTCTCAGTATCCTATCATTTTGCCTTTTCATACTGTTCATGGGGTTCTCAAGGCAAGAATACTGAAGTGGTTTGCCATTCCCTTCTCCAGTGGACCACATTCTGTCAGACCTCTCCACCATGACCTGCCTGTCTTGGGTTGCCCTGAGAGCATGGCTTAGTTTCATTGAGTTAGACAAGGCTGTGGTCCTAGTGTGATTAGATTGGCTGGTTTTCTGTGAGTATGGTTTCAGTGTGTCTGCCTTCTGATGCCCTCTTGCAACACCTACTATCTTACTTGGGTTTCTCTTACCTTGGGCATGGGGTATCTCTTCACAGCTGCTCCACCAAAGCGCAGCTGCTGCTCCTTACCTTGGATGAGGGGTATCTCCTCACCGCACCCTTCCTGACCTTCCACATGGGATGGCTCCTCTAGGCCCTCCTGCGCCCAAGCAGCCACCACTCCTTGGACGTGGGGTAGCTCCTCCCAGCCGCCGTCCCTGGCCTTGGACGCAGGGCAGCTCCCCTAGGCTGTGCTTAGTGTGCTGGCCACAGCCGCCTGCGCTAACGGTCCACCATTTTGGAAAGTATTTAGGTCCAGTTGCTCAATAACCCAATCAACATATCCACCAATGCATCCTGTTTTCCTTTTGCTGATTTCTGCAATTCCGAAATCCCAGAGAGACTGTCAAAGAGAGAAAAATTCAAAGTCTGAAGGGGTGAGGGAACTAGCTTTGTTGAGAGTCTGTGCCATGGGGTGAATGTTTGTGTCCACAAATAATCATATGTTGAAGCCTTAAATTTCAGTGTGGCTATGTTTGGAGATTCAGTCTCTATGGAGATAAACCAGGTTAATCAAGTTCATGAGGGTAGACCCTAATCCAATAGGATGAATAGAATAAAATAGAGCAGAGTAGAATAAGAGGTAACTGAGAGTTCTCTCTTTCTACCATGCATACAAGAAAAGACCATGTTGGGACACAGCAAGAGGGCAGCCATCTAGAAGCCTGGAAGAGATGCCTCTCCAGAAACTGAACCCTGCTGAATCCTGGCCTTTGACTTTCTAGATTTCAGAACTGTGAGAAAATAAATTTTCTGTTGTTTAAGCAACCCAGTCTATGAAATTTTGTTATGGAAGTCTCAGCTGGCAATTACAGTCTATTCTTGTCAATACTTGAAGACTAATGTGAGGTGTCCTCAAGAACTTGGAGGTGGTGGAAACAAGACTATGTTTATGGCTCCAAGGCAGCAACACTGGATTGAAACAACATCAGCAATATCAATGACGCAGTGATTCTATTTATTTGCCAGACAAGACTAGGAACTTTACTACAAGTGTTAAATCCTGTAGTCATTTCAAAGCTCTATTAATGAGTTTGTTTATTTGCACCTTTTAAATATAGACACAGAGTCTCAGAGTGGTGTATTAATACTCAAGCTCACTTAAGGATGACTTGGAGATCACTCCATTCAAACCTGGACTGTCTAACCCCAAATCTCAAATGCTCAACCTTGTTCACGCAGCAACTGGGTTGAGTGCAGCATTACTGACTCAATGTACATGAGTTTGAACAAGCTCTGGGAGTTGGTGATGGACAGGGAAGGCTGGCATGCTGCAGTCCATGGGGTCACAAAGAGTTGGACATGAACCGAGCAGCTGAACTGACTGAATACTGACAGCAAGAGTGTGACTGTAAGAAGGGTGATTTATCAGCAATAAACCACAGAAAATGAAAATTATAGACACAAAAGCTGGAATAAATCATCTTGGGACTTCTGAGAGATCAATCGTTTCTCAATGTTGTCAAATCAGTTTCCAAAACTGCAAAGCAGAAAACCAGGTTTGGGTTTATAATTAAAAAGAGTGAGCCTGCCTTCTATTCTGTTTTACTTAGATTCATTTTGTGTCTCCAAAGATTTTTTTTATGACTAAGAGTTTGTTTTGAACCTCAGGATTGTCTATAGCTAGAAGCAATGTTGGATAAATAGTAAGTACTCAGATGTGAGTTGAATCCCATTAATCTGACAGTTCATAACGTTAGGTTTACTATAGGGCTTCAGAGATTGCCTTGGTTACTGCTCATCACGTTTCTTGTCTTCTGTAGGTTGGTTAAATAATGTCAAAACTTACTATTCTACACTGAATATTTCCTGGGTTTCTGTAGGCAAACTGCAGGTAAGAAACAAGAAATTTTTGCCCCCAAGACTGTTTGAAACCCAATGTGTTTCATAAATTCCATTTC
Organism: Cephalophus harveyi; assembly: GCA_006410635.1. Classification (NCBI taxonomy): domain Eukaryota; kingdom Metazoa; phylum Chordata; class Mammalia; order Artiodactyla; family Bovidae; genus Cephalophus; species Cephalophus harveyi. Next base: position 39,626 of record SJYT01007299.1, on the reverse strand, counting down.
CACATAGCATCAAAGTGTCACAAACATTAAAAATACAAAAAATAAATGTCAAGTTTTAAAAATAAATATGTATCCACAAAGATATATTCTGACATCATGGTTTTATCCCCTCTTTTATCAGCCCACATTGTCTACCTGACCCTTCATTTTCTTTTTTCACTTCCAGCCAGAATACAGGGTCACACAGACTCTACCTCATTCACACGTTCCATTTTCAAAGTTCAAATGCATTTATTTCTTTTATTTATCAGGATTTTATTTAAATATGCCCAAGACTTGATTCTGAAAAGTAAAATGAGTCTTTGAAAGATATGCCAAAGGTGTGCAAAGTAATCTCAAAAGTGGGAGGTTCACTATGTCAAGAAAATTTGAGGATGGTACACATTCATCTTTATGAAAGCTTGGTAGGGTGGATAGAAAGGAAAATTGTCTGCTACTTGTAGATTGGGGTCTAGTCTAGAATGTTAATATCACAATGTTTATTTGCTACCACTTTGTAGATTTGGAGTTTGTGAGGCAAGTATTTGGACAAACTTAATCTCCATAGTTATCAATTCTGTCATTTTAGTATGCTGCTACTGTGTGGAGGAAAGTTTCCAGTGCAAAAGTAGGTGCTCCATTGCTGCTGTTGTTCAGTCTCTAAGTTGTGATCAACTCTTTGCCACCTCCTGGACTGCAGCATACCAGGCTTCCCTGTCCTTCACTGTCTCACAGAGTTTGCTCAAATTCACATCCATTGTCAGTGATACTATCTAAACATTGCATCCTCTTTTGCTTTCAGTCTTTCCCAGCATCAGGGTCGGTGTTCACTGGGTGAGAGCAATATACACAGATTTTTGATGGATGTTTTCTATAACACTTGTTGTTAATGCCTGTCCCATATTCCCTTGGCCCATTTCTAAGTTCATTTGCAGCCATGGTGGACAGTTCCTGTACACACTGACCACTTTCAGTTGGAGGCTTTTTCCAGAATTACAGGAGTTGTGCATTCTCATGAAGGCCATCGATGAGGGTGGGGATCAGTATCCTAAAAGAGATAACTCTGCAACATGAACTTATTACATCTCAGTGGGTCCTGGAGTACTGAACCTCTGTTTCCTGTGGCTACAACCCACTCACTAGTATACCTTTTATTGAGTTTTCTCTCTTAAAAGTGTTAATTAGTCATATCTGACTCTTTGTGACCCCGTGGACTGTAGCCTGCCAGGCTCCTCTGTCCAACGAATTCTCCAGACAAGAATTCCTGGAATGAGTTGCCATTCCCTTCTCCAGTGGATCTTCCCATCCCAGGGATCAAACCTGGGTCTCCCTCATTGCAGGCAGATTCTTTACCACCTGAGCCACTTGTGCCAATAGAGATAACACAATACCTGATACAGACTTTTCTAGTCTGTTTCTTTCTAAAGGAAAGCCTCATAAATGTCTCTTAACCAAAGCAATCGCTTTACTTTGTTGGCATTATTCTTCGGTACACTAAACACACCTTCCTTTTTTTTTTTTAATACAAAATATGCCTTCAAAAAAACATACCAAGGAATAATTTAATACCACAAAATTCACCCATTTTAAGAGAGGAGCCAGAGTGGTATGAGACCAAGGGTTAACCAGTAACTAGGCATGAAGGATTTTACCGGAATGATGAAAGCACACCTTCCTTTCAACACTCCCCATGAGAGCAGGAACCACAGCTATGTTGTTTGTGTCTGTATCTCCAATCATATAACAAAAGACAATATGTGGTGGGCCCTTAATAAGCATGCTTCAAATGGGAATATATGTGTATGTATGTATTGCATAATTCACTGGGTTTTATTATATTCACAAAGTTGTGCAACCATCACAATTATCTAATTTCAGGATACTTTTATTGCTTTAAAACCTTCTTTATTGCTTTAAAACCTGCTACGAAAACCTTCTTTCAGTCCTCTAGTAGTCACTGAATTTAATTCTCTTCTCTATGGATTTACCTATTCCGGACATTTACTAAAAATGGAATCAAACACTATATAGTATTTTGTGGTTGGCTTCTTTCATGAAGCATAGTATTTTCAAAGTTTGTTTGCATTGTAGCATATATTAGTACTTCATTTCTTTTCATAGATGAGTAACACTCCCTTGTATGGATATACCATCTTGTTTATCTCTTCATCATTTGATGAACTTTTGGGTTGTTTTAATTTTTTGGCTATTATGCATAATATTGCTAAGAATATTCTCGTATAAGGAGCTGTAGTATTTTACATTCCTATCAGTAATGTATGGTTCCAGTGTTTCTACATCTTCACCATTTGTTAGTGTCCTCATTTTTAATATAGACTTCCTAATGTCATATTGAATTTGACTTGAAAAGTGGTCTTTAGAGATATCTTAGCATTCTTTTTCTCTAGCAATTTGCTTTCCCATGAGATCTTTCTTCATTTTGAAGCAACAAAAGTTTCTGAAAAGAAATTCCATGGTAGCTAATACTGTTGATTTTTATGAAGATTGTAATTATTTTGTAGTCATGGATTTTTTTTGGTCACACTGTGTGATGTGTGGGTCTTGGCTCTCCTGACCAGGGATTGAATCTGCAGTCTTTGCCTTGGAAGGGCAAGTTTTAACCACTGGACCATCAGAGAAATCCCAATGGACATTTTCTCTTGCAGCCCCTTTGCAAAGCTAATAAAATCAGAAGTAGTTCAGCATAGTATGTTGTGCCCTTCTGACCCAATCAAGTTGTATGGCTGTGGGAAATTCACTTTTCCTCTCTGGATCTTAGGTATCTTATCTGTATATTGAACATGGCATGTTCAATATCTTTCATGGAATGTTGCAATAAGTTTTCTTAAAGTTTACTTTTGGTTTTGAAATTCAATGCATGATTTTTCTTCTTCCTTCTCTTCCTCCTCCTGTTCTAGTTGGTAACTATTCCTCTTGTGTGGCAAATGATTTTAATGGAAATTTCAGAGTCAGCATCATTCACTCCAGAAGTGGAGCCAATTGAAATACTTCTTCCTGGGTAGAGTGATCAGTCTAAGGATAGGTATATGGTTCAAGCTAGGAAAGCTAGAGTCCTTCCCAGGGTCTTATGGAGGATGCCATCTGCTCTGGGACTGCGGTGCAAAAGGAATATGAGTCTTGCACTGCTGGTGGCTATCATGTCCACCATGTGGAAACTATCTGTCTTAGAAACAAAGAGAAAGGTTGCATCTTTTGAGGTCCTACATCTATCTGGGCCTGTGCCAGATCTACTCTTGGATTTTTCAGTTATATATTTTTTGTACATGACTAATTTTAAGTTGACTTTCAACCACTTTTATTAATCAGAAGATGTCTGACTAATATTTATACAAATATTTATTGAGTGCTCATGGTAAGATACTCTGGAATAGATAAAAAAGTATGAATCCACATTCTCAAGGCATTTACAGGCTAGCTGAATGGCCAAAATGGAGAAATACGAAAGTCAATTTTACAATGAATCTTTTTTATATGAGGAAAGATGCTTTGGCTTCTTATTTCACTGATTAGCATCCTAATCAGTATACCATTTCAGAGGCTTAATGATTTCATACTCCAGCCTCTCACACAGTTTGGGCATCCAATGGCCCTGAATGTTCTACCACACATTAACTCTGTAAATTTGGACATGTTTTTTATAAATGTTCAGAGCCTCATTTTTTTTCTCATCTAGAAAATGTGTCTTAGTTTCTCAGTCATGTCCTACTGTGCAATCACATGTCCTGTAGCCTGCCAGGCTCCTCTGTCCATGGAATTCTCCAGGCAAGAATACTGGAGTGGATTCCCTTCTCCAGGGGATCTTCCCGACCCAGGGATTGAACCTGAGTCTCCTGCATTGCAGGCAGATTCTTCATCATCTGAGCCACTGGGGAAGCCATATCTATAAAATAGGGTAATATTACTGAGTTTATGAATTGCTTTAAAGATTAAATAAAACAAATGATTCAGATAACACAGTTCCTGATCTTCATAGATTTGCTCCCTTTCTCTGTCTAGAAGCCACTTTCAGTTTAAAAAAAAAATCAAATTAACTCAGAATTTGCCTTTAAAAATGCATTTAAATAAGGGAAACCTTTTTTGAAACAGCAGTATAAAATAGTTTTTCACAAATATCATAAAATAATAGCCATTTATTTGGGATAATGAATTCACAAACACATTTAAATTATATAATTTAATAGTCTAGGTGTTGGTATAGTTTAAGAAGACCAGCAGGCAGAGATTGGTATTCACTGAATACAACTATTTCTCATTCAGAATAAATAGCATGATTAGAAACATAAACAATAACAAAAATTTATTTATTATGAATCATTTTTCATAAAAAGCATGGATTTTTCTGATTATGAGTGATAATTGTAATAATCTCCATAACACATTGGTAACATAAACAACAAATCTATTTGTCACTGACCCCAGGCCTGGTGAGCACATAAATAAGAAATGAAAAGAATGTAGTTACCCAAAGGTCATCCTGGTGAATCACCCCCACATTGTTATTATTGTTTAATGGGCATGCATGATAAATTAATGTCATGTTAATGGATAATCAGTTTATCTTCTATTGACCCAGGGCATGTAAAAGTGTTCATTTGACTTTAAGGTGCATTTCTAGTTTTTCCAAACCTCAGTTACTCTTAGTTGTCCTTGCTTCATGGACTTGACCCTAAGTGCAGGGTGACCAAAATTTGCTGAAGCAGTAAAAAAGCAATTGAAAATATTTAATGTTGTTTCCTGAAAATAATTATTCATTAGCATACATGTATAAACTAAAAACCTGAAATAGGATGAGGGTTGCTATTCCAGTCTAAAACAATAGCAAGTTTATTCATAGAATAATCATCCTTTGAATCAATTATTTTTCTGATTAGATTAGACTCATAAAGAAATGAATACAGTGCCCTTTAGAAATACAATATAGTTATGAAAAAAAAAAAGCCCACCTTCTCCCTGTACATTTTAATGATTAGCAAAGCTATCTCATGGTTTGGATGGAAGCCCAGGAAATGATCCAAATGGGATTATATTTTCTTAATCTATTAGGATAATGTACAACTTGCTTCCATTCTCCACCCTACCCCATCTAACTTGGCAAGTATTGTTAGCAGACCCTTAAATAGTGATATTCCAGAGACAGACTCACATAGTTTATCATCTCCAGACGCTACGTCTGTCATAGCCTGAAATCTTAAGAAGAAAGTATTGCTGACTAGAAGAGAATTCATGTGTTTCAGAATTTGTTTGATTATAGGCACCCAGTTAATAGTCAGTGTGATCAGCATTATGCAAACACATAAGGGTCATAGCCTTTGTTGCACATATACACAAACATACACTTTGAAAAGCAACAACAGGTATTGGGTTTCAAATTCATAATCACAATGCGGAAAAACCAAAGGTGACTTAGAGGAGCCATTGTTTTTCAGCATCTGTTCTTAATCGTCATGCTTAGCCCAATAAGCACTAACACTGGGGAGGAGAGATATGCTGGTTTACAGTCGTCAGGAGGACCGAGGCAGCCAACCATCTGAAATGCTTTTAGAATTAAAGAGGCCAGAAAGAAAAACGGGCAAGTCTGGCTCAGAAAAGAAACTGAGACCTTGCTTTCTGCCAAGATGACTTTGCCTAGACATGACCATGACTCTTGAGAGACTCAGGGATAAAGGAAGAGGTGCCAGTCACAGCAGAGAAAAGGGATGTTATTCTTTCTTCTCCCAACAGATATTTATGGTTCCCAATGGGTATCACAGGTTTCTGGGGGGACAGGATGCCACAAGCTAGGAAGACATCTTTATTTGGTTCCTCGGTTGGAAGAGGATGTTGAGACCACTTGGGGAGAAAGCCCTGCCTGTAGATCCTCTGCAGTGGAATCCAGTGATCTGATCTGCCTGCCAGAAATACAAGCAATCCAGGAAGGATGGATCTTTAGCAACTCTTGTGCCACTTTAGACCCTTGGGAGTCTTTTGAGAGACTGTGCACTATGGGCAATTTATATCAACCATAGATAGTTAACTGTGCTTTATCTTGATTTAGTTTATTTTGTGAGGTACTTTGGCCGGAGAATTGACAGGCATAAACATACAACTGTCCAATAGGGCATTTACTGCCTGTTTTCTGATGGGACTTAAAATCAAGAATCTATTACCCACCCCTTCTAACTGAGGGGGAAAACACTCTGTAACTTCTAATATAGGTTAGCAATAGCTGAAAGTGAAAGTAAAATTGCTCAGTTCTGTCCTACTCTTTGCGATCCCATGGACTGTAGGCTTCTCCATCCATGTGATTTTCCAGGCAAGAGTACTGGAGTGGGTTGCCATTTCCTTCTCCAGGGAATCTTCCCAACTCAGGGATCAAACCCGGGTCTCCCACGTTGTAGGCAGACGCTTTTACCACCTGAGCCACCAGGGAAGTCACAGCAATAGTTGAGTTATCCTCAACTAGAGTCTTATTTTGTTAACTAACTTTGTGCATAAAAGATAGCTCCAAAGAATAAGACAGGTGAAAAGAGCATTTTCCCTTTTATGTTAAACACTTTTGTCTTTTGTTTCTTAAAAATAAGAATAGATAGCTTAGATTAAGATTTTTAAATTAAGAAATGGACAAAAATTAGCCCCACTGCGGGAATGAGAGTTATTCCTTACCTGTGAAGTAGAAGCCCTACTAGAGAGGATCTCTGGGGCCTGGCTTCATGAAAATAGGCTAGATTTAGTGAGCCTATTGAATTTAGCAAAGAAGAATTATTTGGAGTGTGCTGAAGGAAAGTGAATTGAGGATCTACTTGGCATTTAATTATTTATTCAAATAAAAATTTATAGAGCACCTTTTCTGTGCCTGGCCCTGCTCTGCAATGGGTTCTAGTAGAGAATAAGATACAATTCCTATCTTCATGTAGTTAACAGTCAACAGATTAGCAAATGCACATTGAGCACATCTCATGTGCCAAGCAATGGGATGTTCTAGGTATGGGGTGCAGATGAACAGAAAGTGTCCTATCTTCAACGAGCTTGCACATTATTGGTGAAGTTGGATCAAAACATTCATTATCATTCCAGGCCGTGTTTGATGAGGGCTGTAATAGAGTCAAGGACTAGAGCATACAGAGTTCTTTTACTCAATTCTTGTTATTAACTTTTTATTTTTGGAGAGGTTTCCTCTGGGAAACACTGGTTTCATAAATATTAATTCCATCAGAAAGGAGCTATAAATTTTAGCTTTTGTCTTGACTGAAGCATAGTTCCACTGTGTTTATGTAATATTCCCTGTGAATAGGATTCCTGAGGTTTCCTTTTGTCTATGAACATGCAAATGAAGCTTACTTACTCACGGTGCTAGCTTTGCATGAGTTAAGCGTGGTGACTGCCTGCTGCAGAGACCCTCCGAATGAATAGATGCTGGGAGGAGAAGGGAATATTATAACTTATTGTCATTTGAGGCTTCTGCACTGCCTCTTGGACCCATGATACTTTTCTTATTCTGCCCACAAGGCTATGACTGAGTTATCCAACAATTCCTAGAATGTCACAGGAACAATATTTTTGGAATCAACTCATTTATTTATAGGATTTTTCTAGTGCAAAGAAGCTAGTTAATTGCAAGTCGTGAGCCTCTGTACAAAATTAAAGGAAGCTATAACGAACCTAAAAGTTTCTGACATCCTTACCGCTTACATTTTCCATTTGTTTGTTTATTCAGTTTTGCAGTATTTCTGGAAATACATGCCGCTACTAAGCCAGATATTTAGGAATCCAGAGGTGAGGTTGTTTAAATTATTACTCTATGAGGGGTGATTTGTGCTTCCAAATATGTGTTTGTCCTTTAAATCCTTAACCTTTAGCCAATTCCATGTTTGTCATGATTTATTTCTTTGTATGTTTTTGACCTTCTCTTGGCAGATGGCTTCAACATTATCTTTGTCGAGAATGATTCTGACACTGGCTAGAGAGACGCAATTGTGTTCTGTTTATGCAATACAGAAAGCCAGAGCACTTTTTTTAAGCTGTCGTCATACATCACTGTCAGTATTTTGAACCACTAAATTGTTATTAAAAATTCAGGGACAATAATCCATTTTGAGAATACCATGAGAGAAGCAAATGCTATAATGACTGATTGACATTTCAGGAATAACATCATTCAAGACATGCTAATTTCCCTACAGCCCATTTCCTTGGATAAGTGTCTATTGTATAAATAAGTTTGGCTTCCAACCTTTTCCCAGCATTTGCTTTTGATGAGGGAGTCTTGATATTAAAAATGAAAATCATCTGAAATGAAATTTGCTTGTATTCTGTAGGGTTCTACAGTAAAAAAACAAAAAACAACACTGCTTCATAGCTAGAATAAATAGCTTTCTTTACCAGCAAGACATTTTATATCACATGGTTTCCAAGATTTTTCAAGAAGCAAAATACCATGATAAGCACCTCAATTGGCTTGTACCTCATTTCAGGAGTAATGAACTCTAATAGGAACATACTAGATAGAGTCAGGTGATTGGAGAGTTTCGGTCCCAACTCCTCCAGGACAAAGCTGTCAACTGACCTTGAACAGTTGACAGAGGATTTAATATCTCATAGCTGTAGTTGAATATGGGGTTTTGTTTCCTTGCCATTTTTGTTTTTTAATTAAGTATGCTTGGATATGTTCTAGCTATGGTAGACTGATGTGATGACAAGGAAAAAACATAGAATGTTTCACTGATATCCTTTCTCTGTATTCTGTATGGAAAGATACTTTTTATTGTTCAGTCAAGAGTGGGAAATTGACCTTCCAGTTCCATGATTTTCAAGGATCTTCATCCTATGAACCATCTTGATAAGACAAAAGATTTGTGGATGATTTATCCTGTAACTTTCTCTTATCACTACAAAAGAAAAGAAAAAATAAATGAGTTTGTTAACAGAAAATATGTTGCTTTTTCAATCAGATGCTAATGAGAATGATCATAAGTGAAGTGCTAATGTTTATTTATTTATTTATCTTTGTGCCTGAAAGCCTAGATTCCAGTGTCATGAGGATTGATAGTAATAATTTACATTTATGTAATGTCCAAATTTATAAAACACATGAATTAAAAAAAAAAAAACTCATTTGACCCTCACAAAATAGACTATTATCTATCTTTTTTTATTTGATAGATGAGAAAGCTGAAGCTGGGTTATGAGAAGTAAAATTCAAAATTCTTGTTTTCTATGTCTTAATTCAGTTTGCTTTGCCTTGGACTATGCTGCTTCCATAATCTCATAGCAGGGTAATATAAACCATGAAGCTTCGAGTCCCTTCAACATTATTTTGTAATTCTGGGATGTATATTTGAAAAAGAACCACTGAGAGATAAAAAAAAAAAGAAAAATCTGGAATACATTAATATCAGAAATGAGAAAGTAACAGTTTTGGGTCCTGCCGTCTCTTCAACCTTGATTATTGTGACTGAGTCAAGATTAGTCTAGAATCTGACTTCCAGAGTGCAGACTCAAGAATCAGGACTATGATAGGTTGGATAGAAATGTATAAATCCTAAATATTAGGTTAGGCAAAGTGTTCATTCAAGTTTTTCCACAACATCATACAGATAAACCTGGATGAACTCCTTGGCCAACCCAATATATGTTTTGAATCATTTTTAGGTGTACTGCATAATTAAATGACTCCTATTCAAGAGGGCAAGTGAATTACTGATTGGTCTTGTTATCTGCTACTAATAACAGGTAACAAGAGAGATATGTGGACAGCAGAGAATCTGGCTGGGATTGGCTGCTTCATTTGCAATATTGATTGATATCATGAGAGAATAAGGCAAGAGGAAAGTTAGGATATGTCCAAGAGGACAGAATGGATTTAGAAGAATGATGCCTACTCCTTGTTTGTCATCTTCTATGTTGTTTCCCAAAAGTCCCTGGCTAAAATCCAAAATCACTTTCTTGTTTTAAACACCAATGTACTAGGGTGAAGAACAGGAAGTTAATGATGATACAGCACTAGTTTTTATACAATTAGACATCTATGCACTTGCAATACGTTTGACGTGCATTGGTAGACTACTACATATACTCACAGGTGTGTGAGAGTTAAATGAGACGTCATCCCTAATTTCCTAAATATCACATATAAAGCTGGAAAATACTTCCTGTAATAGTGATGATCACAATAAAAGCATGTCAATAATTATTATTGCTCAAAATTGAGACCCATATGGACGAGCTAAGATAATACAAGGCCCGCAGTTGGACTTAAGAAAGGCGAATGCAGGACCTTGCTTTGTCTGCTTTGATTTCTGGTCCCAATTAGTTCTGAGGTCTGGGTGCTCTCCCTGACTGCTATCATTAGGCTTTGTGATTTAATGCTTGTGTGGTTTCGTGGCCTCACATGAAAACCAGAACAATATCTCCTCCCACCAAATGCCAGGAGGATCTGCTGAATGAGAAATGTACAGTGAAGTTGAAGCTGACTCCCAGCAATACAAATTGTAATTTCTGGCATTCTGCAGACTCAAAATGCAGAACTGAAAATCAGATGCTTTGTGGGGACTGGACTCAGAGGCAAAACTAGCTGTATCATTGACTTCTGTCACCTCCTCAGCCAGAACCCCAGAGTTTCCTATCAGTGGCATAGAGACAAATCTCTTGGTCCCGGGAACCAATGGTCCTTTTCTAATGGGCCATCAACACAAAGGAATGCTTGTCATTTTGGGGTCTGCAGTGAAGGTTCACTGATAAATGCTTGTTAGCATTTTACAAAAAGAAAATGCTGTAGAAATGAAAGTACTCATAAAAATGCCCGCCTTTAAAGGAAAGTCCCTGCCACTAATTCATTGGTCTTAGGTACAGTGGGTCATGAGGTCCCTATTCAATTAACTTAGGTGAGAGCAGAATTCATTCTTTGCAAGCTTTTTCTTTTTCCCAGGGAGAAATGCTTTCAAATCACCATCTGCTTCTCTTGCATCCCTGTGCTTGCTACTCTTCAGTACAACTTAGGCCAAATCCAACAGGAGAGCAGAGGGCTCAGAGGTAGGTAGGTGTCTGACAAGTGTCACAGAACCAGGACAAATGAAGGTGCTTTCCAGCATGCTCCCACTGGTTCAACATGTGTTGCTTGCAAAGAAAGCACTGGTCAGCTTCCACCCAAGGTGTCCAAGAATATAATTCTCAAAGATGACTTTTTCTTGCCAAAAATACAAACACATTCAAAATAGAAAATCTTTTTTTCTTCCCTTTCTCCTAGATTCAACCTAATGAGTGGGATAATTTCAGAACTGCTGAGGAAAACAAATCAATTCTTTTTGGTTTTTAAAAACTAACAAGAAATGCTGAGTGAGTAAAAGGCATCGAGGCAGCGTTCAGTAAATGCGCCCACATCGGGAGGGAGGTCAAGTTAGAATTGTGTTTGACTGTTGGAGTTTACTAAAAAAATTTAAGTACCATTACTGGAGATAAAATATTGTATGTGTGCATTAGCTCTTGGCTAGGTAGCCAATACTCATGTACATGGTATAATTTTTATATATAAATGGATGCACTACAAATCAATGCTCTCTAATCTCAGCTGTGCCCCCGATGCTGCTCAGAAACACTGCTATTCATCTGATTTCCTATCACATTCCCCCTCAGGGCAAGTACAAGTCTTTTGTAACTCTGACTGGATCCACTCCCAAAACCCTCTCTAGCAGATGGCTCCTTCCCCGGAGGCTCCTTAGTTTTCCTACCATCTAAGCAAGACTTTTCTTGTATGTCTTGGTTTTATAGCTTTCCATCCTTTTGGGGTCTTAGGATTGAAAATCTCCTTGTTCAATCCTCCAGTGCTATGTTTCAGAGCTTCCCAAGATCCTTGTTTTTACTTGCTTCTCTGCAGGAATGTTGCCTAGCTAAGGTTCTTTGTTTTCTATGCTCCATAGACTTCCTTGCTGTTAAGGTGAAGGTGAAGTCATTCAGTCGTGTCCGACTGNTCCTTGTTCAATCCTCCAGTGCTATGTTTCAGAGCTTCCCAAGATCCTTGTTTTTACTTGCTTCTCTGCAGGAATGTTGCCTAGCTAAGGTTCTTTGTTTTCTATGCTCCATAGACTTCCTTGCTGTTAAGGTGAAGGTGAAGTCACTCAGTCGTGTCCGACTGTTTGCAACCCCGTGCACTGTAACCTACTAGGCTTCTCCGTCCATGGGATTCTCCAGGCAAGAATACTGGAGTGGATTGCCATTTCCTTCTCCAGGGGATCTTCCCGACCCAGGGATCGAACCCGGGTCTCCCGCATTGGAGGCAGACGCTTTAACCTCTGAGCCACCAGGGAAGCCCTCCTTGCTGTTGGGACCATGGTTTTGATGACCCTAGGTAGCATCTGACCTTGACTCATGCAGGAACATTCCAGAGTTTGTTTGCTTCTCTCCTTTGCACCTTCAGTGACATCTTTGTGGGATGAGTTTTTCTATTTCAAATACCTTCCCTTAGACCTAGTATTTCTTCCAGCTCCTAAACATCTCTTTTTTTTCACTCCTAAATTTTTGACAATGGAATTTTTATATAGATTGCTTTTGCTTTCTTACTTTCCATTTATATCTCAAGCCTTTCTTTGCATTCTGGCAAAAAAAGCAACCTTCCTTTGGCTTCTGGGATACTGCATTTTTCCTTTTTTTTTTTTTTCCTTTCTTGTAGATTCTTCTCATGTCCTTCATCTTTCTCCCATTCTCTAAAGGTAGATATTCTGTGTGATTAAATGTTAGGACATCTTAGAGATTTCATTTATCTTTGTATTTTAACTAATGTCCTTATGCCAATGATTCCAAAATCTATGTCCCTACTCTATTCTCTCTCCTAAGGTCCAATTCCCTATTCTTAATTCCATTGCCAACATTCACTTGTATATCCATTAAGGCTCTGCCTTGATTTTTTTTGAGAGTGGGCTTCCCTTGTGGCTCAGCTGGTAAAGAATCCACCTGCAATGTGAGAGGCCTGGGTTCGATCCCTGGGTTGGGAAGATTCTCTGGAGAAGGGAAAGGCTACCCACTACAGTATTCTGGCCTGGAGAATTCCATGGACTGTATAATCCATGGGGTCACAAAGAGTCAAACACAACTGAGCGACTTTCACTTGATATTTTTAAACTCTTCACATTGTCTCCTCTTCAAAGCTCCTCCACATCTTATCTTCCCTAATTCTGTTAATGACACCATAACAATATTGTCATCAAAATCTTAGCATTGAGGCTTCCCTGTTGGTCCAGTGGTTGAAACTCCACGCTTTCATTGCAGGGACAAGGGTTGGATCCCTTTTCAGGCAACGGAGATCTTGCATACTACAGAGCAAGAAAAAAAAAAACCAAACCCTTAGTATTATTTTCATTTTCTCCTTTCCCTTGCTATCTTAGGTGGTCACGATGCTCTGAAGAACCAGCTTCCCTCCTGTATCTTGTCCATTCCCTCTGAATCTTCATTCCTACTCCAGCTGCCTTTGTCCAGGCCCTCCCCTTCTCCTACCTTCTCCACTGGAGTTCTCCTCTCTGGTTCCCTAGCATATCTATCCTGAGGTGCCTCCCCAGCATGGCTCTTGGACTTTTCTTCTTCATACTCAGCTACCATCATACCAAGTGAAGAATAATATTCTGTATCTTCTGCCTAAAGAGTTGAATTTAAAACACATTTTATATCACTTTAAGTCTTTTACAACCTGGCCCCAGCCTCTTTTCCCTTTTATCTTCCCACTACTTTTCTTTACTCATTCTATGATCAGTCTTTCCTTCCTCCCACTATTTCTATATGTTGGCATTGAACCTGTATTTCAAAGACCAGTTCAAGACTCAACAGACCATTATACAATGGCTTCTCTGAGCACCATGTTAGTAATGGGTTCTTCCTTCTCTTTCTAGCTTTTTATGCAGAGTCTTCTCACCTTACTCTCAGGTGAGTTACTCACATTTATTTTAATCTTGACACCCTCAAAGTACCTGGACCCTGAGGAGGCACTCACTGCTTCATGAAGTACACTGAACTTGGAGCTCATAGTGCTGGAAACAAGAACCTAATGTCTATCATTTTGAAATCATTGTAAAAAAGAAACATTTTTAAGGATTTTATTCATCCATGTCCAAATAAGGGGATGATTCATTTTTTATGGCTTATAATTTATTTGATCAGACAGGTGTAAAAAGGCTGTGGAAAGGCAGAGTTGCAAATTAATTATCCACTTAACCTCTGACAAAAGAAAATAATCTGACACCTTTTCAAGAATCTTTCTTTTTCTCTCTTAGTTGGGATAATGATGTAAAATTTTGCTGATGTCTTTCAAGGACAGTGTCACATTTGTGGCCCTTTGTCTCACAGTCTTCTGCAGCTGAGCAGACTGGGGGTTGGTAATAAGCGTTGGCAAACAGCTCTTCTGAGAGGAAGACTGGTTTGAATATGATGTTTAGTGATTAAGGAAAACACTGGGTGATTTCCGGTGGGACAAACATGTGAGTTAGCCTAAAGGAGGAGGGCAAGGTTAATGATTCTGAATGAGAAGAATAAGTAAACATAGATTAGAACTGTGTTTCAGGGGTTGACAGTGGGAAATTAACCAAGGCAACTATATACCATCTGATCTCAATTCCAAAGACTTTCCTTGCTGAATTACATAAGTGTTCATTGGATGAATTAATATACACAGAACTTTGAAGAGCTTTCCTCCCTAGGTTCTTAGCTAAGAGAGAAAAACATTAAGCGTAAACCACTTATTTTAAGATTGCTTTAACAATATTGAGCACAAAGCATTGTTTGCTTCCTGTCAAGGCAATAAGGCATTTTTTTTGAAGAAATGACAGGAAAAGAAAAGGGAATTTTCCCTCAAATGGGTTTTTGAAGCATTACAAAAACATGACAGAGTCAACTACCTACAAAAATTTAATCACTGTAAATGTTGAGAGTGACTGACTTCAAGCTCAGTATCTTGAGATATAATTCCTTAAATGAGTAGCTTTAAACCTAAATTAACTTTGAAAATGGTCAGTTATTCAGTAGGAAAGCATTTAGAGGTTTTCTTCAAAAATTACATGGAAATCATCTACTTTTTTATGGAACTAGTTAGACAGTCTTAAAAATTGAAACTCTATTCTGCTTTCCTATTGGGTAAACACCAGCCCACAGAAAATCAGATTATTTGCAAACATCCTGTATTTAAACAAAAATACCTAAACTATAACCTAATGTAAGGACAGAGGGAAAGGTTGTCAGGAGATGAAAGGCTGGCTGAGACTATGACCCACATGGAATATCAGGCTGTGGTTTTCCTAAACAACTGCCAGTTCTAGCAGGGTTTTCAGGAGAAAACAAAAAATCAAGAGCAGCTACTCTACAAGAGAAATGGTCTAACTCCCCAGGCCTGCCCTAGAAGGGTACCCCCATGGGCAACCCAGGGCTGATGTCCCCCAACTCTGGGCCTGAGACTTGGGTGACATTAGCCCTGGTTGCCCAGTATCAGGCATGCCTCTCTCCTCTCAGCCTTCCATGCTACCCTTTGAAAATCCATCTCACTGCTTTCTCTTCTCATCCTATTCTGGTTACTGTACTTTCACTTGCTGCTTATCGTTTCTCATCATCAACTTGAAATCAAATTCCAGCCTTCCCTGATTTACTAAAACTATTTATATGCAGAGTACATCATGAGACATGCTGGGCTGGAAGAAGCACAACCTGGAATCAAGATTTCCATGAGAAATATCAATAAGCTCAGATATGCAGATGACACCACCCTTATGGCAGAAAGTGAAGAGGAACTAAAAAGCCTCTTGATGAAAGTGAAAGAGGAGAATGAAAAAGTTGGCTTAAAGCTCAACATTCAGAAAACGAAGATCATGGCATCTGGTCCCATCACTTCATGGGAAATGGATGGGGAAACAGTGGAAACAGTGTCAGACTTTATTTTTTTGGGCTCCAAAATCACTGCAGATGGTGACTGCAGCCATGAAATTAAAAGACACTTACTCCTTGGAAGGAAAGTTACGAACAACCTAGATAACATATTAAAAAGGAGAGACATTACTTTGCCAACAAGGGTCTGTCTAGTCAAGGCTATGATTTTCCCAGTGGTCATGTATGGATGTGAGCGTTAGACTGTGAAGACAGCTGAGCACTGAAGAATTGATGCTTTTGAACTGTGGTGTTGGAGAAGACTTTTGAGAGTCCCCTGGTCTGCAAGGAGATCCAACCAGTTCATCCTAAAGGAGATCAGTCCTGGGTGTTCTTTGGAAGGACTGATGCTGAAGCTGAAACTCCAATACTTTGGCCACCTCATGCTAAGAGCTGACTCATTGGAAAAGACCCTGATGCTGGAAGGGATTGGGGGCAGGAGGAGAAGGGGATGACAGAGGATGAGATGGCTGGATAGCATCACCAACTTGATGGACATGAGTTTGGGTAAACTCTGGTTTACCCAAGTTGGTGATGGACAGGGAAGCCTGGTGTGCTGCGATTCATGGGGTCACAAAGAGTCAGACATGACTGAGTGGCTGAACTGAACTGACTGATGCTTCAGATCATCCTCAATAGGCTCTCCAGTTAACAAGTCTAAGGTCTCCTTCCTCAGTTCTCTTCCTTTTCCATCTCTCCACCATATTTGACAAATTGGGTTAGTAGTGAAGTTTCTGTTCTAGCTCCCCTAATGGTAAAATGACAAAGTCGGTCATTTTACAAGCAGGTCCTCTTTGTATATTTTAAAGTTAAAAAAGTAAAGCTTCTTTATGTAGTATCATATCATGTATATCAAGCTCCAGGAGATGGTAAAGGGCAGGGAAGCTTGGCATGCTGCAGTCCATGGGGTTGTAAAGAGTCGGACATAACTGAGTGACTGAAGAACACCAAATCATGTATATTGAGTAGATAAGTACATATGTGTTAGTGTTACTCAGTCATGTCTGACTCTTTACAACCCCATGGACTGCAGCCCACCAGGCTCCTCTACCCATGGAATTCTCCAGGCAGGAGTACTGGAGTGGGTAGCTCTTCCATCCTCCAGGGGATGTTCATGACACAGGAACTGAATCTGGGTCTCCCACATTGCAGGCATATTCTTTACCCTCTGAGCCACCAGGGAAGCCCATATGTACATATATAGGTATGCATATATATGGGTATATATTAATTATAGATAGGGATATATGTGAAGTGTTAGAAAATATAGTTAAATAGAAGGCTAGGAAGATGGTCATAATCTTACTCACCTACCACTATTTTAAATACCTTGATTTATATATCTCCTGACATATTTCATGCACCTTGATGTATTTATCTCCTGAATGTTAAAAATGAATGTAAATATATACACATTTAGATCATCAGGATCATATATCCATATTCTATAACTTTCAAAATCATTGATATTTGAAGATCTGTCCATGATAATATATACACATGATGTGAAGAGCCAACTCATTGGAAAAGACTCTGATGTTGGAAAGATTGAGGGCAGGAGGAAAAGGGAGCGACAGAGGATGAGATGGTTGGATAGCATCACTGACTCAATGGACATGAACTTGAGCAAACTTGGAGTCAGTGAAAGACAGGGAAGCCTGGTGTGCTGCAATTCATGGGGTTGCAAAGGGTCGGACATGACAGCGACTGAACAACTACCACCACCTACATTGCAGGTGGCAAGTATTTTCCTATCAGGTCTCTGATCTCCCCACTGTTCCCCTGCCATGCCCTGTTCTTCAGGATCAGTCCCTATAAACTACACTTTCTCAAGAGCTTCCACTTAAGTTAGGCCAGTGGGAGGCAGTGGAAGGATGCAGGATGGAAAGATGGAACAGCTTGAGTATTTATCTTCATCTCCCTGCTTGTTAGCCTCTCTGGCAGGACAGGCTGCATAATTTCTGGGCCCTGGTATAATATAGAAATGTAGGCCTCTTGTTTAAAAATTATTAAAACTGTTAAGATGACACCAGAATATTAAACCAAGTGTGTCTTGGGGCCCTCTTGAGTGTACTGGTCCATGGGAGTGCACAGATCACAGACCAAGAAGCTGGCTCTGGTCTCTGGCAGGGGCTCCATCTCTTCTGTGACTCTGGTTCACACCTGACGGCCTTGGCCACACAGCTCTTTGGGGAACCGCCTGTGCGTACCTCTCTCATTGTCCTTCAGAGCTATGGGTAGCAGTGGGTTCCTGTGGTCGTAGACCATTGGGTTGTCCCACTTTCCCTGCTTCCCCTTTTGGCTTTTCCAACACTTGTAACTAGTTCTCTGTAGTGAATTTCTTCTACTGAACTACCTGTTTTAACCCTGACTGATAGCTATGTTAGGGGTGGCAAGAACCTAAGCACTGTGCCACCATTTCCTTTATTCTACAATTGCTGCAGGCATCACTAATCGATAACAACATTCTTCTGAGATTAAAATCAGTTTCAGGATCCTTCTCAACACAGTGTTTGATTGTAGTGGACAAATGACATGAAATCTGTGTGGCCTCCCAGCTATACACCATCCTTTTTACAATTTCTACTGTGGTTATGGTGTATTTTATTTAACTAATTCCTGACTGGTGACAATTAGTTTATTTTTCATTTTACACCCATTCAGAAACACATTGTTTACATAGATATTTTTGTTTACTTCTTTGGTCTTCTTCAGGAGAGAGTCTTGGAAGTGGAATTGCTAGGCCAAAGACCATGACCATTTTATACTTTGATGCATATTGCTACTTCGGAATGATTGCATGAATATTAGTATGTTTCAGTGTGAAATCGGAGAAGACGATGGCACCCCACTCCAGTACTCTTGCCTGGAAAATCCCATGGACAGAGGAGCCTGGTAGGCTGCAGTCCATGGGGTCGTGAAGAGTCAGACACGATTGAGCGACTTCCCTTTCACTTTTCACTTTCATGCATTAGAGAAGGAAATGGCAACCCATTCCAGTGTTCTTGCCTGGAGAATCCCAGGGATGGGGGAGCCTGATGGGCTGCCGTCTATGGGGTCACACAGAGTCGGACATGACTGAAGTGACTTAGCAGTAGCAAGTGTGAAATATGTCTATGATACACTAAGATTGATCTTTTTTCCCTTCAAAATTGTTAGAAGTCTAACATTTTCTTCAAGTCATTTTCGTAATTCTTAAAAACCATTTCCAGATCCAGTTTCAAAGGTACTTAGAAATCACCCCTTTGGATTCAACTTGCAACTTATTTTTTAAATAAAAACATTATTACTCAGCTTAATCACCTTCTTAGTCTATGGACTTGCTTTCAATGGACTTTTGATTATTTTTCAGAAATAGAACTCTATTTTTATGTGCTGAAGTTCTCTCATTTTTGAAGATAATCAAAACAATAGACTGCTGTCCCTGAAGGCTTGAACAGAAGAGCTGGAAACTCTTTCAAGAAACTGTTGCAGCTTTATTGAAGCTTCCAGCTTCCAAGGTAATTCCTTTGAGAGGGAGGCAATACTCATTGAGATGCAAAAGTTTAGCATATTTGTCTTGAAACTCAGTTGCTTTATATTATGGAGGAGCCTTCTCTTCATTAGTGCAGGTTACCTCTACCTGCAATTCTTGTAATCAAAATCTTTTGTCCAAAGCCCTTTTGTCAAAAAGGCTGTAAAATATTTGTTTAGCTTGGTTTCATCAATATAGGAATAGAACTATCTCATTTGTAAGTATCTCATCTTTCACCTGAAATCATTCTCACTGAGAACAATTTTTTTTTTCCCTCTAAGTACACAGTAAATCATGCTGCCGAAATTTAAAAGTTAGGCCACCCTGCAAAGAGCCCTGGGTCATTCCATTTGTACACTCTATCCAAGGTAATTTCTAATTTGCCTTTTGCAAGGAGAGCCTTGAAAAGGACTCTTATAAGTTTGAATGTCTTCTCTTTCTTTTCTTTTCAAGAATGTCATGCAGCTTTCAAATGATCACAGAACAAACAAAAGCACCTTCCCTCTTTCCCTCTGCTTAAAATCTGTCAGTTTAAGGGCAATGTTTGATTTCACTAATATGAAATTCTTTGTTAACCTTAGAAATGGGAGATCAATGACTTATTCTTATAATCCTTTAACTCTTAAACAGTCTACCAGAATGCTGGTTTCAGAAAGTAAGACCAGGCTTTGCATTTAGATAGAGACTCAAATGAGTCCCCGGGAACATGTGTGCTCCTTTCGGTGCTGCGTTTTCATCCCATCAGACCAATAAATTCCTACAGGTCTCAGCTCTTTAATTCCCTTTAGGGAGGACTGGGATAAAGAATATCAGCCCATTCTAAAAAATCCCGCTGTTTTTATGACATACAGAAATAGCTACAAGGAATACCTTAATCATTTTTACTTGCTGGACCATGTAACATTTTTTTTTTTTCTCTGAAGTTAATGATCACTAAGGGCCCGCACACGTGCACACAGAACCCTGGCCCTTGGGTCTACCTAAGTCACCTTTGCGGTATAGCCCCAAAATAAAAACTGTACCTAGTTCGCTGAATTTGGGCTCCTGCTGTACACTTCATGGTTTATAGGCTTCCATTTCATTTCCTCTGCTTGCCATGTTGCAGCTGTATTATTTCAGCTTCTGAACAAGGAACTTAGCAGGGCCAGACTAATCCACCTTAAATTTGCACTCATGGTATAAAATTGATTGAGGCCTGTCTCCATTAATCAGAATCCTCTAGATGATTGGATTCCTCATTCTTACATCTATGCTTTTGTGGATTCTTGTGCCTGAAATGACCTTCCTCCTCCATTTCATCTAATGAAATTATTTCTTCCACCAAAGCTCAGACAAGTCTCACCTCCCTCCATGAGCTTTCTCCAATTTTTCAAAAGTAGACCTTTACACTACTCTTTTTTTTCTTTGAACTCCTATAATATAAAACATAATGTTTTGAACTTATTGTTGTTATTTGTAATTGTTTTCTAGAAGGGCCTATATACCACTTAAGGTCAGGAGGTGTTGCCCTCCTTCCCAACACTTCCCAACCAGGCTAGAGCCAAAGGTCGTTGGCCATTTTCATCATCTTGTTGAGTAATTCAGTCTTCATGTGGTAAAGGATATGAAAATACAGGTCTTATCTGATCTGTTCAGATATAGGGCTTAACAATGATAGGAATCATTTTGCTCATTTCCATTGTTTCGATGAATTATTATATCAAATGTATACCATCCTCTTTATGAATTTTATGTGCATTATGCTGAACACAGGTCCACTTTCTTTCATTGTTTTCAGTTTTCAAAAACTTAAGCAAAATTACCTTTTTGGAAAATTTCTGTTTTTCTTTTCATTGTTTATTTTTTTAGCTCCCTTTTTGTGCTTTCCATTTCTATCATATTCTCTATTGTACTCATTCTCAGGAATATAAAGGATTAAAAAAGAACATGTATATGTATTCTAAGCTCCCACTACTTGAAAATATTTTCATCAACAATGTAAATTCAAGTAAACTAACAATTTTAACAATTAAAATTATTACTTTCATTTTCCAAAACAATTAATTTACCTTCAAATTATTCAAAGTTATATATGGAGATTAAAAGGAAAACATAAATAATGAGTAAATATCAAAATTATAAATAAAATTAAGTTAAACTAGTTTAAATTTTTATTTAATATGTATATTTAAAAACTTTTCATTATAGCAAATTTCAAACATACAAAAGTAGAATAGTGTATGGAACTCCCATATGCCTATTATCTAGCTTCAGTAATTGATCAGCTCTTGACTAATCTTATTTTAATCTCACTCTTCTATCCCCCACCTGATATTTTGAAGTAAATCCCACTTTTCATATAATCTGATCTACAAATAATAGAATCTCTAAATGATAAGAAACTTTTAACATAACCACGCTATCACTGTCATGCCTAAAATATGACAATATTTCCTTAACATTAACCAATAACTAGCAAATGTTCATGATTCCAATTGTCTCAAATGTTAACACACATTTTTTTGTAGTTTGAACCAAAATTCCATCCACACATTGCAATTCGTTACAATGTCTTTTAAGTCTCTTTTAATCTTTTAGATGTTCCTCTTTCTGTCTCTGTTTCTCCTTTTCATTTTGTTTGTTGAAGAAACCACTTTTGTTCGCCCAATAGAATTTCCCCCCTGAGTTTTGCTGATTGCATTCCTTTTGTGTTATTTAACATTGCTAATATCAACTTTATTTTAAATCTTGTTTAATATTTTGTACCATTGCAAGTATTTGCAATTTTAGCATCCAATTTTCAATTAGTTGCTGATATAAAGAATTCATGTATGTGTGTACAGAGTGAAATGAACCGTAATATTGTACACTTTTCTTTAGCTGCTCCATAACCATTGTACTTAACCTTGTAAATTTACTACAGATCTTCCTCAACTAATGGTATAGGACTGTATCTTGATAAACCCATTGTAAGTTGAAAATATATTTATTACACATAGTCTTCCAATCATTATAACTTAGCCTGCTGCTGCTGCTAAGTTGCTTCAATTGTGTCCGACTCTGTGAGACCCCATAGATGACAGCCCACCAGGCTCTCCCATCCCTGGGAATCTCCAGGCAAGAACATGGAGTGGGTTGCCAATTCCTTCTCCAATGCATGGAAGTGAAAAATGAAAGTGAAGTCACTCAGTCGTGTCTGACTCTTAGCGACCCCATGGACTGCAGCCTACCAGGCTCCTCCATCCATGGGATTTTCCAGGGAAGAGTACTGAAGTGGGGTGCCATTGCGTTCTCCATAACTTAGCCTGGTCTGCCGTAAATGTGTTCAGATCACCTATTTGTTGTTTAGTCGCTAAATTGTGTCTGACTCTTCGACCCAATGGACTGTAGCCCTCCAGGCTTCTCTGTTCATGGGATTTCCCATGCAGTGGGAAATCTGCAGTGGGTTGCCATTTCCATCTCCATGGGATCTTCCTGATCCAGGGATCAAACCTGCATCTCCTGAGTCTCCTGACGTGTTAATAAAGTAATGCTCAAAATTCTCCAAGCCAGGCTTCAACAGTACATGAACCGTGAATGTCCAGATGTTCAAGCTGGATTTAGAAAAGGCAGAGGAAGCAGAGATCAAATTGCCAACATCCATTGGATCATTGATAAAGCAAGAGAGTTCCAGAAAAACATCTAGTTCTGCTTTATTGACTATGCCAAAGCCTTTGACTGTGTGGGTCACAACAAACTGTGGAAAATTATTAAAAAGATGGGGATACCAAACCACCTGATCTGCTTCTTGAGAAATCTGTATGCAGGTCAGGAAGCAACAGTTAGAACTGGACATGGAACAACAGACTGGTTCCAAATAGGAAAAGGAGTACCTCAAGGCTGTATATTGTCACCCTGTTTATTTAACTTCTATGCAGAGTACAACATGCTAAATGCCAGGCTGGATGAAGCACAAGCTGAAATCACGATTACAGGGAGAAATATCAGTAATCTCATATATGCAGATGATACCACCCTGATGGAAGAAAACAAAGAGGAACTAGAGAGCCTCTTGATGAAAGTGAAAGAGGAGAGTGAAAAAGTTGGCTTAAAACTCAACAGAAAATTAAGATTATGGCTTCTGGTCCCATCACTTCATGGCAAATAGATGGGGAAATAGTGGAAACAGTGGAAGACTTTCTATTTTGGGGCTCCAAAATCACTGCAGATGGTGACTGCAGTCATGAAATTAAAAAAAGCTTGCTCCTTGGAAGAAATGTTATAACCAACCTAGACAGCATATTAAAAAGCAGAGACATTACTTTGCCAACAAAGGTCTGTCTAGTCAAAGCTCTGGTTTTTCCAGTAGTCATGGATGGATGTGAGAGTTGAACTATAAAGAAAGCTGAGCACCAAAGAATTGATGCTTTTGAACTGTGGTGTTGGAGAAGACTCCTGAGAGTCCCTTGGACTGCAAAGAGATCCAACCAGTCCATCCTAAAGGAAATCCATCCTGAATATTCATTGGAAAGATTGATGCTGAAGTTGAAACTCCAATACTTTGGCCACCTGATGTGAAGAACTGACTCGTTGGAAAAGACCCTGAACCTGGGAAAGATTGAAGGTGGGAGAAGGGGATGACAGAGGATGAAATGTTTGGATGGCATCACTGACTCAATGGACATGAGTTTGGGTAAACTCCGGGAGTTAGTGATGGACAGGGAGGTCTGGCGTGCTACACTCCAAGAGGTCACAGAGTCAGACACAACTGAGCAACTGAATTGAACGGAACTGAACTGAATGTTTTCACTTAGTTGAATCACCACCTTTATGATTTCCGCTGTTGCTCTGTATCACTTGTTCTGTTACCCACTATATTAGTTTTCTATTGCTGAGGAACCTATTATCACAAACTTAGGGGCCTCAGCTAAGCTGAATTCTCTGCTCAGAGTCTCACAGGACTGAAATGAGGGTGTCATAGGTATCTTTGTCTCATTAAAGTTTGGTGAACTCCTCCAAGCTTGTTCAGGTCGTTGGAGGAATTCACTTTTTGTGATTATAGAACTGAGGTCCCCACTTTCTTGTTGGCTGTTAACTGATATGCATTCTCAGCTTCTAGAGGCTGTTGCCACCTCCTGTTACATGGCCCTCTTCACGACATCATAGTTTCCTTCTTTAAGGCCAACAGGAGACTCCTCCTAATCTCTGACACTGCAGACATAAATAACATAATGTAGTCTTGAGAGTGACTATCCCATCATGCTCAAGGGAAGAGGATATATAAAGAGCATATTCTCCAGGAGGTGGGACTCTCAGAAGTCACCTAAGAACTCTGCCAACCACATTTATTTAGCATTTTTTTCTTTAAATCAACTCACTTTTTAAACTTGAACAGGTTTGTAAAAATTTATACAATATACTTTTTGGCTTTACACCATATATAGCTTATAACATATAGATTTGGGGTTTCCTCGGTGGCTCAGCTGGTAAAGAATATGCCTGTAATGCGGGAGACCTGGGTTTGATCCCTGGATTGGGAAGATCCCCTGGAGAAGGGAATGACTACCAACTCTAGTATTCTGGCCTGGAAAATTTCACAGACTGTATAGTCCACGGGATCGTAAAGAGTTGGACACTACAGAGTGACTTTCACATACTATATATTTAATGTGTTGGGTTTGTGTGCATATTTATATATGTCTTTATACTGGGGCTTTCCTGGTGGCTCAGATGGTAAAGAGTCTGCCTCCAGTGCAGGAGACCCGGGTTTGACCCCTGGAGAGGGAAGATTTCCTAGAGAAGGAAATGGCAACTCATTCCAGTATTCTTGCCTGGAATATCCCATGGATGGAGGACCCTGGGGTCGCAGAGTCAGACATGACTGAGCAACTAACATACATATACATTCACACACACACTGGTATAAATGTATAATAAAAATAAGAAGTTTTTATCAGTATATGCCCTAAAATTATGTCATTTCCTTAAGGCTCATGTGCCACATCAGGAAATAGTGCCCCTAGGAATAACAGCAAACAACCACTTGTTGAATATATGATAATTAAAATAGTTTTAGAGTGAAGGACTTTGGTATCAATGAAACCAAATAATAAATTTACATTTCTACAACTGTGTAAATCTTATTTATCTTGAAGATTATTCATCAAAATATACCTTTTTGTTTACTGTGAAAGAGAATGTGACTTGAGGCTAACAGTGTCCATTGGTATAATTGAATTTTCTGTCCTTTATGACTTAGGATAAAAGTGGAAAAGTCTAGTAGGTCAGATATTTCCTTATGTGTTTCAGTATTTATTATAGTGCCATTAATCTGTGTGGATCACAATAAACTGTGGAAAATTCTGAAAGAGTTGGGAATACCAGACCACTGACCTGCCTCTTGAGAAACCTATATGCAGGTCAGGAAGCAACAGTTAGAACTGGACATGAAACGACAGACTGGTTTCAAATAGGAAAAGGAGTACCTCAAGGCTGTATATCGTCACCCTGCTTATTTAACTTCTATACAGAGTACATCATGAGAAATGCTGGACTGGAAGAAGCACAAGCTGGAATCAAGATTGCCGGGAGAAGTATCAATCACCTCAGATATGCAGATGATACCAGCCTTATGGCAGAAAGTGAAGAAGAACTAAAGAGCCTCTTGATGAAAGTGAAAGAGGAGAATGAAAAAGTTGGCTTAAAGCTCAATGTTCAGAAAACGAAGATCATGGCATCCGGTCCCATCACTTCATGGGAAATAGATGGGGAAACAGTGGAAACAGTGTCAGGCTTTTTGGGGGGTGCTCCAAAATCACTGCAGATGGTGAGTGCAGCCATGAAATTAAAAGACTCTTACTCCTTGGAAGAAAAGTTATGACCAACCTAGATAGCACATTCAAAAGCAGAGACATTACTTTGCCAACGAAAGTCCGTCTAGTCAAGGCTATGGTTTTTCCAGTGGTCATATATGAATGTGAGAGTTGGACTGTGAAGAAAGCTGAGCACTGAAGAATTGATGTTTTTGAATTGTGGTGTTGGAGAAGACTCTTGAGAGTCCCTTGAAATGCAAGGAGATCCAGCCAGTCCATCCTAAAGGAGACCAGTCCTGGGTGTTCATTGGAAGGACTGATACTGAAGCTGAAACTCCAATACCTTGGCCACCTCATGCTAAGAGTTGACTCATTGGAAAAGACCCTGATGCTGGGAGGGATTGGGGACAGGAGGAGAAGGGGACGACAGAGGATGAGATGGCTGGATGGCATCACTGACTCGATCACATGAGTTTGAGTAAACTCTGGGAGTTGGTGATGGACAGGGAGGCCTGGCGTGTTGTGATTCAGGGTCGCAAAGAGTTGGACACGGCTGAGCAACTGAACTGAGCCTAATCTCTTGTATAATCTTTATGGCACTGAAACACTTCCTACAACAAAAAACAATCAAGGTCTGATGATTTTCATAATCTAACTCTTAGTCACTGCCCAAACATCTTTGGCTTCACATAAAATCTGCAGATACCTATGTTGGCAAATGTGCATATAATACATATACAGATATATGAAAGAAGTCACATCTCTCTCTTTGAACTGCTCTGCAGACTTATTGTCCTGTAACTCACTTATCTGACAGTCGACAGGAGAACTGTTTATTCTCATCTTCAAGTGTTTGCCTGGTTTTGCCCGTTGCTCCATAACATACCAAGTGGTGACTGTTGGGGATGGAGGGGAATTCTCCACCTAAAACTGATATGTTGAATGTTTTTTGGCTTTGAAAGTTTTCCTATCCAGACATATAGAGTAGGAAATGACAACCCACTGTAGTATTCTTGTCTGGAAAATTCCATGGACAGAGGAGCCTGGTGGGCTACAGTCTACGGAGCCAGAAAGAGTCAGACACAACTGAGTGAGCACACACACACAACCAGATATAAATACTCTTGACTATGTATTTTTACTACTTGTCCACTGAGAGGGTTGCCCTTGACATAAACTCATCTCTGCCTGTTCATTCAATGGAGATGATACGAAGGAGGTCAATATATCCTAGGGTTAAGGGATGTGAAGCCACATTTGAGAGCTTTTATCTCTCTGTTGATCTGCTTTGTGTGAACTGGTATAACTAATCCTTCCAGTCCTCAATAATCTCCATTTTTTTCTGAAATTATAAAGTGCATATAGCCTGAAACACTTTTTTAGACATGTTTGTCTTTCTATATTACTTAAATGTTTCCTACTATCATTTCTTATTACTGCATATGGATTTTTAGTTTCTGAAGTGACCATTTCTTGAATTCCTTTCCTCTTTTCTCAGTACCTGAACAGAACAAATCATGGAGCACTTTCTGAGTAAATAGTTGCTCTTAGTACCCAGTAGATGGTTATGGCAGGGAGAAAAAGCAGTTTCAAACAAATGTAGCTTCCTAAATAAAATTTTGAAAATGGCTAATTTTAAAAGCAAGCTTTGGAACAAGGATATATTATACAGCACAGGGAAATATAGCCATTGTTTTTTAAAGGAGTATATTATCTATAAATATATTGAATAACTATGTTGCAAAACTGAAACTAACACAGTCTTGTAGGTAAACCTCAGTTCAATTAATTAACAAGTTAAAAAAAAGGAAGTCTATCTTCTTTTACCATTGTTTAATGTTCTTAATCTTTAAATTGACCACATTTTAGTATATATGTGAATGAATGTATACATATATATATATGTGAATGAGTGCATGTGTGTGTGTATATATATATATATCCAATCATAATTAATATACTCTATACTATGTATTTTTGTTATTGTTGCTGCTCTGTCGTGTCCAATTCTTTGCAACCCCCTGGACTGCAGCACACCAAGCTTCTCTGTCTTTCACCATCTCCCAGAGCTTGCTCAAATTCATGTCCATCAAGTTGGTGATGCCATCCAACCATCTCAGCCTCTGTCAGCCCCTTCTCTACCTGCCTTCAAATTTTCCCACCACCAGGGTCTTTTCTAATGAGTCAGCTCTTCACATCAGGTGGCCAAAGTGTTGGAGCCCCAGCTCCAGCATCAGTCCTTCCAATGAATATTCGGAATTGATTTCCTTTAGGATTCAATGGTTTGATTTCCTTGCAGTCCAAGAGACTCTCAAGAGTCTTCTCCAACCACAGTTCAAAAACCAATTCTTCGGCACTCAGCCTTCCTTATGGTCCAATTCTTACATTCATACATGGTAACAGGAAAACCCTTAGCTTTGACTTTATGGACCGTTGCTGGCAGAGCAACGTTTCTGGTTTTTAATATGCTGTCTAGGTTGGTCATAGTTTTTCTTCCAAGGAGTAACCATCTTTTAATTTCATGGCTGCAGTCACCATCTGCAGTGATTTTGGAGCTCAAGAAAATAAAGTCTCTCACTATTCCATTGTTTCTCCATCTATTTGCCATGAAGTGGTGGGATCGGATGCCACCATCTTCATTTTCTGAATGTTGAGTTTTAAGCCAGCTTCTTCACTCTCCTCTTGCACTTTCATCAAGAGGCTCTTTAGTTCCTCTTTGTTTTCTTCCATCAGGGTGGTATCACCTGCATATGTGAGGTTACTGATATTTCTCCCTGTAATCGTGATTCCAGTTTGTGCTTCATCCAGCCTGGCATTTAGCATGTTGTACTCTGCATAGAAGTTAAATAAACAGGGTGACAATATACAGCCTTGAGGTACTCCTTTTCCTATTTGGAACCAGTCTGTTGTTCCATGTCCAGTTCTAACTGTTGCTTCTTGACCTGCATTCAGATTTCTCAAGAAGCAGGTCAGGTGGTCTGGTATCCCCATCTTTTTAATAATTTTCCACAGTTTGTTGTGATCCACACAGTCAAAGGCTTTGGCATAGTCAATAAAGTAGAAATAGATGTTTTTCTGGAACTCTCTTGCTTTATCAATGATCCAATGGACGTTGGCAATTTGATCTCTGCTTCCTCTGCCTTTTCTAAATCCAGCTTGAACATCTGGACATTCACGGTTCATGTACTGTTGAAGCCTGGCTTGGAGAATTTTGAGCATTACTTTATTAACACGTCAGGAGACTCAGGAGATGCAGGTTTGATCCCTGGATCAGGAAGATCCCATGGAGATGGAAATGGCAACCCACTGCAGATTTCCCACTGCATGGGAAATCCCATGAACAGAGAAGCCTGGAGGGCTACAGTCCATTGGGTCGAAGAGTCAGACACAATTTAGCGACTAAACAACAAATAGGTGATCTGAACACATTTACGGCAGACCAGGCTAAGTTATGGAGAACGCAATGGCACCCCACTTCAGTACTCTTCCCTGGAAAATCCCATGGATGGAGGAGCCTGGTAGGCTGCAGTCCATGGGGTCGCTAAGAGTCAGACACGACTGAGTGACTTCACTTTCATTTTTCACTTCCATGCATTGGAGAAGGAATTGGCAACCCACTCCATGTTCTTGCCTGGAGATTCCCAGGGATGGGAGAGCCTGGTGGGCTGTCATCTATGGGGTCTCACAGAGTCGGACACAATTGAAGCAACTTAGCAGCAGCAGCAGGCTAAGTTATAATGATTGGAAGACTATGTGTAATAAATATATTTTCAACTTACAATGGGTTTATCAAGATACAGTCCTATACCATTAGTTGAGGAAGATCTGTAGTAAATTTACAAGGTTAAGTACAATGGTTATGGAGCAGCTAAAGAAAAGTGTACAATATTACGGTTCATTTCACTCTGTACACACATACATGAATTCTTTATATCAGCAACTAATTGAAAATTGGATGCTAAAATTGCAAATACTTGCAATGGTACAAAATATTAAACAAGATTTAAAATAAAGTTGATATTAGCAATGTTAAATAACACAAAAGGAATGCAATCAGCAAAACTCAGGGGGGAAATTCTATTGGGCGAACAAAAGTGGTTTCTTCAACAAACAAAATGAAAAGGAGAAACAGAGACAGAAAGAGGAACATCTAAAAGATTAAAAGAGACTTAAAAGACATTGTAACGAATTGCAATGTGTGGATGGAATTTTGGTTCAAACTACAAAAAAATGTGTGTTAACATTTGAGACAATTGGAATCATGAACATTTGCTAGTTATTGGTTAATGTTAAGGAAATATTGTCATATTTTAGGCATGACAGTGATAGCGTGGTTATGTTAAAAGTTTCTTATCATTTAGAGATTCTATTATTTGTAGATCAGATTATATGAAAAGTGGGATTTACTTCAAAATATCAGGTGGGGGATAGAAGAGTGAGATTAAAATAAGATTAGTCAAGAGCTGATCAATTACTGAAGCTAGATAATAGGCATATGGGAGTTCCATACACTATTCTACTTTTGTATGTTTGAAATTTGCTATAATGAAAAGTTTTTAAATATACATATTAAATAAAAATTTAAACTAGTTTAACTTAATTTTATTTATAATTTTGATATTTACTAATTATTTATGTTTTCCTTTTAATCTCCATATATAACTTTGAATAATTTGAAGGTAAATTAATTGTTTTGGAAAATGAAAGTAATAATTTTAATTGTTAAAATTGTTAGTTTACTTGAATTTACATTGTTGATGAAAATATTTTCAAGTAGTGGGAGCTTAGAATACATATACATGTTCTTTTTTAATCCTTTATATTCCTGAGAATGAGTACAAATAGAGAATATGATAGAAATGGAAAGCACAAAAAGGGAGCTAAAAAAATAAACAATGAAAAGAAAAACAGAAATTTTCCAAAAAGGTAATTTTGCTTAAGTTTTTGAAAACTGAAAACAATGAAAGAAAGTGGACCTGTGTTCAGCATAATGCACATAAAATTCATAAAGAGGATGGTATACATTTGATATAATAATTCATCGAAACAATGGAAATGAGCAAAATGATTCCTATCATTGTTAAGCCCTATATCTGAACAGATCAGATATTTTTTTTTTTACTTTATTGTGCCTATCTTTGCATGTAATGTTCCCTTTCTAACTCCAGTTTTCTTGAAGAGATCTCTAGTCTTTCCCATTCTATTGTTTTCCTCTATTTCTTTGCATTGTTCACTTAAGAAGTCTTTCTTATTTCTCCTTGCTATTCATACTATGTGTACTAAATGCTATAAATTTAATGATTATATATATATACAATGTATCATCTATGTAGTATATATATCATTATAAAATACATATTACATAAGCTACATAGGGCTTCCCAGGTGGCTTAGTGATAAAGAATCCACCTGCCGATGCAGGAGACCCAGGAGCTCCTGGTTCAATCCCTGGGTTGGGAAGATCCTCTGAAGGGAATGGCTACCCATTCCAGTATTGCCTGTAGAATTCCATGGACAGAGAAGCCTGGTGGGCTACAGTCCATGGGGTTGCAAAGAGTGGAACTTGATTCTTTGAATGACTGAGGATGCATCCACATATGCATATATATGGTATATAGCACATATTATATGTAGTGTATACAGTATATCATATGTTGCATATATTATCTATACTATACATGGTGCATATTATATACTATTATACATAATATAGCACAGGCGGCTGCGAGAACCTGGCCGGTGCACTGAGCACAGGCGGCTGCGAAAGCCGGCCGTTGCACTGAGCGCGGCCGAGAGGAGCTACCCCACGTCCGAGGTCGGGGGCAACAGCCTAGAGTGCCAGGCTGCAAAAGCGCGGGAACGGCCGAGAGGAGCTACCCTGTGTCTGAAGTCCAGGTGGTGACCGAGAGGAGACACCCCGCGTCCGAGGTCAGGGGCGGCAGCCAGGAGGAGCGACCCTGCGTCCGAGGCCAGTGGCAGCCGGGAGGAGACACCCCACGTCCGAGGTCAGGGGTGGCTGGAAGAAGCCACCTCGTGCTCGAGGCAAGAGGCAGTGACCCTGAGGAGCCACCACGAGTCGGAGGCAAGAGGCGGCCGGGAGGAGCAACCCAAGGAGCGGTGGCTGCGCAGGCACAGGAGGGCCTAGAGGAGCTATCCCACATTGAAGGTCAGGAACAGCGGCAGTAAGGAGATACCCCTCGTCCAAGGTAAGGAGCAGCAGCTGTACTTTGCTGGATCAGCCGTGTAGAGATACCCCAAGCCCAAGGTAAGAGAAACCCAAGTAAGATAGTAGGTGTTGCAAGAGGGCATCAGAGGGCAGACATACTGAAACCATACTCACAGAAAACTGGTCAATCTAATCACACTAGGACCACAGCCTTGTCTAACTCGATGAAACCAAGCCATGCCTGCGGGGCAACCCAAGACGGGCGGGTCACGGTGGAGAGGGCTGACAGAACATGGTCCACTGGAGAAGGGAATGGCAAACCACTTCAGTATTCTTGCCTTGAGAACCCCATGAACAGTATGAAAAGGCAAAATGATAGGATACCAAAAGAGTTCTGGCTCTAGATTAGTGATCACATCATCATGATTATCTGGGTCGTGAAGATCTTTTTTGTACAGTTCTTCTGTGTATTCTTGCCACCTCTTCTTAATATCTTCTGCTTCTGTTAGGTCCATACCATTTCTGTCCTTTATCGAGCCCATCCTTGCATGAAATGTTCCCTTGGTATCTCTAATTTTCTTGAAGAGATCTCTAGTCTTTCCCATTCTGTTGTTTTCCTCTATTTCTTTGCATTGATCACTGAAGAAGGCTTTCTTATCTCTTCTTGCTATTGCTTTACTATAGCCTCTATCAATCTGCAGTACTTTCCAGAGTAAAGATTAATTTTTTTTTTTTTTTTACCGCAGCAGTACACCTTCTGTCTATGCTGACAGTGAATCACCTTAAGCAACCAACAGCAAGTCTTGTCCCTTTGGTATTGTCTATGAGCAAAGCTGTGCCTTCTGAAATTCTTTTTTGTTCTTCCCAGGTGAAAACTTTATTTCCTCTAGTTACAAAATACGGTAGAGATAAGATCAGTGGAGAAATAACTCCAGAAAGAATGAAGGGATGGAGCCAAAGCAAAATCAATACCCAGCTGTCTATGTGACTGGTGATAGAAGCAAGGTCTGATGCTGTAAAGAGCAATATTGCATAGGAACCTGGAATGTCAGGTCCATGAATCAAGGCAAATTGGAAGTGGTCAAACAAGAGATGACAAGGGTGAACGTCGACATTCTAGGAATCAGCGAACTAAAATGGACTGGAATGGGTGAATTTAACTCAGATGACCATTATATCTACTACTGCGGGCAGGAATCCCTCAGAAGAAATGGAGTAGCCATCATGGTCAACAAAAGAGTCTTTCAAAAGCAGAGACATTACTTTGCCAACTAAGGTCCGTCTAGTCAAGGCTATGGTTTTTCCTGTGGTCATGTATGGATGTGAGAGTTGGACTGTGAAGAAGGCTGAGCACCGAAGAATTGATGCTTTTGAACTGTGGTGTTGGAGAAGACTCTTGAGAGTCCCTTGGACTGCAAGGAGATCCAACCAGTCCATTCTGAAGGAGATCAACCCTGGGATTTCTTTGGAAGGAATGATGCTAGCGTTGAAACTCCAGTACTTTGGCCACCTCATGCGAAGAATTGACTCATTGGAAAAGACTCTGATGCTGGGAGGGATTGGGGGCAGGAGGAGAAGGGGACGATCGAGGATGAGATGGTTGGATGGGATCACGGACTCGATGGACGTGAGTCTGAGTGAACTCCGAGAGATGGTAATGAACAGGGAGGCCTGGGGTGGTGCGATTCGTGGGGTCCCAAAGAATCGGACACGACTGAGTGACTGAAATGAACTGAACTGACTGATACATAATACATATGTTGATATAAATATAGTAAGTTATTTGCAAGGCCCTGGCATAGACAAATTATCCTTCAACCTTACAACCCTTTTGTATAATAAATATTATTACCCATTGTACCAATTAGGGAGCAAGTAAGAAAAAATATAATGAAACTCTCTTTGACAATAAGTAAATATACAATCTCCTAGAATAAGGAGCCCAGAGGTAGGGCAGAATCAAGATGCAATACAATCTTTAGCTCAGGGATATTAGCAAGAACCCAGGGACTTGGTAGCCAGCACCTCTCCACCTTCTGCACTGTGTCAGCTTGTCACTCACCTCAGGCTGGCTTCCCTCAGTGGTGCAGGATGGCTGCCACAGTTCCAGACATCACATTCAGATGACAAAGCCCAGCAGAGAAAAGGCTGTGGTTAGCTATGTACCTCTCAACAGATAACTCTCAGTCTCATTAACTAGCATTCTGCCATGTGCCCATGTCTAAAGCAAACCCTGAAGAGAGGAAGGCTATTATCACCATGGTTTAAACTAACTAAGTATGATAGCTAAAGCTAGGATGGGTTCACTTTCTCTTGACTCCTTCTGGGAAGGGGGAGATACATGAACAAAATGGTATTTTAGTGGAGAAGGAAGGAAGGGAAGACCAATTAGAGTATCTGCCACAACTATCTTGCTAAAAAGAAAAGGAAGATAAATTAGGTGAGACCTCAGATATGCAAATGATACCACTCTAATGACAGAATGAGAAGAGGAAACTAAAGAACCTCTTGATGAGGGTGAAAGAGGAAAGTGGAAAAAGCAGGCCTTAAAACTCAACATTCAGAAAATTTAGATCATGGCATCTGGTGCCATCACTTCAGGGCAAATATTAATAGAAGAGGAAAAAGTGAAAGCAGTGACAAATTTTACTCTCTTGGGCTCCCAAATCACTTTGGATGGTGACTACAGCCATTAAATTAAGACAGTTGCTCCTTGGAAGGAAATCTGTGACAAACCTAGACAGTGTTTTACAAAGCGGAGACATCACTTTGCCCACAAAGTTCAGTATAGTCTAAGTCATGGTTTATCCAGAAGTCAAGTATGGATATGAGAGTTGGACCATAAAGAAGGCTGAATGTCGAAGAACTGATGATTTTGAAATATGATGCTGGAGAAGACTCTTGAGAGTCCTTTTGACTGCAAGGAGATCAAGCCAGTTGATCCCAAAGGAAATCAACCCTGAATATTCATTGGAAGGACTGATGCTGAAGCTGAAGCCCCAATACTTGGGCCACCTGCTGCAAAGAGCTGACTCACTAGAAAAGACTCATGCTAAGAAAGATTGAAGGCAAAAGGAGAAGGGAGCGGCAGAGAATGAGATGATTAGATAGCATTGCTGACTCAATGGACATAAATTTGAGCAAATTCTGGGAGATAGTGAAGGACAGGGGAGCCTGGCATGCTGCAGTCCAAGGAGTTGCAAAGAATCAGATACAACTTAGCAACTGAAAAACAACAACTACTAACAAAGATATAAATAAGATCAAAATCCAGGATGCAAAATTGCCAGAACATAGCTTAGAGATCATATGGTTTGACCTCCTTAGTTTACAGCATAGAACCTGGCAGGCCATTAAGTTTAATCACTTCCTTCATAGCATAGAAATCTAACAGCAGAGGTATGAACAAAACTCAGTTCAGCTGCATCCCCAGTCCTGGACTTATTCCATTCCTGCACACTGGTTCTATTTGTGCTAATTCATATCTAGCTTATGGAGATATGTAGAAGTGAGAAAGCACCTAAAACCTAGCACATAATAGGTTCTAATGTTTCTGTGTTGATTGAATATTTCCTAGGTTACATGAGTCTAGATACTTCCTGTGAGTTCTAAAAGACCTCCTATACTTGCAATCATGTAGTCCATATATTTTCCCAATTCTCTCCCCATTGTATTGTCATTTTGGGACCATTACTACATATGGTTTAGCCAAGGGAAAAAAGAAACTGCATGTCAAGTGTGGGGAAGCACTTTATAAAGATGAAATTTGAGTAATGAGTAATCAATTATTATGCAAAGAATTATGCAAGCTCAATTAAAGGGAATACCACAATGGTAGTTTTTCTAAGCTTTCACTTGTGTCAGCCTGAAAAAAGTTGAGAAGTGCTGTGTTAAGCTAATATTGGTCTGCACAATCCTTTTCAGAATAAAAATAGAGTATTTACCCATCAAAAGCTGTTTATGAAAATAAATAATGCAGCAAAATGTCACTTGTTTCCCATTAATAATAGGAGTTTAATAATTATAGAATATTTTGGTAAAATTACTTGAGTCTTTTATATCAAAATAAATATATTTTATTCTCTTCATATTTCATTACATTTTACAGTTCCATTATTCTCTTGGGCTTTTGTACCCTGGATTTATATCACATTTATTTCTCTTAATACCTTTATCCTCCCATGCCACTTTTTAAAAAGTGAGCTGTTTTTACTGAAGTGTGACATAAATACATACAGCAAGGGGCACAAATCATTTTGTGTAGATCAATGAATTTTTACAAAGTTAACACAAGTGTAACCATCACCCAGATTGTTATGTATAGGCTACAACAGTCCCGGTTATTCATTTGCTCTGGTCAGAGGTAATCAATATTCTGACCTCTACCACCATAAATTGGGTTTCCTTGGTGGTTCAGTGGTAAAGAATCCACCCGCAATGCAGGAGATGCAGATTCAATCCCTGGGTCAGGAAGATCCTGTGGAGAAGGACAAGACAAGCCACTCCATTATTTTTGCCTAGAGAATTCCATGGGCAGAGAAGCCTGGCAGGCTATAGTCCCTGGGATTGCAAAGGAGTTGGGCATGACTTAGCAACTCAACGATAAAAACCACGATGAATTATTTTTGACTGTTTTTGAGTTCTGACTATATGAAATCATCCAATAAGTGCTTCAGGGGACTGGCTTCTTTTGCTCAATATTATGTTTGTTCTTACAAACATAAAAACAACTTTCTAGGTTGTTGTATTTCATTGTAGTTTGTATATTTGTGTTGGTTTTACAGTGTTTTGTTATATAG
Organism: Cephalophus harveyi; assembly: GCA_006410635.1. Taxonomy (NCBI): domain Eukaryota; kingdom Metazoa; phylum Chordata; class Mammalia; order Artiodactyla; family Bovidae; genus Cephalophus; species Cephalophus harveyi. The sequence continues at coordinate 2,510 of SJYT01007299.1, read as the reverse complement.
AAGCCATGCAGGTGTGAGCACAGCCTTGAGGATTGCAATTAGCCAATGACCTCCAGTCACTAAGATTATAGCATTTGGTCCCATCACTTCATGGCAAAGAGATGGGGAAAAAATGGAAACATTGACAGACTTTATTTTCTTGGGCTCCAAAATCACTGTGGACAGTGACTGAAGCCATGAAGCTAAAAGATGTCGGGCTTTCCTAGTAACTCAGATGGTAAAAGAATCTGCCTGCAATGCAGGAGACTTGGACTCAATCCCTGGGTCGGAGAGATTCCCTGGAGAAGGGAGTGGCAACCCACTCTAGTATTCTTCCCTGGAGAATCCCATGGACAGTCCATGGGGTCACAAAGAGCCAGACACAACTGAGTGACTAACACTTTCACTTTCACTTCACTGGAGAAAGCTATGACAAACCTAAATATCATGTTAAAAAGCAGAGACATTACTTTGCTGACAAGGGTCTATATAGTCAAAGCTATGGCTTTTCTAGTGGTCATGTATGGATGTGAGAGTTGGATCATAAAGAAGGCTAAGCCCTGAAGAATTAATGCTTTCAAATCGTGGTGCTGGAGAAGACTCTTGAGAGTCCCTTGGACTGCCAGGAGATCCAACCAGTCAATTCTAAAGGAAATCAACCCTGAATATAGATTGGAAGGACTGATGCTAAAGCTGAAGCTCTAATACTTTGGCCACCTGATGCAAAGAGCTGACTCATGGGGAAAGACCCTAATGCTGGGCAAGATTGAGGGCAGGAGGAGAAGGGAATGACAGAGGATGGTTGCATGGCCTCACTGACTCAATGGACATAAGTTTGAGCAGAGTCAGGGAGAGAGTGAAGGACAGGGAAGTCTGGCATGCTGCAGTCCATGGGGTCTCAAAGAGTCGGACACGACTGAGCGACTGAACAACAACAACAGCTCCAGCCACAGTGCCTTTGGGATTGGCTGCAGCATTCAAACCTAGGACATGCTACCCATGAAGTGAAGTGAAGTGAAGTCGCTCAGTCGTGTCCGACTCTTTGCGACCCCATGGGCTGTAGGCTACCAGGCTCCTCTGTCCATGGGATTTTCCAGGCAATAGTCCTGGAGTGGATTGCCATTTCCTTCTCCAGGGGATCTTCCCAACCCAGGGATCGAACCCGGGTCTCTCGCATTGTAGACAGACGCTTTACCATCTGAGCCACCAGGGAAGTCCCATGGGCAGTATCTAACCAGTGGCTGAGCATAGTAGGAGGGGCCTGGAATTAGGCTGGAGGATTTCTGTTCAGTGTGGGACTGCTCCATAGACATTATTTGCCTAAGAACTTCCCACTGAACTGGCTGAGACTTTCTCAGAGATACACCTTAGTCTGAAGCTCCTCCCTTCCTAAACTTTCTTATTTCTCCCTTACTTCCACAAATGTTAGGCCTGCATTGCCTTCCAAATATACCCTGCCTACTTCTGCTTCTTCTATGTCATGGGCATTACTGTACTCTTAATAAATATCGAGCACTCCCAACTCTGTTTGCTTCCCAGGGGATATGAAGTGACACATTATACAATTATTATACCAAAATTTATTTGTCCATTCTACTGTTGATAAATGTTTTGGTTATTTCCAGTCTTGGAGCACTATGAATAATGCTATTGTAAATATTCTTACACTTGTATTTTGGTGTACATTTATATTCAAATCAGTAGAATCCGTGTAAACTTACTAACCACAAGTCATGTATAGGTTTAATTTTAGTAGGTCTTGTCAGAGTTTAACGAGATGGTTGTACTGGTCTACGTTGTCATCAGTAGGATATAAAAATTCTAAGTGCTCAGGAAACTTTCCTGCACTTGGTATTGTCAGTTTTAATTTTTCTCTTTTTTTTTTTTGCCACTGAGATTCTCTGTTTTATGATGTTGAACACATTTTAATATATGTTTATTGATGCCAAGCAAGGAGTGATTATGGTGGTTTAGTCACTCAGTCATGTCCTACTCTTTGCAACCCCGTGGACTGTAGCCTGCTAGGCTCTTCTGTCCATGGAATTTTCCAGGCAAGAATACTGGAGTGGGTTACCATTTCCTTCTCCAGTGGATCTTCCCAATCCAGGGAACGAACCCACATCTCCAACTTGGCAGGCAGATTCTTTGCCACTGAGCCACCTGGGAAGCCCAATATGGTGAATTAATTTGATTTATTTTTAAATTTTAACTCATCCTTTAAAAACACTCATCCTGTAACAAATCTCACTTGGTAATAATGTGTTGTCTCGATTTTATTTTTACTGAGTACAATTGGCTAATATGTATTTTAAATTACCATATCAAAATTCACAAGAGAAATTTGCCTGTAATTTTTCTCTCTGGTAATGCCCTTTTCAAGTTTTGGCACCAAGGTTAATCTTACCTTCTAGAAAAGTTGTGAAAGATTTAAAAAAAAATTCTTTTATTTCTAGAAGACTTTATTTAATATTGACATTATTCCTCTTTAAATATTTGAGGAATTTTACTAATGAAGCCATCAAGATCTCTGG
>SJYT01007283.1:0-60343 GCA_006410635.1 Cephalophus harveyi | reverse complement strand
TTTACTGCGTTTCACAGAAACTGCTTTTTTTTTTTTTTTTCACAAATTGAAGGTTTGTGGAACTCTGCATTGAGCAAGTCTGTTGGCACCATTTTTCTAATAGCATTATTTTAAAATTAAGTTACTTACATTTTTAAAAAACATAATGCAACTGCACACAATACAGAATAGTGTGAACATAACTTATATGCACTGTGAAACCAAAAAATGTGTGTGCTTTGCTTTATTGTGATATTCACTTCTTTGTGCTGATCTTCAAGTTAACCTGCAGCTTCTCTGTGGGATGCTTGTATTCCCAGAGACTCCTTAGATTTCTAGAGCAGTACATAGGCAAGGACTAAAAGAGTCAGGGGTGGAGAGAGGGAAGAAAAACAGTGACCCTGAAGACAGATCACCAGGCCAGGAAGTGCCTCATACTGGCTCTTAGAGCAAGCACAGGTTATGAAGTGCAAAATACAAGCATTTGCCAATCTGGGCAGTATCCTTCCTCACTGATCTCACTGGCCAGGTAAAAACAGCCATCCTCACTGTAGCAGATTGTGTCTGCGTGTGTGTGCGTGCGTGCACACAGTCGTGCCTAACTCTTTGTGACTCCATGGACTGTAGCCTTCCAGGCTCCTCTGTCTGTGGAATTTTCCAGGCAAGAATACTGGAGCATAGCAGATTCCCTAGTGAGAGAAATATTATTTCCTGGGTACCTGTAACTCCCAATAAAATGCAGCTCTAGCCAGACACAACCTACAAGTTCAACTTGCAATTCACTGTTACTCCTTGCAGAAAATCTGGCCTCTTTCAGGACACTCACAGGTGGGACTGTTTTCTCTGGACCCATGTTGTCTCTTGCTTCCCACCACAGAGGTGTACGCACATCTGAAATCAACTAATCAGCATGGGCTACTTTTCAATGACAGCCAGCAAGACAGTCTACACATGGCTTAACTCACACAGCTCTTGTTATGTCCACATTCCCCCTTGGTTCATATGTGACCCATCTGCTGATGAAATATTAATGACACACACTGTGTCACATATGCCCATACACTCATTGTATTAATAGGATTCAAGCTAGAAGTCATGCTTGGGGAAAAGCTGTAGAGGAGTGTGTAGAACAGGGTCTGATGGCGCTCCCCCCGCCCCTTAGTAAATACCTCGGCTTCCTGGACGAACATGTGATTAGAAATAGCTAAACGTCCTGCTAAGTAAGCCAACAGGCCAAAGGAAAATTGTTAGGACAATTAGGCAGCAGATGTTGGAAAGGAGTGCTGGAGAGGCTTTCTGTGGGGGTGTAAGACCACCTCAGAGAAATCAGTGATGTTTTGAGGAGGGTAGGACATGGAACATTTGGGTTTCCCCCAAATGCTCAGGATGCTGTGAGTTAACAGGTGGACAATTACCTGGAAAGGTATCAAACTCTAAATTGAATGTATTTGATAGTCTGCTAGTTGCGTTCCAACAGGTACAAGCATTAGTAGGGCAACTTCTTGGATCCTCCAAATCCAAGAAGTTAGTTGGAAGTTAGTTAGACTCTTTTGAACTAACCAGATAAGGGACAATCATTTGGGGGGTATTTCCCCACATTCCCTGAGATGGCAGTGTATATCACCACTCCTTCTCATCTCACTTGAAGAAGCAATGTGATGGAATGGCAAAGGACCATGAGACCTGCTCCGGGCTCTACTGAGCAGGGGCCCCATAACCTTAGGTATGTCACTTACCTTCTCAGAGCCTCACAAGTGGTTAGACCACTTGGTATTTCCTTAGTTCCTCTGGGTCTTTCCATGTTGTTTTTGTTCATCTTCCAGAATGTTCTTTAGCTTGCTCTCTAGTAGTTGGCCTCCTAGTTGAGGGTCAATGCTGCTTTTTGACCTGCACTTGGAGCCAATGCTTCTGTTCCCAAATGACATCTGATCAAGTTCATTGAACAAATGAGTGAATAATCACATTCATAAACAAATTCCTGACTCCTTCCTGCATATTAGCTCTCTCAGTGGACTGCTATTACTTCCATCAAACAGGGATGTTAAAATTAACTTAAAATGTGCTAGTTAATCAGTCCTTAGGCAGGATCTTCTATGCGTCAGGCATCAAAATAGGCATGTGTTTATAGTGATCAAAGACAGATGACAAGATCTGGCCCAAAAGAAACTTAAACTATTTCTTGGACCTTGTCTGTGATTCCACAAAAACAGCTGGTAAGTATATCAATCAGGAGAGAGAAACCACACAGTGATTTAAATCAGGAAAGTTTAACATAAAGAATTATCAAGTTATAATAAAACAGTAACTCTAACATATAAGAGAGGGCTTCCCTGGTGACTCAGTCAGTAAAGAACCCACCTGCCAATGCAGGAGACCAGGGTTTGATCTCTGGGTAGGAAAGATCCCATGGAGAAGGAAATGGCAACGCACTCCAGTATTCTGGCCTGGGAAATCCCATGGACAGAGGAGCCTGGCAGGCTTCAGTCCATGGTGTCACCAAGAGTCAGACACGACTTCACGACTAAACCACCACCAAGACCTCAGAGAACTTTATAGGGTACCATAGGTTTGAGGATTTAGAAAAGGCAGAGGAACCAGAGATCAAATTGCCAACATCTGCTGGATCATAGAAAAAGCAAGAGAATTCCAGAAAAAATATCTCCTTCTGCTTCCTTGACTACATTAAAGCCTTTGATTGTGTGGATCACAACAAACTGGAAAATTCTTCAAGAGATGGGAATACTGGACCACCTTACCTGCCTCTTGAGAAATCTGTATTCAAGTCAACAAGCAACAGTTAGAACTGGATATGGAACAACAGACTGCTTCCAAGTTGGAAAAGGAGTATGTCAAGACTGTATATTGTCACCTTGCTTATTTAACTTATATGCAGAGTACATCATGCAAAATGCTGAGCTGGATGAAGCACAAGCTGGGATCAAGACTGCAGGGAGAAATACCAATAACCTCAGATATGCAGATGACACCACCTTTATGGCAGAAAGTAAAGAGGAACAAAAGAGCCTCTTGACAAAATTGAAACAGGAAAGTGAAACAGCTGGCTTAAAACTCAGCATTCAAAAAATGAAGATCATGGCATTTGGTCCCCTCACCTTATGGCAAATACATGGGGAAACAATGAAAAGAGTGATAGACTTTATTTGGGGGTGCTCCAAAATCACTGCAGATGGTGACTGCAGCCATGAAATTAAAAGATGCTTGCTCCTTGGAAGAAAAGCTATGACCAACCTAGAGAGCATATTAAAAAGCAGAGACATTACTTTACCAAAAAAGGTCTGTCTAGTCAAAGCTATGTTTTCACCAGTAGTCATGTATGGATGTGAGAGTTGAACCATAAAGAAAGCTGAACGCCAAAGAACTGATGCTTTTGAACTGTGGTGTTAGAAAAGACTCTTGAGAGTCCCTTGGACTGCAAGGAGACCAAACCAGTCAATCCTAAAGGAAATCAGTCCTAAACATTCATTGGAAGGACTGATGCTGAAACTAAAGCCCCAATAGTTTGGCCACCTGATGAGAACTGACTCATTGGAAAAGACCCTGATGCTGGGAAAGATTAAAGGCAGGAGTAGAAGGGAACGACAGGATGAGATGGTTGGATGGCATCACCAACTCAATGGACACAAGTTTGAGCTAGCTCTAGGGGTTAGTGATGGGTAGGGAAGCCTGGCATGCTGCAGTCCAAGGGGTCACAAAGAGCCGGACACATGACTGAGCGACTGAACTGAACTGAATTAACAGGCTTGAGGGAGAGTTCAAGGAGGGATGAACTTGGAAGGGGAGGCCCCATCCACCTCAAGGCTAGGGTTCATACCTGTTGGAGAAGGCAGCTGACGTCCATTAAATGGAAGAGAAATTTGTTCTAGGCCAGAGCTTGCCTACAGTTACTGGGACAGCAGGAAGCTGCCCTCTGGGAAGTAAGCTACAGCCCGTGACCACATGTGTACAGCTGTAGAATGAACACCATTGTTTGCAGGAGGCTTGGGACACGCAACGCCAGGAGGGCAAACGTAAGGGGCAGGGGGTCTTGGGTGAATCATTGCCAGGGGACAGGTGAGTGGGCATGCAGAGGAGCTGGAGGTGATGCTGTGGGCCAGAAGCTTAGGGATGCAGTATTTTGTTGGGATAGCCACAGGAGTGTTCACCAGGTTAGGCCAGGGCTGCAGGTGGCTGAAGGATTGTGTGCTCTGCAGCCCTGACTGGGGCAGAGCACAGATCTCCAGAGACCCTCACACCCATACTGGTGACCAGCGGGTCAGCTGGTGGAACCTGCAGAAGCCTTTTCTTCCCACCCAGTCCCTCTAGAGCCTTTCACTGAGAAAGCTGAACACAGGGCTCACAGGAAAGGAGAAGAACTTAGAGGGATTCCAACCATTATTGCAGAGCAGGTACTGAAGGGGACATTCGGTGGTAAGAGGCAAAAATTGGTGTCAAAAGAACCCCAAACCAGGTGTCAGAATTCTGAGCACAATGTGTAATCTTGGACTAGTGACTCAGGTGTCTCAGTTTCAGTTTATTCATCTATAAAATGGAAATACTACTTGTCCAACTGACTAAATAAGAATACTGTGAGGATCAAATAAGATGAGGGGTATGAAGGACTTTGTCAGCTGTAAAGCGCTGCACATTCCCAATGGGCATGGCTGTTAACTGTATCCAGTATTTCATGTGTTGTCCCACCAAGGAGCCATATTCCCCTGGTATTAAGGCCAAAGAGATGAGACCCTGTCTTGTTTCTTTTCAACTGGCACAAAGTAAGGAGTTACCAGAGCTATAGCCTTTTACTTACTAACTGACAATCCCATTAAGTGAGGAACTGAAACTGAAGGTAAAGCCTTGTCTGACCAAGCAAGGACCAACCTCAGCTCCTCAGAGTGGCCCCAATGATTTTCCCCATCTTTCTTCCTATTGTCAGAAAGCTGCTGGAGCAGTCAGTAGGGAAATCCTCTTTGCCCCTCCCTGATCAGCCTCTTCCTGAGGTCCTGGGGCAATGCCGTTATGGCAGTATCAGCTCAAGGAGCTTCTAGAAAGACCTCACTTGCTGGCCTATTAAATAGATGGTGGATAACTAAAGACATAAATGAATGAATCAATAGGCAGAGATGTGCAGCTAAGGTCTTGTCAGAATCCTACTTGAATATGGTAACCATAGGGCCACCAAAAGCCATTTTTCATTAAATACAACATCTTTAAATGCACATATGCACACATGCACACAAGCCATTGCACATTCCTTTCTCCATTACTTCCTTAAAAACATAAATGAATGAAGAAATTAGGCATATATGCATAGCAACTGCTAATTTACTCATTTATTTATTGTACTTTTGCAACAGAAACCTCACAGCAGCACAGACCAGAGCTGTCTGGACACCACGGGCACTGCCGTCTGAGGTCTGAAGAGTCTCTGCATAAAGGGTCCACTCCTGGTGGTCTGTGGCCCCCACCCCTGATCCTAAGACTGCTGCGGTTCATGTGGGGAGGAAGCTGGGAACAAACTGGGGACAGTTGGAGGGGACGAAAACTGAGGACATGCTGACTGGTCTAGGAGACAACTTCCTGCCATCTGCCTTTCCTCCCCACAATGGCAGTCCTGAAGAGGAAGAAAAAGCAAGCAAGTTTAATTATTCTGAACATATCCTGGGACATTTCAGAGTCCCCTACAAAGGAACTGAAGTGTTGCATGCTCTTTAACGCTAAACATCACTAATGAGAAATTTTTGTTGTTGTTGTTCTGCCTGTAAGACATTTTGTGGATGACGTTCAGCCAGTCAGCACTTTCACAGATGTGGGCACGTCAATGGTTAATTGTTTGAGGCAGAAACTACTCGGTGTTGCAAAATCGGTTTGCGCTGCTTTTGACACACAATTGGTGTGGGTTAGATACTTCAGGGTAAAACTAATACACGGAGTAAGTCTTTAATTCAGTCAATCCCCCACCTGAGGCAAATCCCATGGGTTTCATATGATGTGAATCAACCCTACAACTAAACACATTAAGAAAAGGTAGCTCTGAAGTGGCTTGGACATCTGTTACTGGAGCACATAGGGTAATTCGATCAGTCAATTAACATCTCATCGTATCCTCTTCTCAGTTGCCTACTTAGCTGTGTTGCTTTGTCATCACTTAGTCTGGAAAGAGAGGAGCCCAGTTTTCTATTGCTCTTTTTCCCTCCACAAATTCAGCAAATGGTCAAAAGACAAAATCACATCAGGCTATCAAAGGTACATTCCATACCTCTTTAGCTTCCTAGGGAGTTGCAGGGAGAGGCTGAGGTTCAAGTCTTTAGAAATATAGAGGAAGTTGTAAGTGCTGAGGTCAATTTCCATCCTCCAGTGAACTGGTTTCACTGTTCTATTGTGGCCTGTGAAACTGACTTAGCAATGTCTCCCCTGTTTTCAGAGACACGGATATTTTATTAGGAACGTCAAGCTGGTCTTCTTCAGAGGGAGTCAGCTATTGACTTTAAAGCCTTCTCTCACTCAAAGCAAACCTGAGAGTTAAGGTATGGACGATGCCTTTCATATTTTGGTCAATAGCTCTCTGCATATGTTTACCACTGAAAAATAAGACATTTGCTAAGATGAGTTATAGGGGACAGAGGAGAAATTGTGATTGCATTTAATGGCGCGCACACGCACACACACACAGAAAGACTGATAGCAAATGAGAAACAAAGAGACACTTTAGTATTACCTTTCAGAGCTTGTTCAGACTGGGTTAGAGTACATGGTTCACTCTTAAGAACCCTCCCCACCTCCCCCTAAACCTCAGGTTCAGCTCAAATTCAGGACGATCACTAGTCCCTGCCCACCATATAGCACAAAACTACAGCAATGATGCTTTGTTGAGGCAGAGAAGGAAAGGCTAGGCCTTCTTTCTCCAGGTGCTGCCGGCAAGTCCAACCCACAGAGTGAAAGCAGGAAGTGCAAGAGAGGACTACCACTGCACAAACATGGGCTTTTAATAGCACCTGCCCATCCGTAAACATCAGCCAGATTTTACAGTTGACCAAACAGAATGGCAAATCCTTCACTCTTAAAGGCTGTGGGGGGGCTAGAAAGGGAGACAATAGCAAAATAGTTAGAGAAACATTCCTTTCCCTATAAAACATTCACTCTCTACCCACAAACATGTTCTATTTGAAAACCTATACAGAGAAGCTTATGAAATAGAGGTGGCTTCTTTAGGAAAGCCTAATGCAGGTCAGGAAACAACAGTTAGAACTGGACATGAAACAACAGCCTTGTTCCAAATAGGAAAAGGAGTACGTCAAGGCTGTATATTGTCACCCTGCTTATTTAACTTACATGCAGAGTACATCATGAGAAACGCTGGACTGGAGGAAGCACAAACTGGAATCAAGATTGCCAGGAGAAATATCAACAACCTCAGATATGCAGATGACACCACCCTTATGGCAGAAAGTGAAAAGAACTAAAGAGCCTCTTGATGAAAGTGAAAGAAGAAAGCAAAAAAGTTGGCTTAAAGCTCAACATTCAGAAAACAAAGATCATGGCATCCGGTCCCATCACTTCATGGGAAATAGATGGGGAAACAGTGGAAACGGTGTCAGACTTTATTTTTGGGGGCTCCAAAATCACTGCAGATGGTGACTGCAGCCATGAAATTAAAAGACGCTTACTCCTTGCAAGAAAAGTTATGACCAACCTAGATAGCATATTAAAAAGTGGAGACATTACTTTGCCAACAAAGGTCCATCTAGTCAAGGCTATGGTTTTCCCAGTGGTCATGTATGGATGTGAGAGGACTATAAAGAAAGCTAAGTGCCAAAGAACTGATGCTTTTGAACTGCGGTGTTGGAGAAGACTCTTGAAGAGTCCCTTGGACTGCAAGGAGATCCAACCAGTCCATCCTAAAGGAAATCAGTCCTGGGTGTTCATTGGAAGGACTGATGTTGAAGCTGAAACTCCAATACTTTGGCCACCTGATGCAAAGAGTTGACTCATTGGAAAAGACCCTGATGCTAGGAAAGATTGAGGGCAGGAGGAGAAGGAGACGACAGAGGATGAGATGGCTGGATGGCATCACTGACTCACTGGACATGGGTTTGGGTGGACTCCGGGAGTTGGTGATGGACAGGGAGGCCTAGCGTTCATGGGGTCGCAAAGAGTCAGACACGACTGAGCGACTGAACTGAACTGAACTGAAAATACATGTAATTCAGTCTTAGAAAGGTGATGAAATAAGGAATAATCATTTAATTATAGGAGGATTTTTTACTTCTCAAAAAATATGATTCTACAGAAAGAAAATTTGACTTTTTGAGGTCCCACCTTTTCAAGTAGATACTTCTGTAACCCTAAATCCCCCAGCATAGATTACAAAGCTAATTATAAGAAATAATAAAAATGTTTTGAGACCACAATGATTACAAATTTAACTGAATGTAAAGCCCAAAGAAAAGGGATCCAAATGTATTTATGGAAATGGCATTAACTCAAGGAAAATAATCCAGGAAACTGAGACAGGAGGAGAGGTTCCCAGAAGCCAGTAGAGAAGAACCATGGCACTATAAAATCAGAACATGTGAGCAAGTTCTCCTTGAATGCCCAGAGTAATAACCCTATGGACGGTGGTCACACCCTGCTGACCCACCAGCTCAGGGCACCTACCAATGCATCTGAGTCAGTCCAGAAGAACTTTATAAGACTGCTGACCCAAACATGTACTCAGTCACTCAGTTGTGTCCAACTCTTTTGCAACCCCATGGGCTTTAGCCTGCCAGGCACTTCTGTCCTTGGGATTCTCCAGGCAAGAATACTGCAATGGGTTGCCATGTCCTCCTCCAGGGGATCTTCCCAACTCAGGGACTGAACCTACATCTTCTGTGCCTCCTGCACTGCAAACAAACAAGGGAAGTTAATAGCACATCTGACAGAGGGGGCCACTCCCAGAGGCCCTCAAGCCTGCTGAGTAGGGACTGCCTGTATTGGGTGATTTTCAAGTCCAGAAAGTGGGTGCACCCAACCGGCTGATGATATATCACCATTCTAGTTCTTTCAGGTCACACAAGTACAGGACATACTCTGCAGTAAGGAACACCGACACTGACCCAGAGAGTCCTTTCTGCCATGAGGCAGAAAAATCAGATGCTATAAATCATGACTCTATCAAGAAGAAACTGATCCCTCACACTGGGATTCTATATCTAAACACACGGTCTTCGAAACAAAGGGAAAATTTTAACTGAAGTGTTACTGAACAGCTTTCTACTGTGCAACTTGCTCACCTTCTGCATTATCTATGTGAACTTTTTCAGACTTCTGTTCTAAGTGATCACAAATATACAAGCTGGACAATGTGTTGTGTAAGGGGAGATGTCTTTCTAAAACTTTGTCACTGAACTGCCCAGATCAGTGGGGAAAGCTTCTTTGTAAAGGTGTTTATATGTATCTTTACATATAAAGATAAAGGTAAAGGTGTTTATATGTATCTTTAATCAAGACAACTTTTTCAATAGGAAACTGAAATCTGGGTAATGAGCGCACAAAATCTATACATACTTAACAAACATCTCAGTGTCAGAATGTTGCCGATGTCTTTCTGGAGCACGCCATTTGACCCTGTCACATAAATCACCTCTGAATTTCATAGGAACGTAATTGTTCTTTCAGACTTTGTAGCAACAGTAGCAGAAGTGTGTCTAAGTCAACTTCATGACCACCATAATCTCCTCCCCGCAGTAGGAGAACCTGCTCCAGCATTCTGGACGGAGAAATCTGGGTCTCGAGCAGGTTATCAGGCTTTTATTCTCTTCATATATTTCCTGTGTGGTGAAGGAAAGGATCAGTGACTTTAGGCAACCCTCCCCAGAAGAGAAGTGGCTACTCCCTAAGCAGATTATCAATATATTTGGCTAAGGCCATTTGAAACCTACCTGTGTAAATCTGAGGTTTATGATGGTTTTGTTTTTAAGAATTCAGATAGCACAGTGCAAATAGGAGAGGCAGAGGGAAAAAAACTATTAGTGCACCCCATTAGTTCATTCAGCCAGTATGTCTTCAATACCCTGGTGTTCACAGGACTACTTACATCAGCACATAACAGAGAGGCTGGAGTGCAAAGCAGAGCACATGGTCTGGGATGCATGAGTCACTACTTTATCTGATCATTTGGAAAATTACTGTGCTCTGCTGCCAGAGCATAACAGCATTCCTGAAGAAGAAACGCGGAACCTTCCAAAGCTGAAGTGCCACAGCAGCCTGTTTCTGGGGACAGCCTCTTGCTTTGTTCGTAGATTGCCTGGTTGAACCTGTAGGAAGAATCTGAACTGTGGGCTAGAAAGAGCACCAAGAAAATCTGGTTATTCTAGAGGCAAAGAGACACGGGAAACAACCTTGAGACGTCACTGAGCTCCACACTTCCCAGCAAATCTACATTAAAGATGAGAAAAACCGTATCATTGACTTTTCCTTAAACAATTCAGGAAGGATGTATTGTATTATTCAAAACTTCAGAAATAAATTCAGCTATTAAATTTACTGTTAAATGCTTTCCCCTTCTTTCCTTTACCAAGATTCCTTTGAAGAAAAAATTTTTTAAAATCCAAGTCATTTATAGAATGAGATTCTCATACTCATTAAAAGATGCTAAAACTGACTGAACTCTAGTTTTACTAAGGGAACATAATTATCTATTCATTATTTTTCCAGCTTTGGAGATTAAAACAGTTTCTCTAATCCTGTAACCTCCTCTTCCTTACAGATACACAGCCTGGACCTGCTTCAACTTTCTTGTCTTTGCAGACACTTCTTTTGAAATGAAAACTAATAACTTTCTATTTCAAATAAAACAAAGAAAGCAAGCAATGGAAACTGTCAGCACTCGGATTTGGATCACAGGTCTTGAGTCAGCTAGTACAACCTTATTACACTTCAGACAAAAGCAAAAGACCTTTGATAAGATTCTAGAGTATGTTTGACAGGGGTAGCGGGAAGGGAGAGGGAAGGAAGCAATGAAAAAGCCTTGAAATTCTCCAAAATTATAAATGTCATTAAGCTTTAAATGCCATAAAGTCCCTCAAATTAATGTGCTCCTAATATTAGCATTAAATGAGGCTGGTGTATTGAGTAGAACTATTTGCATAATGATGACAAAAATCAAAGTTTTAGGGAAGCAAAATTGACTCATTTGAAACTTAAATTCTAATTCCTGAGCAGTTTCTGACTAATGAGCCTGAACAAGTCAGAACTGTCCTGGCCCTCTTCTTCAACAGTGGAAAACAGATTATGTAAAATGTTGGGGGAAATTTCTAACATATACCTATGGTTTCTTAAACTTTCCAAGTAACCACACTAGGGAGGGGTTCATATATCCTCCAGTAGTCCTAAGAGCTTAGCCTGAAGTTGCAGACTCTGAGCACAAACTTTTCTTGGAAATTTTCCATTTTCTCTGTAACTTTTATATGTACTTCCAACTAGATTGTTGTTGTTTAGTTGCTAAGCTGTGTCCGACTCTTTTATGACCCCATGAACTATAGTCCACCAGGCTTCTCTGTCCATGGGATTTCCCAGGCAACAATACTGGAATGGGTTGCCATTTCTTTCTCCAGGGGATCTCCCCGACCCAGGGGTTGAACCCACGGTCTCCTGTGTTTCCTGCACTGGCAGGCAGATTCTTTACCACTGTGCCACCTGGGAAGAGCATTTCCAATTATATGCTGTAAAATATTCATCTCTCTTTAAAAATATGCATGCTCTAAATCACTGGCTAATTAAAATCATGGTACCCCCCATTTAAGCTACCAGCTAAGATGCTGTACTAAAATGACACCAAATACAGTTGTTAAACAAAATGCTTATCTCTCTTCCCTGGTGGCTCAGAGGATAAAGCATCTGCCTGCAATGCAGAAGACCCGGGTTCGATCCCTGGGTTGGGAAGATCCCCTGGAGAAGGAAATGGCAACCCACTCCAGTATTCTTGCCCGGAGAATCCCATGGACAGAGGAGCCTGGCGGGCTACAGTCCACGGGGTCGCAAAGAGTCGGACACGACTGAGCGACTTCACTCACTTCACTATCTCTCATATAAGGGTCTGAAGGCAAAAGTTTGTCAAGGGCATATTAGCAGTACTGCTCCATAAGCACATTTAGGGACCAGCCTCCTTCCATCTTGTTGCTCTCTGTCCCTTAAGGCATCATCCTTATCTTCTCAGTTAAAACCTTGTGTGTGATAGTCACTAAGTCATGTCCAACTCTTTGTGATCCTATGGACTGTAGCCCGTCAGGCTCTTTGGTCCATGGAATTCTCCAGGCAAGAATACTGGAGTGTGTTGCCATTCCCTTCTCTCGTCAGATCTATGTTTTAGTCAGAATGGGCAAAGAAAAGTGAAGATGAATGTAATTTCCCCTCACTTTCATTGGTGAGACCTAGTCATATGGCTGCAGTAGATATGGAGCGTGAAAAATCAGTGTCTAATTGGATGGCCATGTGGCTGGCAAACATGAAAATAAAAGTGATGCTACAGAAATATATACCATATCTGACTTACAAATTTATGTACCTACCAACTGCAATATTCCTCTAGGGATGCCTTAAAGATGTGTGGTATGTAAGAAATGGCTCTGTAACTGCTTCATGTAAAGAGCCAGGTAATAAATATTATGGGCTTCCCAGGTGGTTCAGTGGTAAAGAATCCACCTGCCAAGTAGGAGATGTGGATTCGATCTCTGGGTCAGGAAGATCCTTTGGAGAAGAAAATGGCAACCTACTCCAGTATTCTTGCCTGGGAAATTCCATGGGGAGAGGAGCCTGGTGTGCTGTAGTTCATGGGGTCGCAAAAAAAGTAGGACACAAGTTAGCAACTAAACAGCAAGAAAATATTATAGGCTTCCTGGGCACATGCTCTCTGTTGCAACTACTTAACTCTACTATAGGCTTCCTGGGTACAAGCTCTCTGTTGCAACTACTTAACTCTACTATTGTATTGCAAAAGCAGCCATGGACTGTATGACTATATGTAAACAAAAGAACATGATTAGTTTTAGTCATCTATTACAACATAAAAAATTACTATAACATTAGAAGTTTAAATTGACATGCATTTATTATCTCACAATTACCACGGATCAGGTCCAGAGTCAGGGTCCTTCATGCAGGCTCTCAGAAGGCTGCAATCACAGTCAACTGGAGTATGCTCTCATCTGGAGGCTTGACTGGCAAAGAATCTACTTCCAACCCACTCCAGTTGTTGGAGGCTTTATTTCCTTGTGACCGCAAGACTGAGGGATTAGGGCCTCAGCTTCCTGGTGGCTGCTGGCTGCCCTCAGCACCTAGAGGTCACCTGTAGTTCCCTGCCATGTGGTTCTGTCCAGAGCCCCTCTTACAAAATGGCAGCTGGTTTCTTCAAAGTCAAGAAGGGAGAAAGTCTCTAAATGAGTTTGGTATCAAGACAGAATTTTATGTAATGTACAGTCACAGGAGTGACATCTTATTACCTTTGTCATATTTTATTGGCTAGAAGCAAGTTAACAGGTGCTGCCCACACTCAAGGGGACAGGATTTGACCTAGGTATAAATATCAAAAGACAAGGATGACTGAGAGTTTGTCCACCAGAGCTGTGTTCCAATAAAACTTTACAAAAAGAAGTGGTGGGGATTAGGCCCACAGGGCACAGTTTACAGACACCTGGTATAATAAATAAGGTGTAGAAGCCATTGTTTAAGTTGAGAAGAGGTAAGAATTCATTGAACAGAGTTAGAGAGGAAGAATCCTCAGAGCTAGGAGAGCTATGTAGAAACATGGTACTATCTCATAATACACCTATTACGTTATTAAAACAAATTAAGAATGGGATAGATGGGCAATATGCTCAAATCTAGTTATCATAAGATAGAGCTGTTATTAGAACACTAATTAACTACAAAGTGAAGGGGCTTCATAGGAAGCTTTCTCCAGGTTTAATTCACACTTTACATGGAATAATTTCAACAGAAAGCCTAGTCATTTTCTTAGCGATTATGAAAATGACAGTGAACACTTATATGATTATTGTAAATCAGGAATTATGCTAAATGTTTAATTTGAAATATCTCATTTAATCTTCATAATAATTCCATGTAATTTAGATTATTATTATTCCCATCACAAAGATTAGGAAACTGAGCTTAAGCAAATTAAGTAGCACAAAAGGCAATAAAACTAGTATATGACTCTTAGTCTGTCCTGAGGTTCTGAACACTTCAAATTTTACTTGGAAGTTTAATGGGAAGTCTTTGAAGTTTTAATGCAGGGAGGTAGTGTAAATTAACATGGTTAATGTTTGCAGTGATACGGATGGAGCCAGAGTGTCATACAAAGTGAAATGAGCCAGAAAGAGAAAAATATATATCATATATTAATGCATATATATGGAATCTAGAAGAATGGCACCGATGAACCTATTTGCAGAGTAGGACTAGAGACACAGACGCAGAGAACAGACATGTGTACACAAGGGGGAAGGGGAGAGTGAACTGAAGAGAGCTGTGCTGACATATATGCTGTACATACACAATGTCTGTGTACAACAGATAGCTAGTGGGAAGCTGCTGTATGGCACAGGGGGCTCAGCTTGGTGCTCTCTGATGACCCAGAGGCACGGGACGAGGTCAGAGCAGGGGCAGGAGGGAGGTTCAAGAGGGAGGGGATATACGTATATGTATAAATGGTTCACTTTCTTGTACAGCAGAAACTAGCACAACACTGGAAAGCAATTATACTCCAGTAATAATAAGACGAATATTAGCTCCGTGTGGAGGCTGGACTGAAGTGGGGCTGGAGAAAGCAGGGTAATCACGGCAAAGATGATGGTAGCCTGCAGAAGGCAGTACCCTGGGGATACATGTGTAAGACATTAGGTGGCAGCAGTGGAAACAGTGTCAGACTTTATTTTTGGGGGCTCCAAAATCACTGCAAATGGTGACTGCAGCCATGAAATTAAAAGATGCTTGCTCCTTGGAAGGAAAGTTATGACCAACCTAGACAGCATATTCAAAAGCAGACATTACTTTGCAAATAAAGAGGTCCATCTAGTCAAAGCTATGGCTTTTCCAGTGGTCATGTATGGATGTGAGAGTTGGACTATAAAGAAAAGTGAGCACAGAAGAACTGATGCTTTTGAACTGTGGCATTGGAGAAGACTCTTTTAGAGTCCCTTGGACTGCAAGGAGATCCAAACAGTCCATCCTAAAGGAAATCAGCCCTGACATTGGAAAAACTGATGCTGAAGCTGAAACCCCAGTACTTTGGCCACCTGATGGGAAGAACTGACTCACTGGAAAAGACCCTGATGCTAGGAAAGATTGAGGGCAAGAGGAGAAGGGGATGACAGAGGATGAGATGGTTGGATGGCATCACCGACTCAATGGACACGGGTTTGGGTGGACTCCAGGAGTTGGTGATGGACAGGGAGGCCTGGCATGCTGCGGTTCATGGGGTCGCAAAGAGTCGGACACGACTGAGCAACTGAACTGAACTGAACTGTGATAGGCTGCCTCTCTACTGAAAACCACTCCACTATTCACTTGTCATGACACTCCAACCACACTGATCTTTGGTTCCTGGAATGTGCTGAACCTTTTCCAGTCTCTGGGATTTTGCATTGGCCATTTTATTTACAATGCTTTTCACTCTATTCTGCTACGGCCTCATTCTAACTCATCCTACAGGACTCAACCCAAAACTCACTTCCCCTGAGAATCCTTCCTTGATGCCCCATATAAATTTGGTCCTATCTTTTATTTTCTCTTAAGAGAATTCAATTATTTTTCATCCCATACTTGTTCACAATTTATTACATTTTGCTTGTTTTTATACTGACTCTCTAACACATTATACTTCAAGAAGTCAGGAAGAGTATTAGTTTTGCTCCTCATTGTTAGCATAGTACCTAGAGTACACACGGTTCCTGCCACCATAGGCAGGTATACAATGTTTGTTGAGGAAGGAAATAAATAAATAAATGTCTGACTTCACTTAGATACTGGGCAACTATTTTTCACATTTCCTGATTTTAGAAGAAATTTTCCTCTTCTATCTCTCTGGAATTATCAACATAATATATTCCAGGTAATTAGTGACACTCCACTATCCAACCCACTCTCACTCCACACTCTTCCCAAAACCCACCCCTAAATTAAAAATAATGTTGAGAATGAAACATACAGTAGGAAGGGGCTGATTAAGTTAGCTTGAGGCAGGTGAATTTCATTTATTGTTGGTATGAGTATAAACTGATATAACCTTTGGGGAAGTAATTTATCAGTATGCAAAAATGGCCTTAAAATAAATATAAATTAAAAAAACAAATACAAAGAGGGATGTGTGTTTACATTTACATGAGACATATGAAATGATAAAAACCAAATGTTTCCAATGAGTTAGGTGGGTACTCCTGGGGAAAGACCTTTTTTTACACATATTTTTAAAAAATAGGCAATTTTATATTTACAATAAAATTCCATTAAAAGTAAAAATAAAAAGTAAATCTTCATACTTTTGGCATAATAACCCCACTTCTAGGAATCTGTATTAATAATAAAATAATGAAAAAATGTGATCTAGGGTTTATTTATAATCTTCATCAGTGAGTTCTTTAGTATTTTTTTAAATTGAAAATCAATTCAATGGCCAACACTGATAGTTGGATAATTAAATAATAATTATCCATTCAAATGAAGGACTTCTTAATGATAGTAGAGAAAGATAAGTGAATAGGAAAAAAAAATAACCTTCAATAAAATCTACTAAAATGTCATTAATGGCCATTTCTGAAAAATGAGAGTATATAACTTTCAGCTCAGTTCAGTCGCTCAGTCGTGTCCGACTCTTTGCGACCCCATGAATCGCAGCATGCCAGGCCTCCCTGGCAATCACCATCTCTCGGAGTTCACTCAGACTCACGTCCATCGAGTCCGTGATGCCATCCAGCCATCTCATCCTCGGTCGTCCCCTTCTCCTCCTGCCCCCAATCCCTCCCAGCATCAGAGTCTTTTCCAACTTTAGGTTACTCCTTTATGATTTTTTGGTGTTTCCAAATTTTAAAAATCAGATTTTTTAGTCAAAGAATTGCAAATATTATTTGCAGTACTTCTTTCTAACAAGTAATTATATTTTTATTCAATCCTCATGACAAGCATTCACATAAAACATGTTTATCTGCTGAGAAAGAAGATTTCGGTTTCCACTTATCACTCCACCCACCTTATTTCTGTGAAAAAATAACACACAATAATCTTTGGGAATGATACCTTCCTTTTTACTTGTGTATCATAACAATGGTAGTGGCTGAAGAAGTAAAATTATCTGCAGTTAAATATGCTTCAAGAATAATTCTGTTCTTAGCTGGAATTAGACCTCCAATGACCCATCCTCCCTTTAATGCCTTTGGTCAGACTTTCCTGAACTAAACTAATGGAGAGAAAACTATTTACCACTATTTTAAGCTACAATACGGAGAAGGCAATGGCAACCCACTCCAGTACTCTTGCCTGGAAAATCCCACGGACCGAGGAGCCTGGTGGGCTCCAGTCCATGGGGTCGCTATGAGTCAGACATGACTGAGCGATTTCCCTTTCACTTTTCACTTTCATGCATTGGAGAAGGAAATGGCAACCCACTCCAGTGTTCTTGTCTGGAGAATCCCAGGGATGGGGGAGCCTAGTGGGCTGCCGTCTATGGGGTCGCACAGAGTCGGACACGACTGAAGCAACTTAGCAGCAGCAGCAGCAGCAAGCTACAATAGAAAATTTCATTATGAAGTGTCACATTTCACTTAGATACCTACACTGGGAATTAAGTCGGCATCGTTCCAATGAAAATGTCTACTATTCATATGGTCACTGTCAAGAAGGCCTAACAAATTCAGCTGGAAATGATGGATGTCTATTTGTACATAAGAAGAAGTCTGAAAGAATATTTACCAAAATGTTTATAGCAGTCAGCTACATTCCTCTGGGGACCAGCAGAACAGTGCATAAAAATACAAGACAGGTCCTACAAGCTATATATGGAAACAAATCCTATTACATTATAAAAGTGTCTTCTAGATATGCTATCGGTGGAAGTTTAACAACTTTTCAAATCAATCAAATATGGATAGCCACTATAATATTTACATTCTGAAATAATCCAAACACCCAATCCTTCTAAGTAACAACATACAAACACACATATAAATAAATAAGGGCATAAATTCCATATACTGAACATTTATTTGGGAGACATTTAACATTTGTATTACTCAGATACCTCATATAAGGACTGTGATTTAAATCCAATGGTTCTGTTTAACCACAGGATATTTCTGAAATCAAATTCTTTCATGTGAAGTCATATTTGAATCTCTCTGTTGTTCTTGCTTTCTCTCATTTTCTCCTTCTCTCCCGTTTTCCTTCTTTCCTCCCTCCCTTGCTGTCTGCCTGTCTCCCTAGAAAAAATACAGTACAGACTTTTCATTCATAAAAACTTCAAGTGATTATTTTCTGCTGCCAACTATACTCATATGTATATATAGCCATAGCATAAAACACTGTGCAGTTTAGTTCAACAAATTCTAAGACATAAAAATCTCATTGATTGAAATTAATTAACATATTTACAGAAAAAGAATATAAAAATGTTTTAAAAATTTAAGGATATTCATTTAGCACTCATTACAATTATTTTTATTCATGATCTGAATCTGTCTCCCATGCTATGAATTATTATTAATTTGCAGTACAAAGAAAAGCAACAAAAATGTAAACTGTTATTAAATCATTAAACTCAGAGAAAAAAATTAAGCACACAGAGATGCTCATTAGAGTTGACTTACAAACTAGTACTAGCTTTCTTTAAAATTTCAAAATATACTCATTATATTAAAGGAAAAAAATGCCATAATGTATTTAATTGAATGTGGCTACTGTCTTATGTTTATTAATGTAATTAACGACATTCTGTGTTCTAAGGTACACATTATATTGTATCCACAGATCCTCCTTAAAACACCCAAGTATCATCAAGTATGTAAAAAATAAACAGGTCAGGCAATAAAGCAAAAATAAGCAGTAAAAACCACATGATAGCCACTTTTGTTTCCTTTAAAACAACGTTCTTAAACAACTGCTTGCTTTTGGCACGCAGAACTAGAGAATGTATATTAGAACATCGGTACTCAGAACAATGATTTTCCTGTTATTTGTCTAAGTCTAAGAAGCAATAAGCCATATAATTTACAAGGAGAAAGCGACTGAATCCTTCAGAAAACACAACCTGGCAGTTAATCTTCAAAGCAAAATAAGGAGGTGGCAGAAGTGTGATAGAGAAACCAGTCTTCAAGAACATCATGTAAGGGAATCCAGCTGTGCTTGTATGGTCTCTAGCTGTTTACAGAGACAAAAAAAGAGAGAGAGAGTTGGTGAAGGGAGAGAAATTCATATGAAGTGTTGTTTAGAAACATGCAAATGAAGGAAAAAAATGCAACTGGTAGCTCTGCATCTTAAATCCACTCACAGAGCAATAAATATACCACTTGGAAAATTTTTCTTTTTATGTGAGGCTATTAGAATCCCAGCTTGCTAAGTTTTCGAATTTGTAAAGAAGGATTTCTAAATACTATTGTTTAAAATGCACCTAGCTGTTTTATTTTAAATGATCACTACATAAGATTTGTAAGAGGGGGGCGGAGGGTGGTAAAGGGAACAGTGCATTTTCCTGGGTTACAAAAATCAGCATTTAAAATAAGAAACATGAAATATCCTCAAAGATAAATCTTTACAGGCCTGGTATGTTCCTTTTCCTTTGGGCCAAGAAATTAAAATATTTAACATTATCTAAGGGCCAGAAATTAAAATATTTAACATTATCTAAGGGCCAGTGGTAGGCTGCAATCTATGGGGTTGCTGAGTCAGACACAAGTGAGCAACTTCACTTTCACTTTTCACTTTCATGCATTGGAGAAGGAAATGGCAACCCACTCCAGTGTTCTTGCCTGGAGAATCCCAGGGATGGCAGAGCCCAACGGGCTGCCATCTGTGGGGTCGCACAGAGTCGGACATGACTGAAGCGACTTAGCAGCAGCAGTAGCAAGGGCCAGTGTGGCTAGATACTACACAATTTTTTACTTAATGCTTTACATTAAAACAACAACCCTATTGCTTTAATTAAAATCATATCCATTTTCTTCCTGATTTAGTCTGTCAGATCTTCTTCATCTCAGCAACGCTTCTTACTGTGAAACACAAGGTATTCACAAGGGAAGTTTAAGGAACTCACGCTCCATAGCTCCATAATAGGGCATTTAAAAATAAGAATTCATGAAATGGAGGAAACATTGTGAAAAAACCCCATATAGGAAATTATTGAAAAAAATACATACCTTGTTATAGAAATCAAACAATTCCTTGTGACTGAATTCCACAAGAACTTTCTGTAGTCTCTGTAAAGAAAAGAAAGGGAGAAAGAAAGAAAAAAATTTAGTTTTGTACACTTTACACTGCATTTCTTTTCTCTCCAGCTAGCCTCAGAATATGCCATATTATTCTCTGAGTGGTTTAAAAAAGAAAAAAAAAAAAAAACAACTTACCTGGTCTACTCAACCCCACTGTTCCAAGGATTCAAAAAATACATTTAATAACATTCCACTGTAACAAAAGGTTTCAACTCTACAGGGGTATCTGTTCTTTAAGTTGATTCCACAAAGGTTAACAAAATACAGGCCAACAAGGGAACACTATCTATTTTTTCAAGACAGAGATAATACATGAGATTATATTTCATCTTTCTCAGCAGTCCATTTGAAATCTGGTAAATACCATTACACAAAGACACTGGCGGCAGCATATCTGATTGAACTCATCCAGCCATTAATGCCGCACACCAGCACAGCTGCTGCCTCCAAGCATCAACTAACAGTTATGATCTTAACCTGCTGAGATGGTTACCTTTTTAAATGCACAGACTCAGCAAAAGTTAACAATTAACACAACAGCTTCAAAGCTAGGACTTAAACATGCTCATTCCTTTCCCCTCAAGGGCAACAGAGTACTCTTGAAGGGTGCTACAGATACTGAGTGATATTATGTATGTATACAGGATGGTGGAGTAGAGGGCAACATTTAACTCAGCCCACCTCAGTCTGCTTGGGGTTGATTTTGTAAACTGAGGAAACTAGTTTCTGAAAAGTGTTCCAACATGTTTATTTTATTCAAGGTACCTTTGGGAAGTGAAAATTAAACGAGGAGAGGACATCAGGAATGTGTTACCTGCTCGGACCACACTGTCGTGCTCATGTGACGTAACAGGCACCATGAACTGAAGAAGTGGAAAACTGCTGCCAACAGACATTGATTCATGTGCTTAACTGCCTACAGTCACTGCCAACATTATATTAATTCCAAGTTTCTAGCCTCACTTTTTTTTTGGTTTTACTTGTTTTACTGATTTCCATTTCTATTTAGAAAGCAAACATTTTTCAAACCAGGTCTTCTCGAGCTAACTTCAGGAGAGTCAATGGGGCTGTGCTCGGAAACGGCACTTCCCTTCAGATGTAGCCCAAGCACACAGGCTCAAATTCCTTTCTTTGGTTTGTCTTACATACTCACATAAGTACTTAAGTTTTAAAATGAATGAAGCAGCACACTGGCTTTAAAGCTGTATCCTTTACAAATGATTTTTTAAAAACTATGAATTTTTCAATCATATTAGAAAAATCAGTTGTTGGCACATTACATGAAACCTCCAAAGGCTGAATCGGCATTATCCAGCTATGCCATATTTCCTCCGGCAGTTAAAGAGATGATAAGCCTAGGTTTATCCTAGGGAAAAGTGAAGCAAGTTCATTTCTTTACCCTCACAGCCAAAAGTTAGGAGAGAACGAAGACTGAATCAGCATGTCAGCAACTGATTTGCTGTAACTTAGAGGTAGCAGCCAAGCTAGGCTCTTGTTTCCTTTATTTTGCTTTGCCATCTTTCAAGGTAGTATTTTCTAATCATGTTACACTTAGGAAAGGAAAGGAAGGTAACTTAAAAAAAAAATACTTCTTAAAATAACAATATCTAAAACAATGTGTGTGTGTGCGCACATGCATGAGTGTGTGTATATATAGAGAGATGTTTATTTTTATACACACACATCCATCCATAACAGTAGACTCTAGGTACTCTTGGGAGACTGGATCTAGGACTTGCTGTGTATACCAAATTTTGTGGATGAAGTCCCATAACTGCCCCTGCAGATCTGTGGCTCCCAATCTTAGACTCAAACAACTGCAGATGATGTAGTGCCACAGCATTTATTGAAAAAAATTCACATGTAAGTGGATTACATGTGGATTTTTTTCATCTGCACAGTTCAAACCTGTATTGTTCAAAGGTCAACTAAATTGAGTGTCTTGCCTTACTGAAATAGCCCCAAGAAGGAAAAGAACTGATACTTTGATATAAAACCCCCTATGTTTAGCATAATAACTGGTAGCTATTACGGTGATCATTTCCCATTAGACACACAATGACTTAGAGAAGACCATGAGAATATGAAAAAGTGAGGGAATGGTTTTCTTTCATGTCTATATGTAAGGGGCATTATCCTAGATTTTGAGAATATATCTTTACCAAAGGGGTAGCCAGGGGCAGTGGTTAAAAGTTTTAGGGAAATAAGGATGGAGATGGGGCGTGTAGGATAAAAAGGAAAGGGGGATGGGGCTGGCCAGGTCCAATTTCCCACTATGTCATGTTCTATCTAACATGGAACCCCACAGAGTCCAAGAATATTAAATGTAAATCTGACCTTTCAGGACATTATAGAAGTACTTTACTGAGAAAAAAGTATAGATCACGTTTCATTTAACAGTTTGGTAGCTTTATGACTTTAAGTTTAGAATGAACGATGGCCTCCCTTTTTACTCTTCCTTCAGGTCCCACAAATATTATGAGTACACCTGATCAAAATCTTTCCTGGGATTATACCATTTTTAAGAAGAAAACATACACTTGAGCTTTCCTTGAGAATGTAACCAGAAAGTAACAAATTTGTTTATCAAATGAGAATCAACTCTTTAATTTCATTGTTTACTCTTCAGAAAATGTACAGAAGGTTCAAATAATTATGGTATACACCCAAAACCAATACTATGTTATATAAATTATATCTCAATTTTTTAAAAAACGTCACATGAGTGGTAGCATTTGGCTGAAGAGAAGGGGCAAATCATCAGGAGACCCTTAGAGGCCAAATTTGATTTAGCCAGTGTGAATGATCCGAAAGCCTGGCCAGTGATGGAATGCAAGGACTGGGAGTGAGGGACAAATAATTAGGAACAGCCTTTTTCTTGGGAGGTTTCCTGGCAGTTCCCCTAGCTGAAAGGCTACTCATGGGCAGTCTGGACTGACAGGCTTGATCTGATTTTAAAAAAAAAAAAAAAAGAGCAACAAGAAGACTTGAATAGGCACTTGCCAGAAGAGGATGTCCAAACAGAGAAAAACATGAAAATATATGTTGAAAGGGATAAAATTATGTATGACTATCTTGCAAACTTGTCTGGAATTATTTACTAAAGCTGAATATTTATATACATCCTATGACCCAGAAATTCAGTCCTAAATATTAACATTGAGCTCTACAGAAATATACACATTTGGGCACCATGAGATAGATGCAAGAATAGTGATAGCATTATGATTCAAAAGAACCAAAACTGGAAGTAATAAAAATTTGTTTTAACAGAAGAGGAATACAATGGAATGTTATTCAGACAGGACAACAAACTACAGCCAAATACAGTATCATGCATGACTCTAACAAAACAATGCTGAACATTAGGAGTGGGCACAGAATTCGTGCATAAGAAGATTCTAAAAAAACAACAGAAACGGTTTTAGAAACACTTAGGTAGTAAAACTATAATGAAGCAACAAAAAATATTATTGAAGTATCACAACACTGATCACCTCCGGGTGACTCGACAGAGGAGGCAGTAACTGGGAGAAAGCATTGGAGAGGCTTCTCATTTCTTCTGATTATTATTATAATAAACTAGGCAATAATTATTTCTTGATCTTGGTGTTGGATATAAGGATGTCTCCTTTTTTTGACAAATTATTGTGCTATTTTTCTGCATGTGTGCTATATCTTACCAATTAAAAAAAAAAAAGACAGCACTGTTATGTGTTAAATTCATGCATTTTTATTCAATAAGTTTTTATTAAAGGTGTAAAAAGTCTGTTCTAGGTACTACATAAATAGCAAAGAGCAATAGAAATCAAAATCCCTCACATTCTAGTTGAAGAAAGCAGATAATAAACAAGAAATGTAATAAAAACAATAACAACAATAATAATAAAGCTATCACCATAATTCACAACATACATATAGGAATGTTTGTTGATAAGTGATAGGAAGAAAAAGCAAGAAGTAATGTGTGTTTGGGGGTAGGTAGGTGGAGATTTAAGGTTAGGTGGTCAAAAAGAGTCTCAAAGGGATGATAACATTGAAGATTTAAGAGAAGATTCTACCCCATGGAATAGGAGAAAATATTTATGAATCATTTTCTAATACGGATATCCAGAATATATAAAGAAACCCTATAATTCAACAATAAAAAGATAAACCCCTGTGGGTGGGTCCTAATCCAATATGACTCCTGTCCTTATAAGAAGAGATGAGGATACAGATACAGAAAGGAATGACTCTATGAAGACAATGGAGGAAGACGGCCGTCTATAAGCCAAAGAGTGAGGCCTTAGAAGAAATTAATCTTGAGGACACTTCGATCTCAAAATTCTAGCCTCCAGAACTGTGGGGAAATAAACTTCTGTTATTATAAGCTACCCAGTCTATGGTACTGTTACGGCAGCCCTAGCAAACTAATACAGACCCCATCATCTCTTCTGGGATGGAAAGAAGAGAAAATCTTTAGTCTAAGAGCAATGGAAAGTCATTGGAGAATTTTAAGAATGATGTAACTGTATTTACATATTAGCAATTCACTTCGGCTTTTATTTGTAAACGGATTAGAGCTGGACAAACTAGATGTGGAGAATCAGCTAGGAGGTTATATTGCATTTGTCTAGGCAAAGAAGGAAATGGCAACCCACTCCAGTGTTCTTGCCTGGAGAATCCCAGGGATGGGGGAGCCTGGTGGGCTGCCGACTCTGGGGTTGCACAGAGTCGGACACGACTGAAGCGAGTTAGTAGTAGTAGTAGTAGGCAAAGATAGTGACGGCAGCAGTGATAGAGAAAAGTGAAAAAAATTTTAATGGTTTAGAGGTAGAAGAGATAGCGTTCAGTTAAAGCTCAACATTCAGAAAACGAAGATCATGGCATCTGGTCCCATCACTTCATGGGAAATAGAGGGGGAAACAGTGGAAACAGTGTCAGACTTTATTCTTTTGGGCTCCAAAATCACTGCAGATGGTGACTGCAGCCATGAAATTAAAAGATGCTTACTCCTTGGAAGAAAAGTTATGACCAACCTAGATAGCATATTAAAAGGCAGAGACATTATTTTGCCAACAAAGGTCCGTCTAGTCAAGGCTATGGTTTTTCCAGCGGTCATGTATGGATGTGAGAGTTGGACTGTGAAGAAAGCTGAGCACCGAAGAATTGATGCTTTTGAACTGTGGTGTTGGAGAAGACTCTTGAGAGTCCCTTGGACTGCAAGGAGATCCAACCAGTCCATTCTGAAGGAGATCAGGCCTGGGATTTCTTTGGAAGGAATGATGCTAAAGCTGAAACTCCAGTACTTTGGCCACCTCACGCCAAGAGTTGACTCATTGGAAAAGACTCTGATGCTGGGAGGGATTGAGGGCAGGAGGAGAAGGGGACGACCGAGGATGAGATGGCTGGATGGCATCACTGACTCGATGGATGTGAGTTTGAGTGAACTCCGGGAGTTGGTGATGGACAGGGAGGCCTGGCGTGCTGCAATTCATGGGGTCGCAAAGAGTCGGACACGACTGAGCGACTGAACTGAACTGAACTGACTGAACAGATCTGGGTTGGGGAAGGAGGTGAAGGAATAGGAGGAGTCAGAATGACCCTCAGGTTTCCAGCAAGAGAAACCGACGGATGCAGCTGAGATAGGAAACTCTACAGAGGAGCAGATTTGAAGGGAGACTCAGAAGTGCAGTTTCAGACACAGTTAGTTTGATATGTCTGTGATATTCCCCCAAAATATGTGAAATAAGCCTGGGAAGCCAGAAAAAGAAATTAGCTAAGAGATACACACTTGGGAGTTACTGATATATTGCTATTTAAGCTGAATAAGACTGCCAGGAGAAGAAAGCAGTGTGAACAGGGAGGGCAGCCTGGGACTGACCCCTTCAGAACACCAATATTTAGGGTAGGTAGGTGTTCCATTGGAGAAGGCAATGGCACCCCACTCCAGTACTCTTGCCTGGAAAATCCCATGGACAGAGGAGCCTGGTAGGCTGCAGTCCATGGGGTTGCTAGAGTCGGACACGACTGAGCGACTTCACTTTCACTTTTCACTTTCATGCACTGGAGAAAGAAATGGCAACCCACTCCAGTGTTCTTGCCTGGAGAATCCCAGGGACGGGGAAGGCTGGTGGGCTGCCGTCTATGGGGTCGCACAGAGTCAGACACGACTGAAGCGACTTAGCAGCAGCAGCAGCAGCAGCAGGTGTTCCATAACTGATGATTATCACTAGGTTCATAAATGTATTTTGCATGGCACGTGAAACTTGAGGTATTTATTACCTGAATCCAAATAATTTAGTTAAGTTGGCACACAGGCAATAAAACTGGGTGGCCTGCCTTCAATGTTTCAGTAAGACTCATTAAAGTCACTAATATTGTTAACTAAATATATGCAGACTAGAAGATTTACTCTCTTTCTTCTGCTTTATATATATAAGAATATAAGCATGAGCCCATTTAGGAAATGCATGACTTATGTTGTCTAAGCTGGTCTCATGCATTAACACCAAACAGACTTTCTGCACCCTATCTGAAAACACTACAAAGTGAAAATGAAGGTGCAAAGACTGACATTCTGCCCATTTCTGAAAAGAGAAGGAAAATGTATTTATTCACCTATTTCCTCTATTTGTAATCCTGTCTATGAGTACCTAGATAATGTTGCATATACCCATTAGCAAAATTCCCACGGAAATAAAATTTAGTAAGGTCTTCAGAGAGGTCTAACTTGATGGAAGCTGACAGTAAGAATATAATTTGCTTTCCCATTTGTTAGAAATTAGGAACATATACATATTTTTCAAGACAGAAATGCATTAGTCTCATCACAAATTATTTAATAATAAACTCTAAATAATATAGACATAAACTAGATAAGAATTAAACCAAATTTGCATTGCTTAGCTTTTAAAATTAAGTAGGACATCAGAATTAGAAACCATACAATTATATTTATACCTAGAAAATCAGGAGTAGAGGATTCCAGTAAAAGAAATGCTACTAATCTCTTGTCTTAGTTAAACCTAAAAATAATTTGCTAGGTACTTAAAGAAATTTTCTCCTTTTCAGTTACAGAAATAGACATAAAATTTAAATAATATTTCTTACTGAGTGGTTTATAAAACAAAAATCATTAGACACTACTTTTTAAATAAATATATCTATAAATCATACTCTATAACTATATACAGTTACAGATCACTGTAAAAATATTCCAGTGTCTCTTATTATTTGCGGACTATCTACACTATTACTGAATAGTCAGTGCAATTCTACTCATATATATAAGCATTAACCATTTCTACCACCCATAAGATTCAGTAATTCAGTAAACATTTAAACAGTACTGATGCAGAAATGGATAAGCCATAGGAAAGAGTACACTTTTGACCAAAGAAAGATCCTTTTCTAGGTAGGCAGGTTGTCCTTTATAGCTAAGCTTCCAACTATAAGAATGTACATAGAATAGTGAGAAAGAAAGGATTCTCTATCCATTATCAGGTCAATGGAATTAATCCTGGCAACAAAAGGGGTAATAGAAGTTATAATCAGCTTGATTCAGAGGATGCCAGTTTGAAAAGGTGCAAGTAAAACATTCTAGGTAGAGAGAAAGAGCAAATTTCCATTTTTCTGCAAGGTGGTTGAACTACACAATTGCCCAAGGTTCTTATCAATTCTACGACTTAAGAATGCTGACAGGCAACCAGGGAACTGAGGTAGAGGACAACAAAATGTCAATAAGAAAAAGCTTTAGCAGTAGCCTGACTCAACCATCTTATTTAACAGATGAGAAAACTAGTCTCACAAAGTTGAAGTAACTCATGTAAAGTATACAGCACTGGAACTAGTCATTGTTCTTTCCACTACCTCATTATGGTAACAAGATAAAATAGCACTTTCACCTGTATATCAAGCTAACTTACAGAAAAAGATTTCTCCCCATGAATTTGCAAATTATTTCCCTTTTCTAATTCATTATATACAGAAAAACATAAATGCTCTACTGAGGGTAAATAAATAGTTCAATAAACATGGCTGATAAGGTGCCAAGTAAGAGATGTAAAATGTGAGGTTAAGATCTTAAATTTCTCAAAAATTTCCAGAAAAAAAATAAGCAACTCTTTGTCTCTGTTACATTATTTTTTTTTTTAATCTACTGTGAAAATTTCACAAAGTTAACATAATTGCCATGTTTAAAATTCTAATTCCAAACATACAAGCAGTGTTAGTCCGAAACATACAAACAGACTATGTTAGCCCGACGAATATAATACATCATACAGAGAAACACAGCAAGAAAAATTACAACTTTCACCTGCATATGGAGCTGATTTCTGTTGCTCCCTCAAGCCCTGTGATTCCAAAGTCTCTTCATTACATTACTGCCCAGGCTAGCAGGATCCAAAATCTCACAGGCATTGGCCCCGCTGTTTGAGGAGGGCAATGGGCAAACTGAAAACCCTGAGCTTGTATCAAAGTTTGATAGAAGTTATAAAAGGAAAACTGCAACAAACACATGGAATCCAAGCCATGAACAGCATTTCCCTAGGGTCAAACCAACCTAATTATAACTTGTCTTCTTCCAATCTTTGCAACGTAAGGTTTGACCAAATGCTTATCTGTTTAGGAATAATGGCAGTATATAAAGAGCAAAAGCAAATTTCAAGATCATGAGCGTGGCATTCAAGACTTCCACGACTTGACCCATGACTCCCACTTGGGCCTCATCTCCCAACATCCTCCTCATGCACTGCATGCCCCAGCAGTAGCTGTGGCCTTCTGCACGCTTCAGGGCTGTGTTCATGTTGTTCCCTGTCTTCTCCCAGTAATGCTCCCAGTTGCTCTTGGGTGTGCGTGGACATACATACATGGATATATACCAGCTATTTCATTTGGCTAGATTCTTTAAGACTCAGTTCAGTTGACATTGCAGCACCCTATGCATATTTCTATCTTTCCCTATTTTATTTTAAAAGGTATCCCAGGTGGCTCAGTAGTAAAGAATCTACCTTGCAAGGCAGGAGATGTGGGTTGATCTCTAGGTTGTGAAGATCCCCTGGAGAAGGGAATGGCAACCCACTCCAGTCATCTTGCCTAGAAAATCCCATGGACAGAGGAGCCTGACGGGCTATAGTCCCTGGGGTTGCAAAAGAGTTGGATACAACTTAGCAACTAAAACAATTTTTTTTAACTCTTTTATTTTGTTTTGACGTACAGTCAATTAACAATGTTGTGACAGTTTCCGGTGGACAGCAAAGGGACTCAGCCCTACATATATATGTATCTGTTATTGCTGTTTAGTCCCTAAGTCATGTCCAACTCTTTTGCGACTCCATGGGGTGTAGCACACCAGGCTCCTCTGTCCATGGGATTTCCTAGGTAAGAAAATTAGAGTGAATTGCCATTTCCTTCTCCAGAGGATCTGCCCAACCCAGGGACTGAACCCACATCTTGTGCCTGGCAGGCATATTCTTTACCACTGAGCCACCTGGGAAGCCCACACATATATCTATTCTGCCACAAACTCCCCTCCCATTGTATGGAATTACTTACATTTATATTGAGTCGGCCAAAAAGTTTGTTCAGATTTTTCCATTATCTTACAGGGAAACCTTTAAGAACTTTTTGGCCAATCAAATACCGTTGATGGTAGTCTGTTCAAGAGAGGGGCTTGCCCTTATTTGCATCTAACAGCTTAGTACAGTACTTGATCATAGTACTTAATAACTTAATAGATGTTTATTAAGCTTAATTTTAAGAAGGGGAGGTTGCTAAATTTAAATATGTTCCCTTTCACCCACTGGGAGTGGGAAATAATATATATGGAGAGTATCAGAATAAATGGATTTTGTCTAACTGACGACAATGTTTTCAAAGTATTCTACAGTGTTTGCCCCCTATGTGAGAGTAGTTTTACAGGTCTTATAATTCTCCCATAGTCAGTAAATATGTGGACCATGTAGTACAATAATTAAATTCTAAGTACTGATTCTCTAGTTAGCTTGAAAAATGGCCTCTCATACTTGAAGGCCTTTTCGTCAAACAAGTGAAAGCGGAAGACAGGAGGTTTTGTAAATACATACTCAGCTAAAAACACAGTAGTTGTGGCTCTCAACATAATAATAAACCACTTTTGGCCAGAAACTTTTATTCAATATAAAAATCATGTAAAATATATACGAAATATTGTCACTAAATATTTAATCAGGGATATATACTACAGCTTTTAGAACATTTACTCTTATCTGTATATGCTCTCTTCATTCTGGCTAAAATATTACTTTATTCTTGTGTAGTCAAAACAATATGCTTGGCAACCATATCATCACCATATTTTCTCTCCTCTTAAAAATTAACAATGTGCTATGCCTGAGCAGATCACAAACTTGGAACCAATCAAAATGTGGCTCCTATAGTATTCATTAACTATAATTTATTATGTGTATGCTGATATGTCACTATGATTTTCAGCTTTGGTACTGAAATATTTAGCTACGGTTGCTGGATATAATCGGCTAGATAAGAGGTTTTGAATATGATTACACGAAGCTT
Organism: Cephalophus harveyi; assembly: GCA_006410635.1. Taxonomy (NCBI): domain Eukaryota; kingdom Metazoa; phylum Chordata; class Mammalia; order Artiodactyla; family Bovidae; genus Cephalophus; species Cephalophus harveyi. The sequence continues at coordinate 29,372 of SJYT01007283.1, read as the reverse complement.
CTTAAATATAGTAAGAAATTATGTTAAGAAGAGCACTGAGAGCAAAAAATGGAGTTTTTTTCCTGTAATAAATATTACAGGTGATGTTATCTTTTTCTGAAAATTATACTTTATTCTAAATACTTATCTGATTACTAAATCATTATCACTACAGATTTAGGAGTAGTGACATTACTTAATTTCTCAAAACATATGTTAGCATCCTAACTGAGGGATTCCGGGTAAACTAGATACCAAATGGAAATCATATTATGCTTTCGTGTAGGTTTAAAGACTATGAGCTCAATATCCAAGTCTGGGTTTCTCCTTGGTTCATAAAGTCACTATACCATACCAAAAGTAAATTCACAGAAATTTGGATGGTGCGTGTATACTTTCAGCAGCTACTGCACACTTTGCATCCTAAATTAAGCAACCTAATATAATTCACAGTGCTAAAAAAAAAAAAAAAAAGCAATTAAAAACATATGTTGATTTAATTTTTTTTCCATCTCACACTGTCAGGTCAGTTGCTAAGGTTTTAAAAAAGAACCAATATGTGCACCTAAATGAGCATTAATTTCACAATTTAGTTAGAATTTACAGTTCTTACCAGCTCTGTTGGAAGCTCTGTGTCTTCATACTAAAAAGTGTAAGTTCAACATTTGTTTCATGTTATGAAGGGCATTGGATTCATCATGTAAGGGGCATCTGAAAACCTATTGTTAACCTGCAGCATAATAATAGGAAACCCCCTATTTCACCCTCAACACATGTGGGCCCAAAACCCTAAACACAGGCAGACACAGTAACTAATTTGATTATGAGGTTAATTTAAGGCAATAACCATCTAGAAGAAATTGTTAACTTGTAATCATGTTGTTCCATTACAAATTTTTAACTTGTAATGCTGACAGATGAAGACTGAGCTGATTTTTTCCCATCCACATTAGTTCCCTGCTAACCTAATTACCTGATTATAATTTGCAAATTCCTCTTGGAATCATCAAATGAACTAATAATGCATATTCTAAAAACAAAATGGTTCTAACAAGCTGGTATTTTTCTATAATCCTGAGTATATCTGGAGTTCATAAATAAGATTTTCATTTTACATTTAAAATGTAGTGTTTGGGGGTTATTACTATGAATTCAAAATAGATAGCACTGGGAGATTGTTCAGTCTGTACTATGGTACTTGAGTAAAGGGTGGAATGTGAGCTTAATTTTTAACTTAGGAAAAATAACAACATTGGAGAATTTAACTTATAGTCTTTTAACAGCCTTATGGAGATGATGATACATCATTTTGTGTGTGTTCAGTCACCCAGTCATGTCCAACTCTTTGCAACCCCATGGACTGCAGCACTCCAGGCCTCCCTGTCCCTCACCATCTCGTGGAGTTTGCCCAAGTTCATGTTCATTGCCTCGGTGATGCCATTCAGCCATTTCATCCTCTGCCATCCTCTTCTCCTTCTGCCCTCTATCTTTCCCAGCATCAGGGACTTTTCCAATCAGTTGGCTGTTTGCTTCAGGTGACCTCTAAAATACTGAAGCTGAAGCTTCAGCATCAGTCCTTTCAATGAGTATTCATGGTTAATTTCCTTTAAGATTGACTAGTTTGACCTCCTTGCTGTTCAAGAGACTCTCATACACCATTCAATGCACCCATTTAAAGTGCATAATTCACTGGTTTTTTAGTATATTCATAGAACTATGTAACTATCACCACAATTAATTTTAGAGCCTTTTCATCACCCCAAAAGGAAGCCATGGGCCCTTTAGCTATCATCTACCAGCCCTCCCTCCTAACCCCTTGTCCCGACAGCAATCTACTCTCTATGCCTATAGACTGCCTATTCTGGAAACAATATAAAATATAAACAGATCCCTAATGCACACTAATATTTAAGGAATCGGCTATTAAAAAAAGAAAAAGTAGAGCCTTGCAAAAACAAAATCTGACAAATGTCTTGAGAGGTAAGATAAAAACTCAAAAAGTGCTATCATGGACCCTAAAGAAAGATAAAAGAGTTTTAAGAAGGAGCAATTCAAGTGTCAAAGGCTCCCCAAATCCAACTGAAAAAAGGACTAGGAAGTTTTTATTTTAGACTCAGTGATAAGGAAGATGTTACTGACATTGGCCAAAGTATTTTTGGTGTTTTGGTAAGAAGAAGCCAACACCAGTGGATTAAAGAGGTGCATAGAAAATGAAGAATTCAAACAAATGAAGACCAGGGGTTGGTAAACTCTAGTCCACAGGCTAAATGTGGCTTGCTGTCAGTGTTTATAAATAAAGATTTATTGGAACACAGCCACACTCATTTGTTTATGTATGGTTTATGTATGGTCTGTGGTTGCTTTTGTGTTTAAAAAATATTTACTATTTGGCCCTTTGCAGAAAAGATGTTTGCCAATCCCTACTGTACACAAATGCCTCAAGTTATTAGCTCTACTTAACAAAAGTGACCTAATAAGCATTGATATTACAAATTATGTTCACTACTACTAGTTTAAAAGGACCTGTTGTTTATATGCTAGTAGAAGAAAGTAAAATCAGCTGTATTGAATAAAGCATAATTATTCATTTCAAGAATGAAATTTCAGGCCCTCTTCACTACCATTTGATGCACTGCTGTTTTATAGGAAAAGCTAGAGACAGCTACAGAGACTGTTAGATCATCTCTTTGGAATAAACAGAATATATCACTTAGTAGCTCCTATTTATATAAATTTTCAAACAATAGTAAGATCTCATATCATGCAAACTTCTTTAAGAGAAGAAAAATGTGATTTTAAAATTGGTAGTTTTAAAAAAGTAAATTGTGCCTCCAGGTTTATCCATTATCTAAATTTGGTTAATAAAAAATGTTTTGAATGATCATTTCCAAGCATTTTAATGAACTATATATTCATATAAAGTCTATAAGAATATGCTTGCATGTCAATTTAAAAACTCTATAGTTTATCTACAAAGAGAAATAAAAAGCCAAAGGTTTGACTCAGAAACATTAAAACCGGACTGTTCGGCTCTTGCCTGTTACATGTGATGTTTGCCCGAAATGACTCATAACATAATAAAGCTATACACTCTGATTTAACATTTTGTATCTGTTGATGATTAGAGAAGCTATATGCCTCAGAAGCCAAGTCATTAATGTTAATGAACTTTGTGACCTAGGCCAAGTCAATAAAACAAACCTTTAAATAACATATTAAAAAGTTCTCAATAATAATTGTGAATCTGAAACTGCTTTATATAATTTCTACCATTTTACAGTTCTAGAAAATAAACAGGGGTTTCAAAGACATTTCCTAACCTAGACGAGAAAAAAATGACAGAATGCTAAGAATATCCATCAAATATCACTTTTTTTAATGACAGGTCACATAGAGCTGTTTCAAAAATCACAGATTAATGGCACAAGGAATTAAGACATAGATTATTCCATAGGTGACTGGAATATAACTGTATTTAAGAACAGGTTAAATTTTGTGTAGCTCCAAAGTGATAAGGGCCTTAAGATAATGGGGCTTAAGAAGTATCACTATGAACAAAGCTAGTGGAGGTGATAAAATCCCAGTTGAGCTATTGCAAATCCTAAAAGATCATGCTGTGAAAGTGCTGCACTCAATATGCCAGCAAATTTGGAAAATTCAGCAGTGGCCACAGGACTGGAAAAGGTCAGTTTTCATTCCAATCCCAAAGAAAGGCAATGCCAAAAAATGTTCAAACTACTGCACAATTGCACTCATCTTATACACTAGGAAAGTAATGCTCAAAATTCTCCAAGCCAGGCTTCAACAGTACATGAACTGTGTACTTCCAGATGTTCAAGCTGGATTTAGAAAAGGTAGAGGAACCAGAGATCAAATTGCTAACATCTGGTTAGATCATCCAAAAAGCAAGAGAGTTCCAGGAAAACATCTACTCCTGCTTTATTGACTACACAAAAGCCTTTGACTGTGTGGATCACAACAAACTGTGGAAAATTCTTCAAGAGATGGGAATACCAGACCGCCTTATCTGCCTCCTGAGAAATCTGTATGCAGGTCAAAAAGCAACAGTTAGAACCGGACATGGAACAACAAACTGGTTCCAAATTGGGAAAGGAGTACATCAAGGCTGTATATTGTCATCCTGCTTATTTAACTTATACGCAGAGCACATCATGAGAAATGCCTGGCTGGATGAAGCACAGCTGGAATCAAGACTGCCAGGAGAAATATCAATAACCTCAGATACACAGGTAACACCACTCTTATGGCAGAAAGCGAAGAACTAGAGAGCCTCTTGATGAAAATGAAAGAGGAGAGTTGGCTTAAAACTCAACATTCAAAAAAATTAGATCATGGCATCTGGTTCCATCACTTCACGGCAAATTGACGGGGAAACAATGAAATCAGAGAAAGACTTTATTTGGGGGGCTGCAAATGGTGACTGCAGCCATTTAAAAACGCTTGCTCCTTGGAAGAAAAGCTATGACCAACCTAGACAGCATATTAAAAAGTAGAGACATCACTTTGCCAACAAAGGTCTAACTAGTCAAAGCTATATTTTTTCCAGTAGTCATGTATGGATGTGAGAGTTGGACTATAAAGAAAGCACAGAAGAATTGATGCTTTTGAACTGTGGTGTTAGAAAAGACTCTTGAGAGTACCTTGGACTGCAAGGAGATCCAACCAGTCAATCCTAAAGGAAATCAGTCCTGAATATTCATTGGAAGGACTGATGATGAAGCTGAAGCTCTAATACTTCGGCCACCTGATGTGAAGAACTGACACATTGGAAAAAAACCCTGATGCTGGGAAAGATTGAAGGCAGGAGGAGAAGGGGATGACAGAGGATGAGATGGTTGGATGGCATCACCGACTCAACGGATATGAGTTTGAGCTAGCTCCAGGAGTTGGTGATGAACAGGGAGGCCTGGCGTGCTGCAGTTCATAGGGTCGCAGAGAGTCAAACGTGACTGAGCGACTAAACTGAACTAAACTGAAAGTGGTAATAAATGATTTTCACCTTCAAGTCAGCTCTAACAAATATAAAATCGGTAAGGCTGGTGGAATTTACCCAAGAGCTGTGAGCAAAGACCGAGTTGTGTCATGTAGTTGGAAAAAGTTAATGATTTTGTAAAAATACAGATTATTTGTGTGGAGCAACGTTACCTAAAGTGGGGTGAAACAATGGTTTAAGACATTTATGGTTTATAGACATTTATGAAGACACTGGCTTAAATAAAAGTTTGCAGAAACTTGCAGAAGTAGCCAAGGACAATGCTGCAAATCAGAATTCTTCCAAACAAAGGCTCTTTCGAGATGGGCCAGACTAATTGGAAAGCATATTAATGGTAACAGAGCTAACTGTTGCCCTTCATAAAAGATGATCTTCCACGTGGGTGGCTTAGGATTAAGAACCACATTACTGATCATGCTCTCAGTTTGGTCTTGGTTTGAAATGGAGAGCACTTACATTTATGCACCAGGAACTAGATTAGAGATAGGTTCTGAAGTATATGAAGTACATTAGGCAAGTATAGGTAATACACCTACACTTGCATTTGGGAATGCTTACCAAAATTATTATATTAAAGAAAGCAGCAACCTTTCCCCCTTTCCTTCCCATTCCACAAGCCACTACTTGGTCTAAGCACCAATTTCTCAAAAATTAGAATGCTGTGTTTGCATTACTTCTTGGCCTTTTGGTTAAGATCAAGTGTAGAATGTTGAATTTGCATAAATTTTTTTCTTCCGTCTCATCATTCTCTAGATCATGCTAAATACAGAGGCCATATTCAGTTTTTTAAAGTGCCACTTTTATCAAGTTGCTCTTCGAATAAAAATGGTCAGTATCTCCCTCATTAACAACACTTAAAGTTCTACCTTTTTTTGACTAGAAGTCAAAGCTCTCCATAAACTTCTCCCAGTATACCTTTTCCTTTCTAACTATGAAATATTTAAAATTTACAGGGACTAACAGAGCTGATATTCAAGTAACCCAACACCCAGATATAATTTAGGTTCCCACTTTGCCCATAAAAAGTGTAAATAAAGAATACAATTAAATTTGCCACCAAGCATCTCTTTACCTTTAGAAGGATAAAAACTGACAGAAACAAAAATACAAAAGAAATGAGAAACAAACAAAAGACTTAAAAATGTAAAAATATAATTCTTAACTACATCAAGATTAGAAGGATGATCTTTTAAATGCCCTCTAGTTATTAACCTTAGATTAGAAAGTTGAAAATAAAGGGGAAAAATGGAAATTAATATCTTTTACCTTCACTTCAAATTTGTAATAGAAGTAAAATTAGACCTAGTATTTGGAGATGGGACTTGAATATACAGAAATGGAACAAAGAAGAGTATCCACTATTTCTCCCATTCCTGTTCCTTATTTCTCTAGGTAAAGAACTAACACTGGCAAGACAGTTCATTAGGGGTGGAAGATCATTATCTTCTTTAATAACCTATATGTATACAAGAGAAGATGGCTTACAATCTAAGGAACCAAAATAATTGTTTAAAAGCATTTCTCAGTACATAGCACATTCATGGAAAGTTGAGAGGGAGGTGTTTATTAGGAAGAGGCTAAAATAGCTGAAAAGAATCAACATACTATATTTAGAGCTGATTTTATAAAAAGACAAGGGACAAATCTAAAATTAAAAAGACATCATTTTATTACATAAAAATCATAAAAAGTAACATGAAAACGTCTGAAAAAAGATACTAGACAAAAATATGGTTCAAAATAATTCATTTTTTTCTAACTTAATCTAAGTAAGATGTTTGATTGACTGCCTGAAATCCAAAGGTCAACATAACCTGTGAAGTAAAATGTGAAAATCATTAAGGAGAAATCACAGTCTGCATAATGACCTCAGTATAACTTGGTTCCCGAAATGGGTTAGGAAATCACAAGTTTGGTGAGTGGCCCAAATTTCTCCAACTGTATCAGCCTTCCAACTGGCCAGCATGTAGGAAATCTTTCTTCTAGAAATACTATGTTCAGAGAACACTATGACACTGCTTTGAAGTACAGGATATTCACGTGTGACCATTCACATGACTAAAAATGAAATTTTGTTGTGAGTACAACTCACTTTAATGATGTACTTTAAATATTGTCAGGTTATAGAAAGAGATTTAAACAGCATAATAGGAGTAGTTCTTTAGAAGGTAGATTTATTTCTGTTGCATCAACTCAGACCTATTTCTTCAGCTTAAGGGAGTATCTTCTAAGATAGATGTAAAACACGAAAATCTATAAAATATTTTATAACATCATTATAGAAAAAAGAAATGTTAAATCTTGTTGAGATTCCATTTTGGATAATCACTTTCCATTCAAATAGTATCCTACAGTTAAAAAAGAAAATGTAACAATTCCATTTTAAAATAATCTATAATTTGAAAGTGGTTCAGGCGGTAAAGACGCTGGGTTCTATCCCTGGGTTAGGAGGATCCTCTGGAGAAGGAAATAGCTACCAACCCAGTATTCTTGCCTGGGTAATACCAATGGACAGAGGAGCCTGGCAGGCTACAGTCCATGGGGTCGCAAAAGCAGGACACAACTGAATAACTAATACTTTGACTTCTGACTGATATTTTGAATCTATAACTTAATACCAGAAAATTGAGTTTTCAAGTTTAAATGAAAATCTACACATTTAAGGGTCTGTGTAAGCACAAAGATTTTTCTTTTCCACATATTCAATTTAACATTGGCCATACTCTTGCCTGGAAAATCCCATGGATGGAGGAGCCTGGTGGGCTGCAGTCCATGGGGTCGCTAAGTTGGACATGACTGAGCGACTTCACTTTCACCTTTCGCTTTCATGCATTGGAGAAGGAAATGGCAACCCACTCCAGTGTTCTTGCTTGGAGAATCCCAGGGACAGGGGAGCCTGGTGGGCTGCCATCTCTGGGGTCGCACAGAGTCGGACACAACTGAAATGACTTGCCAACTTAGCATCTTAAGTTTTCATTTAGATACAGAGTAAAAATATATTTTAAATATTTGATGCAATTACTAAATATGCTCTCTGCCCATGTTTCAATGTCTCATGGCCATTCTTCTCTTCCTCCTTCAAGCAATCCAATTCTGATCATGAACTTCCTTTCTGGAGTTTAGACCCTCCAAAGATTCTTCACTATTTGCAAAAGCTCAAACTTACCAGGTTGCCACTTTAATCTTTGTATAATGCAAGTTGAATCATCTTCTTCCTGCTCCCTCTGCAAGGATGCCATACAAATATGCCAATTACTACCTTTGAACACCTGTGTATTTTCTCAAATCAATGCCTTTATCCCCACTTCCTCTTCAATGAGAAGGTACTTCTCTAACTTACACATGGCAAATCCTGCCATTCTTCAAGGCTCAACTGAAGCATCTCTTACGTGAGGTCTTCCCCCATCTCCCAAACAACTCTCCTTCTGAGTTCTTCCCACACTTCAGCTAGTAGTGCGGCACCTAACACATTCTACTGTACAGTATACTTTCCCTGTGAATGTACCATCATTTGTCCAGCAGGATGAAAGTTGCTCTACGATAGGATCTTAACTGTGTGACCACTGGTATCAAACTGCTTGTGTTTCAAAGCCATCTTCAGAAGTCACTATCTTGAACAAATTATGAAATGCTCTCTGCTTGTTTCCTCATTTGTAACACAGGAGTAATAATAGCACCTACTTGACAGGGATTCAGTTCAGTTCAGTTAACTCATGTCTGACTCTTTGCAACCCCATGGACTGCAGCATGCCAGGCCTCCCTGTCCATCACCAACTCCCGGAGTTTACTCAAGCTCATGTCCATTGAGTCGGTGATGCCATCCAACCATCTCTTCCTCTGTCATCCCCTTCTCCTTCTGTCTTCAATCTCTCCCAGCATCAGGGTCTTTTCGAATGAGTCAGTTCTTTGCATCAGGTGACCAAAGTATTAAGAGTTTCAGCTTCAGCAACAGTCCTTCCAAAGAATATTCAGGACTGATTTCCTTTAGGATTGACTGGTTGGATCTCCTTGAAGTCCAAGGTACTCTCAAGAGTCTTCTCCAACACCACAGTTCAAAAGTATCAATTCTTCGGCACTCAGCTTTCTTTATAGTCCAACTCTCACATCCTTACATGACTACTGGAAAAAACATAGCTTTGATTAGAGGGACCTTCGTTGGTAAAGTAATGCCTCTGCTTTTTAATATGCTGTCTAGGTTGGTCATAACTTTTCTTCCAAGGAGCAAGCGTCTTTTAATTTCATGGCCGCAGTCACCATCTGCAGTGATATTGGAGCCCCCCCAAAAATAGTCTGTCACTGTTTGCATTGTTTCCCCATCTATTTCCCATGAAGTGATGGGACCAGATGCCACAATCTTAGTTTTCTGAATGTTGAGTTTTAAGCCAACTTTTCCACTCTCCTGTTTCACTTTCAACAAGAGGCTCTTTAGTTCTTCTTCACCTTCTGCCATAAGAATGGTGTCATCTGCATATCTGAGGTTATTGATATTTCTCCCAGCAATCTTGATTCCAGATTGTGCTGGACAGGGGTATGAGGATGAAATACATATTATGTACAGATGCACTTAGGTCAGATGCCTGGCCTGGTATTCAGTAAGAAATCAATGATCCTTGTCATCACCATCACCCCATCATTTTTTATGCTCTACACCGACCTAGCCCAGGACCTTGAATATAACAAATGTTTAATAAAATGCTTATTAAATTGAATGGAATCTTTTTTGTTTTTTCAAGTCAAGTGGGAAATAAAGCCATGTGGAATATACTGATCAGGGAAAACCAAAATTTCTCTTAAATGTAACATTTTACATGAGCAAGTATTAATAATAGATTAATAATTAAATACTCAGAGCTATGTAAACATTGCCAAAATAAACTGCATTTTCAGAAAGGATGTAACAACCTTTAGATCTCGTCTAAATGCAGGTTACAATTCTGACAGCTATTTTCATACCTGTGGGCTGTGAGAGAGGCCCTTTCCAGATATATTTACATATACAGTAGTTGATCCTTTAAGCACCAGGATTTGAACCAAGCAGATTCACTTAGACATGGAGTTTTTTCAATCACTATATAGTCAGCCTTTCCACTGGAGGGTTTCTATCCACAGGTGCTGCACCCCGAGGGTTCAGCCAACTGCAGATGTGGAATCAGCAGATACTGAGGGCACACTGTGAGACTGGAGCATCCTCGGAGTTTGGGAGCCACAGGGAATCTTGTAATCAATCCCCCACTGATACCAAGAAACAACTGTACTTATAGTGAAGGTCAATTTCAACAGTACTATTAGAATTGCATGAAAAATCCTGACTTTCCAAGAGAGCGATAAAAAGCCAATAGGTAGAGAACCACCTTTTAGGCAGGAGTATGTGGAGGATAGGTCTCCTTTCCCACATAACACTGAAAGTGAAAGTCATTCAGTCATGCCCAACTCTCTGAGACTCCATGGACTGCAGCCTGCCAAGCGCCTCTGTCTATGGAATTTTCCAGACAAGAATACTGGAGTGGGTAGCCATTCCCTTCTCCAGGGGATCTTCCCAACCCAGGGATCGAACCCAGGTTTTCCACATTGCAGGCAGATTCTTTACCATCTAAGCCACCAGGGAAGCCCAAGAATACTGGTGTGGGTATCTTCCTGACCCAGGAATAGATTGGGGTCTCCTGCATTGCAGGCAGATTCTTTACCAGCTGAGCTACACATGACACTGCTTCACACTAAAACTGCATCTTCCAGTTATTCTTAGATGTAACGTCTTCTGTGTACAGACTACCAAACAATGCAGAAGTGTGTTACTGTTTTGTGAAGTAGATAAAATGTCTTGAATAGGATGAGTCTATTTAGATCCATTTTGACTGGTGACCTAATCCAGAGATTAAAACATAATGTTAGTATAATAAATATTTTCACTACGTGTTTTCATGAATATACGAAAACAAAATGAAATGTCAAATACTGTGAACATAGTATCTTAGGTTTTTAAGACATGAACTCATGCATGGTAAGCACTATCTGTCATTTACATAGCACAGACTTGCTTTCAGTTCAGTTCAGTTCAGTCGCTCAGTCGTGTCTGACTCTTTGCGACCCCATGAATTGCAGCACGCCAGGCCTCCCTGTCCATCACTAACTCCCGCAGTTCACTCAAACTCATGTCCATCGAGTCGGTGATGCCATCCAACCATCTCATCCTCTGTTGTCCCCTTCTCCTCCTGCCCCCAATCCCTCCCAGCATCAGTCTTTTCCAATGAGTCAACTCTTCGTATGAGTGGCCAAAGTACTGGAGTTTCAGCTTCAGCATCAGTCCTTCCAATGAACACCCAGGACTGATCTCCTTTAGAAGGGACTGGTTGGATTTCCTTGCAGTCCAAGGGACTCTCAAGAGTCTTCTCCAACACCACAGTTCAAAAGCATCATTTCTTCAGCGCTCAGCTTTCTTCACAGTCCAACTCTCACATCCATACATGACCACAGGAAAAACCATAGCCTTGACTAGACGGACCTTTGTTGGCAAAGTGATGTCTCTGCTTTTCAATATGCTATCTAGGTTGGTCGTAACTTTTCTTCCAAGGAGTAGTGAAAGTGAAAGTGAAGTCGCTCAGTCGTGTCTGACTCTTTGCAACCCCATGGACTGTAGCCTACCAGGCTCCTCTGTCCATGAGATTCTCCAGGCAAGAGTACTGGGGTGGGTTGCCATTTCCTTCTCCTGGAGATCTTCCCAACCCAGGGATCGAACCCGGGTCTCCCGCATTGCGGGTGGATGCTTTACCATCTGAGCCACCAGGGAAGACATGGCTGCAATCACCATCTGCAGTGATTTTGGAGCCCAGAAAAATAAAGCCTGACACTGTTTCCACTGTTTCCCCATCTATTTCCCATGAAGTGATGGGACCAGATGCCATGATCATCGTTTTCTGAATGTTGAGCTTTAAGCCNTGCTTTACCATCTGAGCCACCAGGGAAGACATGGCTGCAATCACCATCTGCAGTGATTTTGGAGCCCAGAAAAATAAAGCCTGACACTGTTTCCACTGTTTCCCCATCTATTTCCCATGAAGTGATGGGACCAGATGCCATGATCATCGTTTTCTGAATGTTGAGCTTTAAGCCAACTTTTTCACTCTCCTCTTTCACTTTCATCAAAAGGCTCTTTAGCTCCTCTTCACTTTCTGCCATAAGGGTGGTGTCATCTGCATATCTGAGGTTATTGATATTTCTCCCGGCAATCTTGATTCCAGCTTGTGTTTCTTCCAGTCCAGCATTTCTCATGATGTACTCTGCATTTAAGTTAAATAAGCAGGGTGACAATATACAGCCTTGATGTACTCCTTTTCCTATTTGGAACCAGTCTGTTGTTCCATGTCCAGTTCTAACTGTTGCTTCCTGACCTGCATACAGATTTCTCAAGAGGCTGATCAGATGGTCAGATATTCCCATCTCTTGAAGAATTTTCCACAGTTTATTGTGATCCACATAGTCAAAGGCTTTGACACAGACTTGCTTTTAAAAAGTAAATATTCTTTGCAATGGCAAGACAAATCATTCAAACACACCTTGAGTAACATGACTGACCATGTTTTGCATTTAGATGACACATCTTTCAAGTTGCTGAAGACATTTTGCAAAATCTAACAGAAATGTTCTCTCTCTCTCCACCAAGCTAACTAGGCAAAAAACATGCTAAGAAAAGCAAGTGAGAAATTAGCAATATGGTGCAAGGCCCAGACCCAAAAGTCATAAAGGAGATCATAATGCTGTCTCCTGTTTGCCAACAGGTGGGTCTCAAGATTGCAGGCTGCTATTTTCAAATTAAACTTTGATTTGCCTTTTACCTGGCACTGAAGCTAATGCCCTCTTCTCTCCTGATAAGACAGGAGACTGAGAATAGTAGAAAATCAAATCTTTGCACACTAAGTGCTGTGGTGGAGGTAACAGTGATGTGTGGTGCTGTGGAATGAACTGTAACATGACAGAGCTAGATTTTAATGAAGGAATATTCTGACTAGTGAACTTACACTAAGCAGTAATTTTTTAAAATACTAAAGAGAATGAACTAGAATACTGAACAATATTATGGCTTCAAACATACATTTAAAATTTGACCTCAATTACTGTTGAATAAATATGCAAAATAAAACCCTTCTTTTCCCCCAGCACCACGGCCTGCATTTTAATCACTAGGATTCATCCAAGGAAAATGTATACCTGAGAAAGCAGAGCCAGAAGGATCCTAAATGGCAGCAAGTGGCTGGGACCTGAAACAGTTAATTTGATTTAGGGACCATGCTATTATTAGTTAAAGGCTCTGAAAGTGGTATTTTAAACACCAGGGTATAGGCTCACACTCTGGACAAAGTCCAGCTCTCTCTACTCTTAATCATCTCAAGGACTGTTTTAAAGTAAGTCAAATAAATCCAGTTTTTAAAACATGCTTTTAAAAGTCCTCAAAGAGCAAAATAAGAACTACTCACTTTCTAAAATGTGTATGTATATAAATAAAAGTCTGCCTATATATTACTAAACTTCTATAAAAACACAGAAATTTTTAGTCATGACAGCCAACTATGAAACCTTATTTCTAGTTTTTTTCCTTGCTATATTAACTGTTCCTATTAGTGACTAAATTTTCAGAGCACTGTTTATTAATTTTATACTCATTTTTAAAAAAGGAAACAATGGTTCCTGATAATACATGGTACATTTTAAATGCAAGGTTGTAAAATATTTGAGATAGAAATATTGCCAAATATTGTACAAATGGGCCTAACCTGTACCTCAAATTATTTTGGAAATAAGCACTGAAGTCATAAAAAATTATTTTCATTCAGTTGGTACAAAATGTAAAGAACAGAATTCACAGGCATTTTATCTTCAGCTCAGTTAAAGTAAAAGACATGGGAATGCAAAGCCAAGAATTTGACAACCAACATTTAGACAAGCATCCATTTTATAATGAGTTGAGTTACACACTCTCAAATAATTAACACTGAGAAATCTGGCCCTAAATTCAGTCTCCACAACTCTAAAAATATCAAATCTTAACTGCTAATGATGAAATCTAACCATAAAAATGTCTTGTTATAGTATTGGCAAATAGGAAACTGAAGACTTACGGATATGATTCAAAAAAAAAAAACCTATACAGGTCACTCTGCATCCTTTTAGGTCTAACTTTGAACCCTTTAATGATTGCTCTCTTAAAATTTAATTTCAAAGGACAACAAAAATAAATTTTTCCATAACTCCAAGTGGGATGAAAACGCCATTAACTGATATTTGGAACGTTTTGAGGAATACAGAAATACTTAACATAATAGGTAAGAGTGGGAGAAATGAAATCATCAACACCTAGACTCAAACAGAAAAAGATGAGAGGATACACTGATTATAAAAGCAATATAACATCTAGAAGTTGAAAGTACCAGCTCTTAAGTCAGACTGCCTGTGTTCCAATCCTGGCTCCATCACTTGTTAGCTGAATGGCTTCACCCAAAGTAATTAGTCTCTCAGTTCCCCACTTTCCTTTTCTGTGGCTGGGAATAAGAAGAGTAACTAATCTCAGGACTGTAGCAATGATTATATGACATGAAAAATGCTTGGCATAGTGAATGACACAAACTAAGTGCTCAACAAATGTTACCTAAAGTTATTATAAAACTAAGGAAAAGAGAACATTTCTGAAGTCAAAACACTAAGAATGACTGGTCAGAAATACCGTTGATGAGACATCAAGAAGATGCAGAACAGGAGCAGTGAATTTGCTGTAATTATAAATAGGAACAATTTAAGTTAATAAGTGAAGATAAAAGTCAGGCACTAAAAAATCCATGCTGGTTGATAGGAATGAAGAAGCCAGAGATATGGATGTATGTAAAATATGTCCATATATGAGAAAATAAAATAAAATGAGAAAAGGATACCAACAAAGAAAAGAAGAGGCCAGAGTCAAGTATTTTGATCAATAATCAGAAAGATGCCAAATAAATGCAACGAAATGAAAAAGTTTCTAGTCATGATAATGTATTTTTGGAAATACTCAGATATAGGCTATACTGATCAATGTGATAAAAGAGTTTTACTAAGATATTATAAGAATACACTGAACATCACTCTAATTTTACTAAAATGATAAATGTTAAATAAAAGTATCACCATCCCCCTACCACAACAAGAATATCCTCCCAAAACCTGTAGAAGAACCATTTATACTTGGTTAGTAAAGATTAGTAAAACCTTAAAAGGAAATAGCAATTGTCACATCAAGATTTTCAGATTCAGTATCTCCATAGGCAAACCTCTTATTTCTGATTGTATCCAGCTTTTCTGTTAAATAGTTTTGAACATTGTAATCAACTTCTTTTTAATCAAAACCAGTCATACTGACAAATTAGGTAGTACTGAGAACTGTAATTCATTATGGCAGTTTTCTTTTTAAGTATGTTTTTAATCAATTTTGGATGCAGGTGCACTTTTAAAAGAAAAGTAACAAATTTCTACAAGTTACTGAGGTCTCTAAAGTAGGAACTGGTTTTGCTAAAAATATGTAAAAGACAAAAATGAAATTATGAAATTCACATACAAAAGCAATCTTGATGATTTGTTAATAATTTCTAACTTTTAAAAGAGAACGCTACTCCACGTCTTCCTATTTTTGAAGAACTTAATGAAAAAACATATAGTACACATATAATAAATAAAACATAATACATAAATTATGTTTATTCTCTTCTAAAACTTATTAGCAAACTTTGTTTCAAAAACAATTATGAAAAATATGACATTCAAGCCCTAATTTAAAATTACATTCATTTTCTAAAAAATGTTTAAAAATCAATCTTTCCATTTTAACAGGTAGTTAATTTACCTGTACAGATGGTTATTACTTTGTATGACTATTAATATAATACCTGATTTTTGTCTTTTACTGAATTTTGTCTAGGACAAAACAGTAAAGTTCTTTTATAATCCCCATTAAAATTCCTAAGGTTTACTTTTTTTAATATTTCTAAGTTAAAATTCATCAATAAAAATGCTGACAGGCCATGCAACTTTTGAAAATAACATGGCTACTTAATAAAATGGGTCAATACTGAATATATCAAAATGATCCATTTGTTACCATAATAAAAATACCACTTATGCAAGTTCCTCTTAAATAGGATGATGAACAATAAACATTGCCCAAGAAATTACTCCAAAGTCAGTAAGCTTTGATTTGTTTTCTAGGGGGAAAAAATGAACTCATGAAGAAGGTTAATGATAAATAAATGGCTTTTATAAATTCATTAAGTACTATAAACATTCAGTACATTTTCCTTCTTTTAAAATGTTGATTGATTAGTCTTCATTAAATAGTTTTATTTTTTCAGTTTGTCTTCATTTTGAAATCTGTATGTTTAACAAAAACTAAGGACACATTTACCCTTTCCTTCAAATTGTACACACACGAAAAATATTTTTTAAAGGAAGAAACATTGATAGTGCAGTAAAACAAGAAAGAATACCACTGTAGGCCAGAAAATCTGAGGAAATTCTATAAACTAAAAATCAAAGGAGATTTGATTAAAAGAAAAGAAAAATCAAATCAGCAAAACTAAATCTCAAACAAGCAAAAAAGATTGTAGAGGCCCAGAGAAACATAAAGCTTATGGCTGACAAAAGCATGTGTGTCTTTTCTCAAATGTGATTCCTATCTGTGCAGGGTCCCAGAGTAGATGGTAGGATGAGAGAAACAAAGTAAATAAAGGCAAGCAATTTATGGGAAAACACTCCCAAACCTAGAGGTCAAAATCCTGCAAGAGGAACACCCTGCTCAGCAGTGCTTCCTCCTTTCACCCTGCAGTCCCTGGATGAAGGCTTCTGTAATAAGAATCGTATTACCCCCCCAAGGGATGGAGTCTCATCTGGTTGAAGAGTATAAATACTCTTCAGGCGTGAAAACTCCTCCATCTATGCTTTCAACCATACATACTAATAACCAAGAATCACTAACCATTTGAAGAAAAATTAGCAACAAAGCCATTGAATTTAAAATGAGGAAATATCATTCAGGTGGAGTAGAAGACACAGAAGAAAACTTTAAATATAGTTGGCATTCTCATTGAAACGAAAAGACGACATCAACAACAACAAAATAATAGGCTATTTTGAAAAAGAGTTATAATTAAAAATGTGCCTGATAAAGCAACAATCAAACAAAGCCTAAAAAAACAGACTGATAGTTTGAAGGGTTCCGCTAAAGGAAAAACTATTGCATTAGACAAGAAGGACAAGAGATCCTCTACAACCAATGTAAAATGAAGAAAACATATAAAGAAAAAGAAATAGAAGGTAGATTTAGAAACTCCAGTAGATTTAGAAACTCCAGTAAAATTACCTAGCAGAATGACAAAATAGAACTGGACGAAAAAGTACTCAGAGAAATAAAGGACGAAAAGTTCCTTCTTACCTAAAGATAGATTCAGGGGCAGAGACATCTGAAGAACACTAATAATTAAAATTAATAACTACACTTAATCACATCCTACGTGTACTAGCAGGATGCTATGGATATAAATTTCAAAATCTTCAGTGGGGGGAATAGGCAGAAGGAAGGAGAAAATGGTTATTTACAAAAGTATAAAAATCATATTGCTATCAGAATTATTTCTAGCAAAATCAGGTAACGGAAGTCAACAAAAAATGAAAGTGAAAAGTGAAGTTGCTCAGACATATCCGACTCTTTGCAACCCCATGGACTTTAGCCTACCATGCTCCTCCATCCACGGGATTTTCCAGGCAAGAGTACTGGAGTGGGTTGCCGTTTCCTTCTCCAGAGGATCTTCCTGACCCAGGGATTGAACCTGGGTCTTCCACACTGTAGGCAGACATTTTATCATCTGAGCCATCAGGGAAATCAGAAGTCAATAAAGCAGTCTTAACTTCTCAGGTGAAATTATTTATATGCAGAATTCTGTCAAGCCCTATTACAAATCAAGCGAGAGATTAAATATACATGTTTAGTCATGCAAAGACTCAGACTTCCCTGGTGGCTCAGCCAGTGAAGAGTCTGCCTGCAGTCCAGGAGATCTGGGTTCAATCCCTGGGTTGGGAAGATCCCCTGGAGAAGGAAATGGCAACCAACTCCAGTATTCTTGCCTGGAGAAATCCCATGGACACAGGAGCCTATCTTCATAGGAACTCTCCTATGACAGAGTTCATAGCGTCGCAGAGTTGGACATGATTGAGCAACTTCACTTTCTTTCTTTCAAAGACTCAGACTAGTTCAAAACCTTCAGGTACAATCTAAATGAATTATTGGAATCCCTTGGTGGTCCAGTGGTTGAGAGTCCACCTGCCAGTGCGGACTCGATCCCTGCTCTGAGAAGATTCCACATGCTGTGGGACAACTAAGCTACACACCACAACTGCTGAGCGCATAGCTCTAGAGTTTATGAGCTGCAACCACCAAAGCCCACGCGCCCTAGAGCCGGCGCTCCGTAAGAGAAGTCACCACAATGAGAAGTCCACACACCACAACGAAGAGTAGCCCCTGCTTACTACAATTAGAGAAGGCCAGAGCACTGCAAATATTTATTCACTCAGCACAGCCACAAATAAATATTTAATTTAAAAAAATAATTATTAAGTAATCAATTCTAGAAAACTAAACAAAAAATGAGGAACATGTAAAAATACAAGAAACTGTAATGTCCAAAAGCAGTAAAAACCAAATTTACTAAATTACTAAATTAAATTTTGCAAAACTAAATTTAAATCATTACTGATACATAATGTTAAAAAGAAATAACAATCTGAAATTAAAGTACAAAAGTATTTTAGAATGACTGTCAGGGAGGAATACAAGCATATATATTGAAACTCCAGACATTTTTAGAAAAGAATAAGAACACAGAGTAAGAGAAAAGCTTTTGGATGTTCTCAAAATATTCTTTTTATTCATTTACACAAAGAGATGCTTGACAACAGAAAAAAGGATCTGATTTCTATGCCTTTAGACTTAATATGAATTTGATTTTCTTCACATATACCCACACTTGTACATCAATAAGCCCTTACTGGTGAGTAAACGTCACCATTGTACAGCTCCAAAAGGTTCTGTGTGTTAGTTGCTCAGTCGTGCCCGACTCTTTGTGACCCCATGGACTGCAATCCACCAGGTTCCTCTGTCGATGAGATTTTCCAGGCAAGGATACTGGAGTGGGTTGCCATTTCCTTCTCCAGGGGATCTTCCCAACCCAGGGATCGAACCCAGGTCTCCTGCACTGCAGGCAAATTCTTTACTGACTGAGCTACATGGGAAGCTACATGGGAAGCCCCAAAAGGTTCTAAACCCTCTTTAAAACTAATTAGACCAAAATAGTTGTATATGGCTTTGAATATCCTATATGGAATGGAACCATATAACGAAATCAGGTATATGAATTTCTAACTCAGAAAGTTTCAGTACTAATTCTTGGAAAATTACTTCCCTCAAAGTTCATATGACCACAGAAGCTTTATATTAGAGTTAGTTAGTTAGTAAGTTCAGTCGCTCAGTCGTGTCCGACTCTTTGCGACCCCATGAATCACAGCACGCCAGGCCTCCCTGTCCATCACCAACTCCCGGAGTTCACTCAGACTCACGTCCATCGAGTCGGTGATGCCATTCAGCCATCTCATCCTCTGTCGTCCCCTTCTCCTCCTGCCCCCAATCCTTCCCAGCATCAGAGTCTTTTCCAATGAGTCAACTCTTCTCATGAGGTGGCCAAAGTACTGGAGTTTCAGCTTCAGCACCATTCCTTCCAAAGAAATCCCAGGGCTGATCTCCTTCAGAATGGACTGGTTGGATCTCCTTGCAGTCCAAGAGACTCTTAACAGTCTTCTCCAACACCACAGTTCAAAAGCATCAATTCTTTGGCGCTCAGCCTTCTTCACAGTCCAACTCTCACATCTATACATGACCACTGGAAAAACCATAGCCTTGACTAGATGGACCTTAGTCGGCAAAGTAATATCTCTGCTTTTGAATATGCTATCTAGGTTGGTCATAACTTTTACATTATGTTAAAACAGTCCATATATGAGAATATTCAAACTGTCTCTTAAAATGTTCCAATTAGAATTGGGCTGAATCTACAACAATAGTTTTCATTTTGTTCAGTAAATAAATTTGATGACTTATTTTTCTTCCTAAGAAATTTACCTGATTTTGAAAAGAATTGGTATTTACAAAAAAGAACCTGAAGACCTAAACCGGCACCATGATTTCAGGCAGAGGGCCCACTGCTAAGAATGCTCATGAAAGTTAATTTTAAAGATCTAAACAAGCCTTCAATTTGCAATATATTCATTAAAGGCAGGCCAAGTGTCAAAAGCTGTTCTGTCTTCCTTGTTTTGTTAAAATGTGCCCTCTTGTGCATTTTCCTTTCGTAAATTTCAGATGAAAATAAATAAATGTTTCTACAGCACAAGGCATCTGGAAATGGGTTAATACAGAAATTTAAAATATTAAATAGAAGAAAAAGATCTTTCTACTCAGTAGGCAATAACAAGCCATATTTTCAAGTATCTATTAAGGGTCTTCACAAATCTAAAGAACTTGTTTGTATCTTGTTTCTAAAGTCAAAATAAGACAGAGGGGGGAAATGCCTGTCCTCCAACGTCTTGAAACATAAAACTAAGGACAATTAATTAAGACTTTTCAGATCTCAACTGTCATGAGAACGCATGGGAATGGTAATTTCTATAGCACCCAAAGTACAGAATACAAAAGTCTATTACAGATTAAAACCAGTATCCAAAATACATTTCAGCATGATCATGTCCATGTTTACTGACCTTTAGGAACAACTATAATATATTTTTCATACACTTAATAACTCCAAAATGAACAGAAGTTGGAAACTGCCATCTGAAGTTTCCACTAGTCTCCAAGGTCAGTCTCATTTAGTGATACAAGACCATTTTGGACTTTTACAACAGTATAATTAACTTTCATTAAATTTTAGATTCTTTCTTCTGATCATATATCCATCCAGAAGCTAGGTACAACATTTAAATCAAGTAAAATACTATAGACTTAACCACCCTTGGGATATTTTTCAAATGCTTTTGGAAATTTTTATGGAAGGTAATTTCAGTCATGCATAGTTGGACTAATTTATTTAGCTGAAAATGAATACAAAAATAAGTCCATATGCACAGCCACGAAAATTTAAGGAAATGAGAAAAATTAAGATTGAGTCTAACTGCAATTTTCTGAATACTACAACTCAATTCACTTTACTAAATGTTTTAAAGACAAGAAATATGTTCTTCTCTTCCACTTAAGGAGATCAACATTTCTCACTGCTTTAATAAAGCATTCTGTATCTCTTATAGGCAAAAAAAAAAAATGATATAACCCAAGAGCCCAAATAAATCTGAATAATATGTGCACATTATTAAATATCAGTGTTAGCTTATGCTAACACTCATTAATGGAGAAGGCAATGGCACCCCACTCCAGTACTCTTGCCTGGGAACTCCCATGGATGGAGGAGCCTGGTAGGCTGCAGTCCATGGGGTCGCTGAGTCAGACACGACTGAGCGACTTCACTTTCACTTTTCACTTTCATGCATTGGAGAAGGAAATGGCAACCCACTCCAGTGTTCTTGCCTGGAGAATCCCTGGGATGGTGGAGCCCAATGGGCTGCCATCTGTGGGGTCGCACAGAGTCAGACACGACTGAAGCGACTTAGCAGCAGTAGCAGCAGCAACACTCATTAAATTTAAGGTAAGATTATGAAATATAAAGACTAATTGTTCCTAAGTCATATCCCACTAATGTATTAGCAAAATTAAAACATCTTGGGAGGAAAAAGAAGTTTTTGGTAGCTTTTTAAGGCTGAGTTACCAAAAGTGAGTTACTCTTGAAAATAAAATCTGCTTCCATTTGTGAAAAATCTGTCACATTGCAGACAAATATTCAATGAACAATCAAAATGATGATAAGAACATAGAAATTTAAGCACTTGCAATAGTATGAGGGCCTCAGAGACAATAGACACATAATAACGAAAACAGATTTCATCTGTCTTCTTGCCTCCTTGGCAGCATTAACTTGAGCTCTGTATACATCAGCGTGTTTGGACATAGGCAAGCTTCACTCTAGAGCTACAGTGAGCGTGCAGGAAGCCAGCTGTGAGGCTGCAGCCCCTCAAAGGCCAGAATAATGCAGACTTACTTGTAGAGTGCCAAGATGCACAACAGAAACCTTACTCCTTCCCATATGGTTCACTGCCTTCCTTCTGAGATGAGGCTCTGGTTTCTGGCCTGGGGATGAGAAGTGCAGCAGGGAAGCCAACTGTTCTGGTTTCATGGACAGACCTTTGATGAATCCTCCTGTTTCAGCTCTGTATCTCCTTCCTGCCCTACTTCATACTTGGCAGATTCTCAGTTCAGAGGCTCTTTCAGGCTCAGACAGGCTGGTCAGTTTCCTCTCACCTCCTCTGTCGCCTCCTCACAGCTTGCTTCATCAGTCATCTCACTCCCACCTTTCCTTCTCCCAGTCCTTTGGTGAAAACTTAACAAGTACTAGTGAGTCTCTGATTTTCTTTGCTTCATCAATCTATTCTTTCTGTGCTTCCATGCTTCTATTTTAGTGACGTCTCAGGAGGGACAGGAAAATCAACACGTGTGCTCAGGCCTCCACCTTAACCTGCATAGGACTACTTTTTAAACTTTTCAACTGAGACTACTTCCATCTGATGAATATAATTATACACAAAAACCTTACCTGCTCTCTTGTATAATAAAATAGCTAACTTTTCTGAGATCCACACAGAATTTAAAACTTCACAGCATTTCAATTCAATATAAATTGACTACAAATGGGAAATCAGTCATTTTTATACCTGAAGGGTAAAAATTTACCATTGTGACACTCAGTGCTTAATTAAGAAAACCTAATCCATGTAGTGAATTTCAAAAAGACAGTTTCTGTTTCAAGTTCAAAGGAGTCCTTACAAACTAAAAGATAAAATGCATTTTTTCCCAATTATCTCAACAACTGAATAATTATCAATAAGCTGCAAGATAATGAAAACTAGATGTCTGAAAGTAAAAATTATGCTCCCCCACCAAAAGAAGCCATGAGTAAAAAGAATCAACTACAATTGCTTAGAAGTTTGGGGGAATATACAGTATCATTATTCATAAAATCAAATTTGAAAAAATAGCAATAGTACAATCCTTAAAAACTGTGGAAACATATTAACTTTATGACAAACATACCAGACTATGTATGAATACCACTGAATAACAAATATGATTGTTAAGTGTGAAGCACAATTAATTGAATCAATATGTTGATTTAAATTTTACTGCCATTGTCTCATTGCTGGTTCATAAAATCAGATGTGGAACTGCTCTCAAGCCCAGAAACCACAAAGAAACAAAAATATAATAAGAAGCACAAGTCATCTAAAGGCAGCTTAAAATCCGCACTGTATTAAAGACTTTAAGATTTTAATTAAGTATAGAAAAACTGTTTTTTAAAATCACAAAATAATATAGTTTACTCGATGTAAATCCACAGACCGTCTCAGCCACACTAGAGTATCTTTTAATCTTTTAGAATTCAAATTTTATGCAGTGGAGAAGCAGGGAGGGCCATGGTGGGATTGGGAAGAGGGAATAAACTGATCTCAACTATCTTCCCTCATTTCAAAATTCTCTAGTCAACTTCACATTCTCAATTCTTTATTTACTAATACTTTTAACAGTTTATTAACATTACCAATAAAAGTTACTTTTTACTTATATCATGGTAACTTCAAAATCCTACATCAGACAAATATGTTTAGATTTAAAACCCAATGTTCAGACAATTGAACACTAGAATATGAGACTCAGCAGTTTACCATGACCAGGTCATCTGATCTACCCAGATGTCTGACAGATGCATGCTAGGGCACAGTAATCACTGGAATAATGTTTGGGAACCTACTTGTTGTCATAAAACAAAAAGTAAAGAATTTTTCATTAAAAAGTAAGGACCTATAATCATTCATATATTTGACACAGCCCCAACCACATGAGCCCTGAATATACTAAAGCAAACGGAATAACATGGTAAGAATTTTGACTTTAAAGGAAGAAGATAATGAACTAACTAGTCTAATATTCCTTCACTACAAACAACAAAAATTAGTAAAGATAGTATTACTGAAATTTACCACAACATAAAATTGTAATAATGGGTATTGTACTATTTTTTAGTTTTTGTTTTAGTGTTGTTTTAAAAGACTGGTGGGAAAGTAAAAAAAAAAAAAAAAAAGATGACTTGCATAGCCATGCTACAATAGCTCTCAACTTCGACTCTAACAGAACCAAAAATTGTAATACAAGTTTTCTGTCCTTTGAGCCACTCCCAAAGAGGCTGTGAATCTTGAGGCCAGGGCAGATGTATTAAGACAAAACAAAATTATATCAACAAAAAGAAAGATGCAGGAGGCTATCTTGATGCCTACCTAGGATCAGGCACACCTGGTCCAACTCATTTTCTCTTAACCTTTCCCAAGTCTTTGTTGTAAAAATCTCCATTCTTTGTCTGTCATCCAGTTTCCCTTTCTAACTTGCATGTTACATTTTTTCTAACTGTTCCTCACAGAGTTGCCTTGCAGTTCATCTATATCAGAACAGTGTTGCCCCAAAGCTACATGGAAGTCAATTTATGCACTCTAAATTTTTATTTATGGAGAATTCAAGGTCACAGAGGTATAACTGTGTAACGAATATTCTGATGTGAGCACAGAACATAGGAGTAAATACTCAGGTTTTGATCCTTTATTCATTGAAGAAAAGCAATACATGACAAAAGGCATGAAATTCTGGTGAAAAGTAGGGCAGGTGAATTCAAAGACAGATCAGTTTATACCTGGCAGATTTCAGTACCCCAAAATATACTGGTTTGAAACAATCTGAAGAAAAAAAACACAATCTTTTTTTATCAAAAGCAATCTCTCAGTGATAAGAAAGTCTTCATCAGTTATTACAGGGGATCTCTTACAGTGGCCTTTCATGAGCACCCCTCTTTGGAGTTAAAAAGATTACATGGTCTAGAAATGCTTAGATGCATTGTAGTTCAGTTTGAAATTCGTGTTTCCAATCTGTCTTTTACATTTTTGAGATACTTACAATGCTTTTCCAACAGATTTCATTTTACTTCAGTAATTTCTAATTTCTTACCTATTTTGCAATTAGTAAGCTCACTATCCTAATAACTACTACTGATCTTATGACACTAACATACACAATTTACCAACTTTCAGACTATGTATGAATATTGTGTGTGTGTTAGTCGCTCAGTCGTGCCCGACTCTTTGCGACCCCGTGGACTGCAATCCACCAGGTTCCTCTGTCCATGAGATTTTCCAGGCAAGGTTACTGGAGTGGGTTGCCATTTCCTTCTCCAGGGGATCTTCCCAACCCAGGGATCGAACCCGGGTCTCCTGCACTGCAGGCAAATTCTTTACCGACTGAGCTACAAGGGAAGCCACAAAATGTATTATACTCTAGAAGCTGCCTTTAGTACGATAAATTTTAACCATATCAAGCTTTTGCCTTTGTTTTCCACTCTTTACATCCAAACTTAAAACTTTTTACTCCGGCTCAAATGCATTAAAATTGCACCTCCTCAGAATTCAATTTTTCTGACAACTGTTTAACCACTTTTAAAAACTAATGGCTAATATGGCAAAAATCATCACAACGATGTAAAGCAATTATTCTCCAATTAAAACAAACAAACAAACAAAAACTAATGGCTACACAGTGGAGGTTATTAGGAAACCAGATGCTTGAATAATTCCAGGAAACCTATCGCATTCTTGATTGTTTTGAAACCTAATTGCTGCTAAGTCACTTCAGTTGTGTCCAACTCTGTGCGACCCCATAGATGGCAGCCCACCAGACTCCCCCATCCCTGAGATGCTCCAGGCAAGAACACTGGAGTGGGTTGCCCTTTCCTTCTCCAATGCATGAAAGTGAAAAGTGAAAGGGAAGTCGCTCAGTCGTGTGACCCTCAGGGACCCCATGGACTGAAGCTTTCCAGGCTCCTCCGTCCATGGGATTTCCAGGCAAGAGTACTGGAGTGGAGTGCCATTGCCTTCTCCGTGAAACCTAATTAATAGTAAGGTATTGTTCAAATTGTTTTTCTTGGGACCTTACATTCACATACAGGTTAAAGAAAAAGTTCATAAGACTTTATTTTTGATACAGAGGAATATTCTAACACTAAAAGGATAATATTTTAAGAACCAGTGAAAGTGAAAGTAAAGTTGCTCAGTCGTGTGCGACTCTTTGTGACCCCGTGGACTGTAGCCTACCAGGCTCCTCCCTCCATGGGATTCTCTAGGCAAGAATACTGGAGTGGGTTACCATTTCGTTCTCCAGGGGATCTTCCCAACCCAGGGATCAAACCCAGGTCTCCCGCATTGGAGGCAAACGCTTTAACCTCTGAGCCACCAGGGAAGCTTTAAGAACCAGAATAGCCCCTTATTTTCTTTTTTTGCTGGGGGCGGGGATGGAGGTAAAGATTTAAATTAAGCTGTCAAGATATGTATAGATTAGAAGGTCGAGTAAACAGGCAAATCTGAGTGTTTAGAGCTGCGTTTCTTTTCTTTTAAAATATGTCAATTCTTGCAGAAAAAAATATGTGATCTAATTCTAAAACACCATTTAAACAGTCTAATATGGGGACTGCCAATCCCACATATAAGAAGCTTTCTGAGAGAGAGAGAGAGAGTTGGAGGATATTTATTTGGCTTAGTGACTAAAGCCATCTTAAACCACAAACTTACATACTGAAAAATAGAACCATTTTTTAAAAATTTTTTAAGTTATTAAATAAAAAAGAAGGAAATCTGTGCAATTTGTATTCTTTAACTTTTTGTGGTTAGTTTCTATCTGAGAAAATCTTATAAAAATAAGAAAACCTTTAGACAAATATTTAATGTAAGGAGATGTCTGTTAAATCTGAGAACTCAAAGCAGGGAAATAAAATGATTAAATCTACATTTTGGAAAAAAAAATCAAGTATTTGCTGAGTCTGTCACATGCTTAACTAATTTGAGACCTAAATTATGGTGTGTGAAAATTGAGGAAATATATTTTCTCTATAAGGCAGACAGCCTTACAGAAAACATGTTTTCTCAAATTTATATCAATTAAAAATTTCCAAATAAAGTTTTCTGATTGGACTATCAACAGGTTAAGTTTCCTACTCAACAGTTTAAATAACTTACTTGATAATACTATTTGATTCTAAAAAGGCTGACTAAAATGTAGTGTGTATAAATCAAAAAAGCATAATACTGGCTGTATCATAATACTAGAATGTGGAAAAAAGGACACAACTCCTTATGTACTTACATAATTATTTTCTATTTTCTTTTTTTGTTCCTGTTTTATGTAAAAGTGAGTATATTATACACATATGATCCATATAAAAAAATTACATGTATATAGAAGGGGGCATACACCTAAATTTTTATTGATAGAGTATATAATCAGAAGACTGGAGTAATACAATAAAATTTTCCAACTATAACATTGGAAAATATTCATGACAGAAGACTGTAATTACTTCTTAAATAGGGCACAGCAAGTAGGAGCCATGAAGGAAAAGATTGAGTAATACATCAGAGAAATAAGCTAATATCAAAATTAAAAATTTCTTTTCCTTAAGCCAGAAAGCAAGCCACAAAGCATGAAACAATAATCTACAAACAACAATGGGTTCGTGTCTAGGATATCTACAAATAAATATGAAAAACAGACAACTTGATTGATAATAGACTTGAAAAAGCACTCTATATAAGTGGGTTTCTAAACAGTCAATATACATATCAAAAAGTGCTTAACTCACTAACAATCAGGAAAAGCAAATTGAAAGCTCATTGCAATCTCTCTCTACAAAATGGCTGAAATTAAACACAGTGATAATATCAAGTTTTAGAGAAGAAATGTATCAACCACAGCTCTCATACACATCTGGTAATAAGCAAATTGGTATGGCAACTTTGGGAAACTTGATTATCTACTAAAATTGAACCCATGATCTAACAATTCACATCTAAGTATATGTTCAACAGAAATGCATGTGCATGTGCACCAGTCATAGTACAAATTCAAATTTCCATCAATATGAAAAATGGTTACACACACCATGGTATGGTCACACAATGGAATACTATGCAGCCAGGAACAAAAGTGGTGTTATACAAAACATGGAAGAATCAGACACATGCAGTGTTGTGGGGGAAAAGTACCCAGAGACAAAAACAGTAAATTCTGACTGACTCAATTTATACGGAACTAATCCACGATATCAGGATAGATGGGAGAGTGATTAATTTTGGGAAGCAGGAAAGGGGTAGTGGTTAGGAATCAGTAAGAGGGCTTCCAGGGATGCAGATAACACTTTCCTTCTTCAGTGGTTGGTGGTTACACAGGAGTGTTCATTTGGTGATAACTCACTGAGCTGTATGTATGTTATACTTCCTTAAAACATATGGAGACCAAAAGCTAACTTTAGCAGCTTTACTCTGAAGATGAATTTATTATTTTCTTAAATATGGGCAAGTTTTTCTTCTACCTTTTCACATAATCCTACCAAGAGGAAAGGCAAGAATTGTTTTAGTATAATAGCTAAAATGTCCTCATGCTTTAAAAATCATCATTAGTAAATATAGTATTTATTTTACTGTCTATATAACTTAAAAAATTTCCAAAGAAATCAATTGGAAGATAACAGTTGAAAATGAATACGGGAGTAATAACTTGAATATAATCCAGAAACTAAAAAATAAAGATGATAAAAACGAAATGTTTTTAACAGAAAAGTTCAGTTGGAGATACGTAGAACTATTTGAGATATATAGAAAAATAATTTCTTCTAAACTGAAAGAAAGGCAACACCAAAGAATGCTCCAACTACCACACAATTGCACTCATCTCACACGCTAGTAAAGTAATGCTCAAAATTCTCCAAGCCAGGCTTCAGCAATACGTGAACCGTGAACTTCCAGATGTTCAAGCTGGTTTTAGAAAAGGCAGAGGAACCAAAGATCAAATTGCCAACGTCCTCTGGATCATCGAGAAAGCAAGAGAGTTCCAGAAAAAAACATCTATTTCTGCCTTATTGACTATGCCAAAGCCTTTGACTGTGTGGATAAGAATAAACTTTGGAAAATTCTCAAAGGGATGGGAATACCAGACCACCCGACTTGCCTCTTGAGAAACCTGTATGCAGGTCAGGAAGCAACAGTTAGAACTGGACATGGAACAACAGACTGGTTCCAAATAGGAAAAGGAGTACGTCAAGGCTGTATATTGTCACCCTGCTTATTTAACTTC
>SJYT01007280.1:119777-131496 GCA_006410635.1 Cephalophus harveyi | reverse complement strand
GATGGAGAGGGACAGACAGGCCTTGTGTGCTGCAGTCCAAGGGGTCACAGAGACTCAAATATGGCTTTGTGACAGAACAGCAACAACAAGATTTCAGTTAGTAAAATGGATCTTCCAGTATCGTGGTGGGGTCTCATAATGACAGAGAAAATGAGGCACAGTCCATTTTCTCCCACACAAATCCATCAAAGGATCAACTGCACATGGAACAGCTTCCAGAAATCAATTTGAACAATATTGATGGGCCCTAGAAACCGAGAAAGGAAACTCCATCTCTTAAAAAGGAGGTAAGACAAAATAAGAGATGTGAGGGAAGAAAAGTTTTTAGGGATCAAAACCCCCCCTTGGAGAGGGAGTCATGAAGGAGGAAAATTAACACAAGATAGGAACCCTCTCTCATAGGTTTCAATGGGGGTTGGGGGGGAGAAACAGAATGAGAGGAAAAATAACAAAAACACAGATTATGCCAATACATGCAATTATGAGCCGAGAAGTGTCTCAGATGCTTCTGTCCACTGTCATACATGAGGCCTGGGAGGGAGCCCTGTGATGTATCAAATGCACTGTGTTTAGAACCAGGATTTAGTGCCCTGAGGACAACCTGATGGAGCTAAGGTGACATAGAAACATAAACGATGGGAACACTAGAGACAGCCGTTTTAGAAAGGACCTTTCCTACAAGAAGGCTCTAAGGTCATATACTGAACCATGGAACACTGACAGAACAGAAGACTGTGCACTAGAAAATACCAAAGGAGACCAAGCCAGCTTCCATTTAAAACCCTTTCCTACACGGAGATAGAGAGGGATGTGTATGACTGCCAGAGGCAGAAAGAAATAGGTTACCGGTATCTTGGTCCCAGAGACATGCCATACCAAGTCTAAGCTGGTTGGCAGTTGCTAATGATGAATTACTGGGTTCACGGACAGTTCACATAGGCCAGGATCATGATAGCCTGGGGGTCTGTTACCGTGAGGAGAGACATGGCACACCTGGACTGGGAACCCTGGCTCAGGTAGCAAACTGTGTGGTTGAAATCAGAGAGCTGCCTAAGAAGCATTGCCAACCTGGGGCTGTGCCTTGCCCTCCAACCCGCCACTTGAGATTTTGGATTGTGAAGAGCAAAAAGCACATAGCCAATCGTGGTCAGTCCCCTTGCTGAGCTCCTAAGTGCCTGACTGGCTGGGAGGTGCTTGAAACACAAGGCCCATGTGGGACAGTGCCTTCATGTATCAACCATGAGGCTGAGCAGTGTGGACCCAGGAAGGACATGCCATGTTTGTCACTGGCAAGCCCAGTGTGATCAATCCACCTCAAGCACCCCCACATATCCCAGAGATATTTGTTTTCAGTGTCCCACTTCACTGCCAAAACACTGAACAAGTGAAGTCAAATAAGAGGCTACCACACCCTCATTTCATGTTGAAAACCAGATAGGGAGAGGCTTTCAAATAACAGAAGGAAATAGAAACAAAGAAACATAAACAAACCCAGAAGTGATAGGTTCAACAGAATATGTCTTCAATTAATATCAAGACTGTTCAATTGAGAGACAATAGCAGAGTTTGACAGCAAGTACAAGCTTCAACTACAGACTATCCAGCACTGTCCTCGGAGAAGGTGATGCCATCCCACTCCAGTACTCTTGCCTGGAAAATCCCATTGACGGAGGAGCCTGGTAGGTTCCAGTCCATGGGGTCGCAAAAAGTCGGACAAGACTGAGCGACCTCACTTTCACTTTTCANTGTTCAATTGAGAGACAATAGCAGAGTTTGACAGCAAGTACAAGCTTCAACTACAGACTATCCAGCACTGTCCTCGGAGAAGGTGATGCCATCCCACTCCAGTACTCTTGCCTGGAAAATCCCATTGACGGAGGA
The DNA here is from genome assembly GCA_006410635.1 of Cephalophus harveyi. Lineage (NCBI taxonomy): Eukaryota > Metazoa > Chordata > Mammalia > Artiodactyla > Bovidae > Cephalophus > Cephalophus harveyi. The sequence continues at coordinate 129,615 of SJYT01007280.1, read as the reverse complement.
GCCTGGTAGGTTCCAGTCCATGGGGTCGCAAAAAGTCGGACAAGACTGAGCGACCTCACTTTCACTTTTCACTTTCATGCATTGGAGAAGGAAACGGCAACCCACTCCAGTGTTCTTGACTGGAGAATCCCAGGGATGGCAGAATCTGGTGGGCTGCCATCTATGGGGTTGCACAGACTCGGACACGACTGAAGCAAATTAGCAGCAACACTGTACTGACACCAAGAGCAAACTTTTTTTTTTTTTTTAATTTAAGGTCTATTTCTATATAATTTCTTTAACTTTTAACATTTTAACCCTAAACTTTTATTTCTATTAACTATTACCTTTCAAATAAAAATGCATACATCTATTCTTTAAACACTTTTACATATATATAAGAATAAATTTGGCCTTCGTTTTCTTTCTTTTTTTTTTTTGCACTTTTCAAATGAGTCTAATTTTCATTCCTCATTCTTAACTTTTGCTTTGCAAAAATTGTTATCAATGTAACTTTAGGAAGACAGTCTTTAGGATCTGTTTTCACTTATGAGGGCATCAGATTGCAGATACTCTGAAACTGTAATCTCAGAAAACTAGCCAATCTTGTCACATGGACTGCAGTTTTGTCTAACTCAATGATACTAAATCATGCTATGTGGTGCCACAAGGATGGGCGGGTCATAGTGGAGAGGTCTGACAGAATGTGGTCCATAGAGAAGGGAATGGCAAACCACTTCAACATTCTTGCCTTGAGAACCCCATGAACGGTATGAAAAGGTAAAATGATAGGGTACTGAAAGAGAAACTCTCTGGGACAGCTGATACCCAACATGCTACCGGAGATGAGTGGAGAAATAACTTCAGAAAGAAAAAAGGGATAAAGACAAAGCAAACACAGTACCCTGTTTGGGATGTGACTAGTGATAGAGGCAAGGTCTGATGCTGTAAAGAGCAATATTACATAGGAACCTAGCATTTCATGTCCATGTTTCAAGGCAAAATGGAAGTGGTAAAACAGGAGATGGCAACAATGAAGGTCAACATTCTAGGTAACAGCGAACTAAAATGGATTGGAAAGGGTGAATTTAAATCAAGTGACCATTATATCTACTACTGTGGGCAGGAATCCTTTAGAAGAAATGGAGTAGTGATCATGGTCAACAAAAGAGTTTTAAATGCAGTACTTGGATGCAATCTCAAAAATGAAAGCATGATCTCTGTTCATTTCCAAAGCAAACCATTCAATATTGCAGTAATCCAAGCCTTTTCCCCAACCAGAAATTCTGAAGAAGCTGAACTTAAACAGTTCTATGAAGACCCACAAGATATTTTAGAACTAATATCCAAAAAATACATATCCTTTTCTTTACAGGGACTGGAATGCAAAAGCAGGAAGTCAAGAAACACTTGAAGTAACAGGCAGATTTGGTCTTGGCATACTAAATGTAGCAGGGCAAAGGTTAATAGAGTTTTGCCAAGAGAATGCACTGGTCATAGCAAGCACCCTCTTCCAACAACAAAAGAGAAGACTCTACACGTGGACATTACTAAATGGTCAAGACCAAAATCAGATTAATTCTATCTTTACAGCCAAAGATGGAGAAACTCTATACAGTCAGCAAAAATAAGACTGGGAGCTGACTGTGGCTCAGATCATGAATTTTTTTTTTTTTTTTTTTTTTTTGCCAAATTCAGACTTAAATTGAAGAAAGTAGGGAAAACTACTAGACCATTCAGGTATGAGTAAGTCAAATCCCTTATCATTATACAGTGAAATAAAGAATTAAGGAACTAGATCTGATAGACTTAAGGGACTAGGTCTGATAGACAAATTGCCTGATGAACAATGGATTGAGGTTCATGACATTGTATAGGAGACAGGGACTAAGACCATCCCCTTAGAAATGAAATGCAAAAAAAGCAAAATGGCTGTCTGTGGAGGCCCTAAGAATAGCTGTGGGGGGGAAAAAAAAAAAAAGAAGAAGAAGGAAAAAGCAAAGAAAAAAAGAAAAATATATGTATCTGAATGCAGAGATCCAAACTGATAGCAAACAGAGTTAAGAAAGACTCCCTCGGGGATCAATTCAAAGAAATAGAAGAAAACAACAGAATGAGAAAGACTAGAGTTCTCTTCAAGAAAATTCGAGATAAAAAGGGAATAATTCATGCAAGGATGGGTTCAGTAAAGGACAGAAATTGTACAGATGAAACAGAAGCAGGATATATTATAAAGAGGTGGCAAGAATACACAGGAAAATTGTACAAAAAATTTTCAATACGCAGATAATCACAATGGTGCAATCACTCACCAAGAGCCAAACACACTGGAATGTGAAATCAAGTAGGACTTAGAAAGCATCACTAGGAACAAAGCTAGTGGAGATGAAAGAATTCTAGTTGAACTATTTCAAATGCTGAAAGATGATGCTGTGAAAGTGCTGCACTCAATATGCCAGCAAACCTGGCAAACTCAGCAGTGACCACAGGATTGGAAAAGGTCAGTATTTGTTCCAATCTCGAAAGGCAATGGCAATGAACACTCAAACTACCACACAATTTCACTTATGAAGTGACTTAGCAGCAGCAGGAGCACATGGTAGTAAGTTCAGTTCAGTTCTGTCACTCAGTCATGTCCGACTCTTTGCGACCCTATGAATCACAGCACGCCAGACCTCCCTGTCCATCACCATCTCCCAGAGTTCACTCAGACTCATGTTCATCGAGTCTGTGAGGCCATCCAGCCATCTCATCCTCTTTCGTCCCCTTCTCCTCCTACCCACAAACCTTCCCAGCATCACAGCCTTTACCAATGAGTCAACTCTTCACATGAGGTGGCCCAAGTAGTGGAGTTTCATCTTTAGCATCATTCCTTCCAGAGAAATCCCAGGGCTGATCTCCTTCAGAATGGACTGGTTGGATCTCCTTGCAGTCCAAGCGATTCTCAAGAGTCTTCTCCACACTTCAAAATCATCAATTCTTTAGCACTCAGCCTTCTTCAAAGTCCAACTCTTACATCCATACATGACCACAGGAAAAATCATAGCCTTGACTAGACAGACCTTAGTCGGCAAAGTAATGTCTCTACTTTTGAATATACTATCTAGTTTAGTCATAACTTTTATTCCGAGGAGTAAGCGTCTTTTAATTTCATGGCTGCAGTCACCATGTGCAGTGATTTAGGAGCCAAAATAAGTAGTCTGACACTGTTTCCCCATCTATTTCCCATGAAGTGATTGGACCGGATGCCAAGATCGTTTTCTGAATGTTGAGCTTTAGGCCAACTTGTTCACTTTCCCCTTTCACTTTCATCAAGAGGGATTTTAGTTCCTCTTCACTATCTGCCATAAGGGTGGTGTCATCTGCATATTTGAGGTTATTGATATTTCTCCCGGCAATCTTGATTCCAGCTTGTGTTTCTTCCAGTCCAGCGTTTCTCATGATATACTCTGCATATAAGTTAAATAAGCAGGGTGACAATATATAGCCTTGACATACTCCTTTTCCTATTTGGAACCAGTCTGTTGTTCTATGTCCAGTTGTTATTGTTGCTTCCTGACCTGCATACAGATTTCTCAAGAGGCAGGTTAGGTGTTTTGGTATTCCCATCTCTTTCAGAATATTCCACAGTATATTGTTATCCATACAGTCAAAGGCTTTGGCATAGTCAATAAAGCACAAATAGATGTTTTTCTGGAACTCTCTTGCTTTTTCCATGATCCTGGCTATGTTGGCAATTTAATCTTTGGTTCCTCAGCCTTTTCTAAAACCAGCTTGAACATCAGGGAATTCACGGTTCACGTATTGCTGAAGATTGGCTTGGAGAATTTTGAACATTACTTTACTAGCATGTGAGGTGAATGCAATTGTGTGGTAGTTTGAGCATTCTTTAGCATTGCCTTTCTTTGGAATTGGAATGAATACTGACCTTTTCCAGTCCTGTGACCACTCCTGAGTTTTCCAAATTTGCTGGCATATTGAATGCAGCACTTTCACAGCATCATCTTTCAGAATTTTAAACAGCTCAACTGGAATCAAAGCCAAAATAGAGCCCCCTAATTCTCTAATGGACACTGAATTGACTCTCAGGGGGAAAAAAAAATAGATCCACAGCCATCTTCTATAACAATAACAAAAAAGTTTTCTCAACTAGAAAACTTTCACAAGCCACTGGTTCCACCACATTCACTTCTAGGAGACTACCCAATTAATAGCAATGATGACCCTCCAGTTTGCAGAAAATAGACCTCAAAGACAGCCATTTAAACAACATGAAAAGACAGAGACATATCCAGCAGATGAAGGAACACAATAATAATCAACAAACCAATGAAAGAGAAGGAGGTAGGAAGTCTACAAGAAAAACAATTCAGCATAATAGTAGTCAAGTCTTAGAAACAAACGGATCTACAGATAAATAGACTTCAGACATGGATTGAGAAGATGAAAGGGGTGTTTTAAATGGACCTAGCAGAAATAATGAGTAGTCAATCAATAATGAACAATGAAATAACTGAGATAGAAATCATGCTGGACAACAGGAACAGCAAAGTAACTTAGGCGGAAGAAAGACTAAGTGAGCTGGAAGATAGAATGTTGGAAATAAATGAAGCAGAACAGGGAAAAAAAAAAGAGAAATGAAGACAAACTCAGAGACCTCTGGGACAATGTTAAATGTCCCCATATTTAAGTCATAGGTTTCCCGGAGAAAGAAGACAAAAGGAAAGGGCATGAGAAAATATTTGAGGAGAAAATAGTTAAAAACGTCCCTGAAATGGGAAAGAAAATAGACACCTAAGATGAAAAATCCCAATGTGTCCCATAGGGATAAATCCAAGATAAAACATGTCAAAACACACATTAATCAAAATAAAAACAGGCATATTAATAAATATACACAATGAACAAATATTTATGGTAACAAAGGAATAACAAAAAATAACATGAAGGGGACCCCAAAAGGATAACAGCTGATCTTACAATAGAAACTCTTCAGCTTAGAAGGGAATGGCAGGATGTACTTATAATGCTGAAAGGCAAAAACCTAAAGCCAAGATTACTCTATCCAACAAGGATAATATTCTAATTCAAAAGAGAAAACGAAAGCTTTACAGAGGAGCAAAAGCAATTAGAATTCAGAACCACCAAACTAGCACTTCAGGAAATGCTGAAGGATCTTCTCTAGATAGGAAACAGGAGAGCCTTATAAGAAGAAAGCCACAAAATATATAGTAAATGGTAACAAGATAATACTTATAAACAATTACCTTAAACAGAAATGGGCTAAATGCTCCAATAAAAAGACAAAGACTGGCTGAAAGCAANATCTTCTCTAGATAGGAAACAGGAAAGCCTTATAAGAAGAAAGCCACAAAATATATAGTAAATGGTAACAAGATCATACTTATAAACAACTACCTTAAACAGAAATGGGCTAAATGCTCCAATAAAAAGACAAAGACTGGCTTAAAGCATACAAGAATATACTAACTGCAAGAAAACCACCTCATAACTAGGGACACATACAGACTGAAAGTGATGGTCGGGAAAACACTATTTTGTGAAATGGAGAGCAAAAGAAAGTGGGATACTCATATCAGATAAATGGACTTTAATTAAAGACCACTATAGGAGACAAAGAATGTTGCATTGCACAACAATCAAGGTATCAATCCAAGAAGAAGCTATATGCACCCAATGTAGGAGCACCTTAATACAAGAGGCAAATACCAACAACTATTAGAGCAGAAATAGACACTAACCAATAGTATGAGATGATTTTAATACTTCACTCATAATATGGGGAGATAATCCAGACAGAAATAAAATAAAGAAAAGTCAAGTTTTAGAAGATATATTAGACCAGATTGACCTTATTGATATCTGCAGAGCATCCCACCACAAAAGAGCAGATTTCAACTTTTCCTCCTTTTTTTCAAGTGAAAATGGAACATTATCTTAGGACAAATCACATCCAAGGTTAGATCACATCTAACCTTGATAAACTTCAAGAAACTGTAATATTTTCAAGCATATTTTCTGATCACAATGTTGTTAGATCACATATCAACTACAGGAACAAAAGTAAAAACAAGTAAAGGAAACACAAATAATCTGGAGGCTAAACAACACAAAATTCAAATTTGAATTAAAAAAAATTCAGAGTTTTTATAAAAAAAAATCTGCCAAAGTAGTCATAGGTGGAACATACCTCAACATAATGAAAGCCAAATATAACGAAATCATTGCAAACATTATTGTCANTTTCTCTTATATCTAATGCTATAAATTTACCTTAATTTGTTGTTGTTGTTCAGTCCCTCAGTCATGTTGGACTCTTTGCAAACCCATGGACTGCATGCAGAACACCAGGCTTCCCTGTCCTTCACTACCTCCTGGAGTTTGCTTAAACTCGTGCCCATTGAGTTGGTGATACTATCCAAACATCTCATCCTTTGCTGCCCACTTCTTCTCCTGCCTTCAGTCTTTCCCAACATCAAGGTCTTTTCTAATGAGTTGGCTTTTCGCATCAGGTGGCCAACCTATTGGATTGTCAGATTCAGCATCAGTCCTTCAGTTGAATATTCAGAATTGATTTCCCTTAGGATTGACTGGTTGGATATTGCTGTCCAAGGGACTCTCAAGAGTCTTCTCCAACACCAGAGTTCAAAAGCATCAATTCTCCAGCACTCCATCTTCTTTGTGGTCCAGCTGTCACATCCATACATGACTGCTGGAAAAACCAAAGCTGTGACTAGATGGACTTTGTCAGCAAATAAATGTCTCTGCTTTTTAGTATGCTGTCTAGGTTTTTCATAGCTTTTCTTCCAAGGGCCACATATCTTTTAAGCTCATGGCTGCATTCACGATCCACAATCATTTTGGACCCCAAGAAAATAAAATCTGTTACTGTTTCCATTGTTTCTCCGTACAAATTTAACCGTGTCCCACAATTTTCCTGAAAAGAGTGTTCATTATCATTCACTTCCAAGTATATCCTAATATTCTCTTCTAAAGACAAGATTATATATTGTATGGGCTTCCCTGGTCACTCAACTGGTAAATCACTTTCCAGCCAATGCAGGAGACACAAGAGGCCTGGGTCCGATCCTGGGTCAAGAAGATCCCCTGGAGAAAATAATGGCAATCTGCTCCAGTAGTCTTGCATGAAAACTCCATGAAGATATATATTATGTATTAATATATTTATTTATACTTTCCAAGTGAATAGCATTTTAAACGATATTTGTCAGTTTCTCATTATTGCATTATAGTCAGATCACACAGTCTAAATATTATTGATCTGTTGTATTTGAAGATTTCCATTCAGTTAAATATTCCATACTTTAGATTTCCATCTCAGTGAAGTCAAAATGAAGTGGGTGTTATGTAGAGAAAATACTTTCAATGTCTAAAATGTATATATGTGAAATGGCTTCCTTTATGCCTCACAATTATTCCAGCATCTTTCAGTAGGGTAGCTTTAACTAAGTTTCAGGTTTTATTCAAATTTTACCAGTTTTTCCACAAATGTTCTTTCCCAGTTTCCTATTCCCATATAAGATACTGAACTGCATGAGGATATATAGCAAAAAGCTACAGATACCTCCCTTAGCTTACTCTGGTCTACAGCAGTTTCTTAAGCTTTCCTTCTTTTTCATGACTTTTGACAATTTTCAGGAGTCCTTCAGGGACAGGTATTTTACAGAAAGACTCTCTATATGGGTTTGGTATGTTTCTTCTGATTGCCCTGGGGTTTATATAATTTCAGATCTATACCTCCTAGGCAAAATATCTTTCTCATCACTTCCCATCAAGGATTCATACTATCTATATGACTTACAACTAGTTCCTCGGCTATAAAGTTGTCTCCTTCCTGCTGACATATGCTGTTCTTGGAAACAAGTCACTAAACCCAGCCTACATTTAGGGAGGGGCATGGAATCTCATCTTGAGGAAAATATCTAAGAGATACACAAATTACTGAGTATACAAGCTAATTGAAACTCATTTTATAAGGAAAATATGGTTCTTCTAGCCATATCTTTTCATTTTAAATTAATTAAAGTAAAGATTTAATAGGTTTCCCAGTTGGTGCTACTGGTAAAGAACCTGCCTGCCAATACAGGAGATGTAAAGGACGTGGGTTGAACCCCTGGGTCAGGAAGATCCCCTGGAAAGGGAAATGGCAGCCCACTCCAGTATTATTGCCTAGAGAATCCCATGGACAGGGGAGCCAGGTGCACTACACTGATGGGGTCGCAAAGAGTTGGACAGACTGAAGCGGCTGAACACACACAAAGATTTAATACCTCAGTCACACTAGCTACATCTTAACATTTGCAAAGTGGCATATTAGACAAAGACATAGAAAACATTTTTATTGAGAATTCCTTAGTGATCTGGTTGTTAGGGATTTGTGCTTCCACTNAAGAGTTGGACAAACTGAAGCAGCTGAACACACACAAAGATTTAATACCTCAGTCACACTAGCTACATTTTAACATTTGCAAAGTGGCATATTAGACAAAGACATAGAAAACATTTTTATTGAGAATTCCTTAGTGATCTGGTTGTTAGGGATTTGTGCTTCCACTGCAGGGGGCAGAGAGTCAATCCCTGGTCAATTCCTTAATCCTCACAGCAAGGCCAAAAGAAAAAAAAATCCTACCAGATGAGCAGTCCATCTGAAAATTCAGATAAAGGATATAAACAGGGCATCTCAGAGAAGAGAAACATAAGCATTTATATATGTGAAAAGCTGATTGTCCTTATTAGAGAATACATGTAATAATTACTTTAAAATTTTCTATTGGTGCAGAAATGTCTGTGAATAGCACTGACTTAGAGTGCAGGCAGCTGTGAGCCAGTGCACTGAGGGCGGCCGAGAGGAGCTACCCCACATCCGAGGTCAGGGGCAACCGGGAGAAGCCACCTCACACCCGAGGCAAGGGGTGGTGAACCTGAGGAGCCACCCCAAGCCCAAGGGCTCGGGAGGTGGCTGGGAGGAGCCACCCATGCCCGAGACCAGGGCCATCAGCTGGGAGGAGCAACCCAAGAAGTGGTGGCTGCACAGGCGCAGGAGGGCCTAGAGGAGCTATCTCATGTTGAAGGTCAGGAACAGCGGCAGCAAGGAGATGCCCCTATCTAAGTTGAGGAGCAGCTGCTGTGTTTTGCGGGAGCAGCCGTGAAGAGATATCCCACACTCAAGGTAACAGAAACCGAAGTAAGATGGTAGGTGTTGCAAGAGGACATCAGAGGGCAGACACACTGAAACTCACAGAAAACTAGTAAATCTAATTACACTAGGACCACAGCCTTGTCTAACTCAATGAAATCAAGCCATGCCTGTGGGGCAACCCAAGACAGGCAGGTCATGGTGGAGAGGTCTGACAGAACGTGGTCCACTGGAGAAGGGAATGGCAAACCGCTTCAGTATTCTTGCCTTGAAAACCCCAAGAACAGTATGAAAAGGCAAAATGATAGGATACCAAAAGAGGAACCCCACAGGCCATTAGTTGCCCAATATGCTACCAGAGGTCAGTGGAGAAATAACTACATAAAGAATGAAGGGATGGAGCCAAAGCAAAAACAATACCCAGTTGTGGATGTGACTGGTGATAGAAGAAAGATCTGATGCTGTAAAGAGAAATATTGCATAGGAACCTCGAATGTCAGGTCCATGAATCAAGGCAAATTGGAAGTGGTCAAACAAAAGATGACAAGGGTGAACATTGACATTCTAGGAATCGGCGAACTAAAATGGACTGGAATGTGTGAATTTAATGCAGATGACCATTGTATCTACTACTGTGGGCATGAATCCCTCAGAAGAAATGGAGTAGCCATCATGGTCAAC
>SJYT01007280.1:9314-113293 GCA_006410635.1 Cephalophus harveyi | reverse complement strand
TCAGGAAAATCATCTGGAGAAGGAAATGCTAACCCATTATCGTATTCTTGCCTGGGAAATGCTAAGGACATTGGAACCTGGTGGGCTAGAGTCTATGGGTTTGTAAGCGTTAAATACCATTTACCCACTAAACCACTACCACATGCATTATCAGAAAAATCTCCTGTCTAGACATACAGATATAGCTATCCTAGAGAATTTACTATGAAAAACACACACAGGTTCATAGACAGCTTATTCAAAAAGGCAAAATAAGAGCCTCAAATTTCAGGCACAGTAAAATGGATATATAAGAATATGCCCATTCATCCAAGGTAATTCTACACAGCAATGAAAAAGAATGTTCCACAGCTACATACAATAAGAATTCATCTCACTTATTTAAAAGAATACCAAGACCATGGGAACAGAAATTCTATTTTGTGATCCTATTTATTTAAAATCTGAAACAAAGAAAAATGAATCCCTGGTGCTAGAGGTCAGAGAAGTGGTTACTTTGAGAAGAAGAGAGTGGCCAGGAAGGAACATGGAGATTTCAAAGCTACTCGATAGTAGAGAGATGAAACAAGTACAATCTCAGTTACAGTAAAGCCAGACTTTATATTCTTGGGCTCCAAAATAAATGTTGCCCTGGGATTTCTTTGGAAGGAATGATGCTAAAGCTGAAACTCCAATACTTTAGCCACCTCATGTGAAGACCTGACTCATTGGAAAAGACTCTGATGCTGGGAGGGATTGGGGGCAGGAGGAGAAGGGGACGACTGAGGATGAGATGGCTGGATGGCATCACGGACTTGATGGACGTGAGTCTGAGTGAACTCCGAGAGATGGTAATGAACAGGGAGGCCTGGCGTGCTGCGATTCATGGGGTCGCAAAGAGTCAGACACGACTGACTGAGCGACTGAACTGAAGTGAACTGAAACCAGTTTTACAACAAATGCTAAAGGGATTTCTCTAGGCAGGAAACACAAGGGAAGGAGAAGATCTACAAAAAATAAACCCAAAACAACTAACAAAATGGTAATAGGATCATACAAATGGATAATTACCTTAAATGTAAATGGATTAAATGCACTGACCAAAAGACATAGACTAGCTGGACTGATAAAAAAAATCAAGACCGGTATATATATTTTTTACAAGAGACCCACCTCAGACCTAGGGACACTTACAGACTGAAAGTAAGGGTATAGGAACAAGGTATTCCAAGCAAACGGAATTTATAAGAAAGCTGGAGTAGCAATACTCATATCAGACAAAATAGATGTCTTCAAAACAGAGACGATGTAAGAGGCACAGAGTGGGGCCCCCTGATGTGCCAGTGCCCCTATAGGGAGAGGTGGCAGGGAGCTTGCCCTTGCCGCTGTTTCTGCCGTGTGGGTAAGCAGTGAAGAGTCTGCTCTCTGCAAGGTCCGGAAGAGGCTTCAGGACCCGAATCTACCTTCACTTTGACTTTGGATTTCTCCGTCCCCAGAACTGTGAGAAATAAATGTATGTTGTTTAAGCCACTTGGTCTGTGGTGTGATTTTACGACAAGTCTTAAGCTGACTAAGACTCCCTGGCTGTGGAGGGGCTATGTAGTCCCATCCTTGGTGAGCCAGGAACCTGTGTGCTCAGCTCAGCTCCCCGCCAGCCACATCCTCTGGCGGCCTGAAGCCCCAACACTGCTTTCTCCTTCCATGCCCAGCTCCCAGGAGACCATGCTGCAAGGATTTGTTCTGGGGGGAAGAGAGGAAGAAAAGCAAACAAAACGAAAAACCGCTAAATGTTTTGTTGTGAGCGGAGGGAATGGAACTGACAAACATTAAATTTTGTCCCAGAACAACTGCCAAAATAATATATATTCATTATGGAAAGCGAAGCAACACAGAAGGATAGAAAATAGAACATAAAGTCATTCCTTGCCACTTTATTATTTCACATATTGCTTCCTTTTCACAGTTCTCCAGCATGAATGGGCTGACGTTACTATTTCTAGATGGCTTCCAGACTGTGTGCACACACCCCCACGTACACACGCACTCAAAGGTAGGTATATATAGAAATATAAGCTTTTAAAAATGACAAAAATGCTATTTAGCAACTTGCTTTATTTCATTTAGAACTGCATCATGGGGATATATCTCCATATTCATATGGATTTCTCCTATTCTCTCTCACAACTGCTCAGAATCCCATATTATGAATGCTGCATGATTTATTTGACAATTTCTCTTTTGATAGATATTAAAATTACAAAAAATTTCTTTATTACAAATAATGTTCTGGTGAACATTTTTATTCATATATTTGTATAATTGTTTGAATATTTGTCTTACCTCCAACTGGCAAAACAAAATACCACAGACTTGAGGCTTAAGCAGCAGACACTGACTTCTCGCAGTTCTGGAGGCTGGGAGTGTGGAATCAGGGTGCCAGAGCAGTCAAGTTCTGGTGGGAACTCTTCCTGGCTTGCAGACAGCTGCCGTCTCACTATGTCCTCATGTGGCAGAGAGCATGCAAGCTCTGGCCCCTCTCCTCTTACAAGGACACTAATCCCAATACGAGGTCTTAACCTCCTGACTTCACTTAACCCTAACTACCCGCAAAGGCCCAGCCTTGAAATACCAGCATGAGGTCTTCAACAGGAACTTGGGGTGGGGAGAGGTTTGGTCAAAAACAGTATTTTGCATGCATGTCTAGTTTCTAAGTCGTGTTTGACTCTTTGTGACCCCATAGACTATCTAGCGTGCCAGGCTTCTCAGTTCATGGAATTTTCCAGGCAAGAATACTGGGGTGGAAGTTTATTTCTACAAATATGAAATTACCCTATCAAAGGATATGCACATTTAAGCTTTTTTGAAGATATATTTAATTTGATTAATGTATTTAACATTTTTGGCTGTGGTGGGTCTTCATTGCTGCTTGTGGACTTTCGAGTTGCGAGGAAAGGGGGCTGCTTTCTAGCTGTAGGGCTCAGGATTCCCCCTGAGGTGGCATCTCTTGCTGCAGAGCTGGGGCTCCAGAGTGCAAGCTCAGTAGTCACGCTGCACAGAGTTAGTTGCTCCATGACATGTGGGATCTGCCCAGAGTAGGGATCCATGTCCCCTGCATCGCAGGCAGACTCTCTAGCACTGGACCACCAGGGAAGACCCACGTTTAAACTTTGTTGTTGTTTTTGTACAGTCACTCTGTCGTGTTCGACTTTTTGCGATGTGATGGACTGCAGCATGCCAGGCATCCCTGCACTTCACTGTCTCCTGGGGTTTTACTGACCTCCAAAAAGTTTATGATACTTTTATATTTCTATCAACATGTGTGAAGAAAAGGGTTTATAATTTCATTTTTTTAATTTAATTTTTATTTTTACTTTATTTTGCTTTACAATACTGTATTGGTTTTGCCATACATTGACATGAATCAGCCACGGGTGTACATGAGTTCCCAATCTGAACCCCCCTCCCACCTCCCACCCTGTATCATCTCAATGGATCATCCCCGTGCACCAGCTCCAAGCATCCTGTTGGCATTTTCTTGACTATTAGTGAGGCCAAGCATGTATTTCCGTGTTATTAGTCATTTGTAGTTTCTCCATTTTGTTCAGTCTCTGAGTCTTGTCTGATTTTGTGACCCCCATGGACTGCAGCATGCCAGGTCTCCCTGTCCTTCACCATTTCCCAGAGTTTGCTCAGACTCATGTCTATTGAGTTGATGATGCCATGCAGTTATCTCATCCTCTGTTGCCCGCTTCTCCTCCTGCCTTCAATCTTTCCCAGCATCCAGGTCTTTTCCAATGAGTCAGTTCTTTGCATCAGGTGGCCAAAGTTTTGGAGCTTTAACTTTACCATCAGTCCTTCCAGTGAATATTCAGGGATGATTTTCTTTAGGATTGACTGGTTTGATCTCCTTGCTGTTCAAGGGACTCTCAAGAAGTCTTCTTCAGCACCATGGTTTGAAAGCATCGATTCTTTGGTGCTGTGCTCAGCCTTCTTTAAGGTTCAACTCTCACATCCATACACAACTACTGGAAAAACCATGGCTTTGACTGTACGGACTTCTGCTGGCAAAGTGTTGTCTCTGCTCTTTAATATGCTGTCTAGGTTTGTCATAGCTTTTCTTTCAAGGAACAAGCATCTTTTAATTTCATGGCTGCAGTCATTGCCCAAAATCATTTTGGAGTTCTAGAAAATAAAATCTGCCACTGTTTCCATTTTTTCCCTATTTGCTATGAAGTGATGGGACTAAACGCCATGATCTTAGTTTTTTTCAATGTTGAGTTTTAAGCCAGCTTTTTCACTCTCCTCTTTTACCTCATTATGAAGCTCTTTAGTTCCTCTTCACTTTCTGCCATTGGATGGTATTATCTGCACATCTGAGGTTGTTGATATTTGCCCCAGAAATCTTGATTCTAGCTTGTGATTCATCCAGCCCAGTATTTTGCATAATGTACACTCCATAAAAGTTGAATAAGCAGGGTGACAATATATAGCCTTGTTGTACTCCTGTCCTGATTTTGAACCAGTCCATTGTTCCATGTCCAGTTCTAACTGTTGCTTCTTGACCTGCATACAGGTTTCTCAGGAGGCAGGTAAGCTAATATGGAACTTCCATCTCCTAAAGAATCTTCCATAGTTTGCTGTGATCCACACAGTCAAAGGCTTTAGCACAGTCAATGAAGCAGAAGTTTTTCTGGAATTCTCTTGTTTTTCTATGATCCAACAGATGTTGGTAATTTGATCTCTGGTTTCTCTGCCTTTTCTAAATCCAGTTTATACATCTGGAAGTTTTTGGTTCACATACTGTTGAAGCCTAGTTTGAAGGATTTTGAAAATTACCTTGCTATCATGTGAATGTGAGTAATTGTATCATGAATTGTCCATTTATACACTGTTCAAGTCTTAGTAGGGTCTTTAACATTTGTATGAGTCTGTTGGGCTTCATATTTTAATCCCTAATATTAATCCCTGATACCCCTCAAGGTTTATTCTCCTTATATGAATTTTGGCTTTTTACGGTGTTATTTTTTTTCTTTAAAAACTAAAAAGAAAAATTTAGGTGGACATGATGACAGTCCTTTCCTCCCTGTCTTTGGAATTATGTTATTTTGTGTCAGCATCACCTTGCCTGAGTTTCAAGAATATTCACACACACTTTACCCAGTTGCTTTGATTTCTTTTAGGTTTAGATCTTTAGTCCAACTGGAATTTGAAGTAGATCTCTAATTAATTTTCAATGTATAAACATTTTCTCTAAAATCATTCACTGGGGAGCCTTCTTCCCTGGTGGCTCAGATGGTAAAGAAACTGCCTGCAGGGTGGGAGACCTGGGTTTGATCCCTGAGTTGGGAAGATTCTCTCAAGAAGGAAATGGCAACCACTCCTGTAGTCTTGGCCTGGGGAATTTCATGGACAGAGGAGCCTGGTGGGCTACAGTCAATGATATTGCAGAGTCAGACATGGCTGAGCGACTAAACACACTTTCATTCTTCCACTGTCTGGAAATGGCATCACCATCACATGCTACATTTCCATGCGCACATCTGTTTCCAAAATTCTATTTTTTTTCCATTAATTATTTCCTGTGGCTACACTGGTCCTAGGTAGCTTTAATTATTTTAGATTTATGTAGTGTATTTTTATATCATTGATATCATTACTCAGTTGCTTTCCAAATGTTCTTAGCTGCTGTCCTGCATTTTCTTTTTTAGATTCCAAGTTCTAAAATTTCTACTTCCCAAAATAATCACTGAAATTTTCAAGTGAATTGCATTGATTTTACCTTATAATTAGAAGAGAATTGATATTTTAACATGATTAAGTACTCATATCCATGATTACAATATATATTTTAAGTCTTCTTTTATGCCTCAGCAAAGTTCTATAGTTTCTGTTTTCATACTGTTCTTGCACATTTAAGTTTACATCCAGTTATTTTGTAGTTTTAATGGCTATTTTAAATGGGATTATTTTCCATTACTTTGTTTAATTAATGATTGATGGTATATAGGATTAATGACATTTACTTATGGACTGAATTTTCTTATTTTATTAATTTTGTTAATAATTGCTTTCATTCCATTGTTTGGGATCAGCAAACTTCCTCTGTGAAGGGACAGATAGGAAATATTTTTGGCTTTGCAGGAGCTCTGTTGCCCCTAATTGGCTCTGCAGCTGCCGTGTGAAAGCAGCCCAAGGCAATAAATGTGACCATGTTCCAATAAAGCTTTATTTACAAACTAGCCTGCTGGCTAGATTTAACTCTTGGGCATGGAACAGGGTTTGCTGACTATATTCTATGGGTGCAAATATATTGTATATGAATACTATGCTTTTCCTTGTCTCCAAAACAGTGGATTTCAGAAGAGTGTTGAATAACAGAAGTGATAGTCACTTGTTCTTTATTTGGTATTTGGTATTGTGTTGGTATTTCACCATTAAGGTCAATGCTTCTTATTCTTTTAAAATTTTTGGTAGATATTTTTACCTAGTTAAAGGTGCTTTCATCTTTTCTTAGGTTACTAAGAAATTTTAGTAGCAGTGTGATTGAATTTTATCAAATCCTTTGTGAATCTCTTAATATTCACATTTTTCCTATTATTTTCTTCATGAATATAAATGAAATATCTTATATAAACTATCCTTGAATTAATGGAATAAATAATTCCATTTCTTGTATTTCATTCAGTTCAGTTCAGTTCAGTCGCTCAGTCGTGTCCGACTCTTTGTGACCCCATGAATCACAGCACACCAGGCCTCCCTGTCCATGACCAAGTCTCAGAGTTCACTCAGACTCACATCCATCGAGTCAGTGATGGCATCCAGCCATCTCATCCTCTGTTGTCCCCTTTTCCTCCTGCCCCTAATCCCTCCCACCATCAGAGTCTTTTCCAATGAGTCAGGTCTTTGCATGAGGTGGCCAGAGTACTGGAGTTTCAGCTTTAGCATCATTCCTTCCAAAGAAATCCCAGGGCTGATCTCCTTCAGAATGGACTAGTTGGATCTCCTTGCAGTCCAAGGGACTCTCAAGAGTCTTCTCCAACACCACAGTTCAAAAGCATCAATTCTTCGGTGCTCAGCTTTCTTCACAGTCCAACTCTCACATCCATACATGACCACAGGAAAAACCATAGCCTTGACTAGACAGACCTTATCAATGCTTGCTGCCAAGTTCTCACATCCCTTATCCATTGTGTTCCTGGGAGTGCATATTGTTAAGATATAGAAATACCAAGCAGTAGCTTTAGCATTAGCAACATTAGATTTTGAGTTAATAAGTTCTTTCTTTGCTGTAACCTGCTGAATCTTTGCTCCATAAAAATGTAACTCTGTACTTTAAGGGTGACACAGACTAGGAATTTAAGAAGAAACACTTTAAGGGAAAATTATTGTTCTGGCTGACCAACTTTTATCAAAAAGAGGTCATAAAATATCAACAGGCCTCCGGACCAGAAGATAATGTACAAAAAATAAGACTCGTGCAGAAAGGAACCTGATATCGATAAAAGTTATTACTGATGGAATGTTGAGTTGACTCTGCATTTTTCACCTTGCTGTATGTATAAAAGGTGTATGTACACCTTGCTGTATGTATAAAAGCCCCGAGGAAAATAAAGTACATGGGCCTCGCTCACTGAAGTTCAATCACCCCGTGTCATTCTTTCCTTATCTCTTTCTTTGTGGGAGACCAACAGTGACCTGGGAATGAATTGGATAAGGAAGTGGAGATGTACTTGCAAACAAGACTCTCTGCTTGGACAGGGCTTGCCTGCAAACAGGAAGTCCTGCCAAGAAGCCTGTACGCAAACTCTGAAGTTAATGATCTGCTCGCATACGAGGTATCAGGCCCTCCCTGATGAGTAGGAGGAAGCTGGAGTTCTGGGCAGGTTTCTTAGTAAACAAGTCAAGGTCACTTCCCCCTTCTCTGCCATAATTGTGCTTGCTCTTATCCTGTATGTACTTATTGAAGTTAATGATCTGCTCGCATACGAGGTATCAGGCCCTCCCTGATGAGTAGGAGGAAGCTGGAGTTCTGGGCAGGTTTCTTAGTAAACAAGTCAAGGTCACTTCCCCCTTCTCTGCCATAACTGTGCTTGCTCTTATCCTGTATGTACTTATATGGTAAAAGAATGCAGTGCTTTGCTTCTTGGATTGCTTCCCAAAACGGGACTATAAAAATAAACTGCAAGGGGGACTTGCGCAGATTTTTTCCTCTGGCCAGAGTTGTGTCTTTGTCTGCCTTTGTGTGTGTGTCTCTTTGTCATTTAGTTCGTAACATCTGGCACCCAACATGGGGCATGAGTGACACCAAAAGTGTGAGTACCCCTCGGGGATTACAGATCCAAGGCAGGGGAACTTTTGGGAAAATCATGGGAACTCCCCATCAGCAAAGGCACAATACATGGAGTTAGTCAAAGGACTTCTCCACTCCATCAGGGTTATGACATCCAGTCACCATTTGTCAGAGTTATTCCGCCTCGTGGAGCAACATTGCTATTGGTTTCAGTATCAGACAAAAGTACAATTGAATTTAAAAGAATGGAAAATAGTGCAAAAGAAATTATGGCTGCAACATCAAAAGGGTAACATAATTCCTTTAAAAATGTGGACTTTATGTAATGTTATTACACAGGCTCTTACTTTATTATCTACAGATAGTGAAATGAAATCCGCCAAGTCAGAAGCTATATATGAGGAAGTTACAGGCAGGGAACAAAGCACTGCTGCTGCAAGGGGTCCTGCAGCGGCTGCCGCGCCGCTATCCAGGAAGGAAGAATCTGATGTTGAATCTGATAGTTCCACCTCATCATCCTCCACATCAGTTGCTGATGGTGAGGTGGAACAAATGATTCGGTTATTTCAACAATGGGGGAAAACTCAACAAAAGGATTCGTGGCAAGTTTCTACTCCCTCCACCTCTCCTTACACGTCCCTCTTTCCGTTATCTTGTAAAATTCTGGATGTAAGCCAGGAGTAGCACTGCTTTTCATTTCCCATTTCCATGCTTTATGATGATGATATTCCTGCGCCCCATGATGGTTTTATAGATCCTTTGCAGCTTTTTCCAATTCAACAGCAAGAAGCTCCTAACAATATGATTAATGTTCAGTACTTGCCCTTTAAGTATAAATTTTTTAAAGATCTTAAGGCCGCCATGGACATGAGTCTGAGGGAACTCCGAGAGATGGTATTGAACAGGGAGGCCTGGCGTGCTGTGATTCATGGGGTAGCAAAGAGTCAGACACAACTGAGCGACTGAACTGAACTGAACTGAACTGAAGGCTGCCATAGCTCAATATGGTCCTCAATCCCCTTTTGTTTTAGCTATGCTGGAGTCCATTGGAAGAACTAAATTAGTGTTTCCTCTAGATTGGGAATCAATTGCCCAAGCTGTGTTTAAAGGGCCAAGGAACTTCTATAGTGGAGTATATGAGGTCTTGCTCTGGAGTGGGAGGAACAGAACACAATGCTATTGTTTTTGCTGCAGCCTTGGCCCAGGCCATAAAGCCAAAACAAGATGGAAATTGCTATCATTGTGGAAAGCCTGGACATATGAAAAAGGATTGCAAAAAATTGAAGGCAAAACAGGACAATATAAAACAGAATAAGTCCCCCGGGCCCAGTCACTGGTGTGGCAAAGGGCGTCACTGGAACAGTGAATGCCATTCCAAAAAAGATAAATTTGGCAATCCCATTTCAAGAAACTACTTAATGGGCCTCAGTCCCTGGGGCCCAGGGATAATTTCGAGGACCCCATCTCTACCCTCTAATCTTCAAGTGGCCCCTCTGTTTCACAGCAATCCTTGAAGGCTACTGATGACCTGAAATCACCCAGACACTTACTGGTGTCAGATTTATATTCTGCCACTTCAGGAAGTGTAGCAGCTGATCTACATTTAGCAGAGAATATTCTTCTCTCCCCAGGGGGAAGAACTTATAAATTAAGGACTAATGTCTTTGGGCCATTACCTAGGGGCACTTTCGGCCTGATATTAGGCCGCAGCAGTGTGGCCTTAAGGGGTTTGACTATTATACCTGGAGTGATTGATTCAGATTATGTTGGAGAAATTTTAATCATGGTTTCTACATCTATCACATTATCTCTATTAATTGGTGAATGTCTAGCCCAATTAATTCTCCTACCTTTTCATCCCTTTCCAGCCATTTCTAACCAAAGAATGGGGGGTTTTGGAAGNTGGCCTTAAGGGGTTTGACTATTATACCTGGAGTGATTGATTCAGATTATGTTGGAGAAATTTTAATCATGGTTTCTACATCTATCACATTATCTCTATTAATTGGTGAATGTCTAGCCCAATTAATTCTCCTACCTTTTCATCCCTTTCCAGCCATTTCTAACCAAAGAATGGGGGGTTTTGGAAGCACCAGGCGACATATATTTTGGGAAATGCTTGTTAAAGACTCCCACCCGATGGTCCCCTTGTATGTTCAAGGGAAAAGATTTGAAGGATTAGTAGATACTGGAGCTGATGTCTCCATCATATCTTTTAACAGGGGGCTGTCCCAGACCACCTTTCTCTGGAAAGAGTTAACTTAGGGCTCTAGTTGATAAATCTCCTGGGCATGAAAGGAGTGTTTCAAACCCCCTGTTAGCATTGTATCTTACTTGGCAGGTTTATTCAGACTCTTGCAACATTGTTGAGCCAATGCTTGCTGCCAAGTTCTCACATCCCTTATCCATTGTGTTCCTGGGAGTGCATATTGTTAAGATATAGAAATACCAAGCAGTAGCTTTAGCATTAGCAACATTAGATTTTGAGTTAATAAGTTCTTTCTTTGCTGTAACCTGCTGAATCTTTGCTCCATAAAAATGTAACTCTGTACTTTAAGGGTGACACAGACTAGGAATTTAAGAAGAAACACTTTAAGGGAAAATTATTGTTCTGGCTGACCAACTTTTATCAAAAAGAGGTCATAAAATATCAACAGGCCTCCCGACCAGAAGATAATGTACAAAAAATAAGACTCTTGCAGAAAGGAACCTGATATCGATAAAAGTTATTACTGATGGAATGTTGAGTTGACTCTGCATTTTTCACCTTGCTGTATGTATAAAAGGTGTAGGTACACCTTGCTGTATGTATAAAAGCCCCGAGGAAAATAAAGTACATGGGCCTCGCTCACTGAAGTTTGATCACCCTGTGTCATTCTTTCCTTATCTCTTTCTTTGTGGGAGACCAACAGTGACCTGGGAATGAATAGGATAAGGAAGTGGAGATGTACTTGCAAACAAGACTCTCTGCTTGGACAGGACTTGCCTGCAAAGAGGAAGTCCTGCCAAGAAGCCTGTACACAAACTCTGAAGTTAATGATCCGCTCGCATACGAGGTATCAGGCCCTCCCTGATGAGTAGGAGGAAACTGGAGTTCTGGGCAGGTTTCTTAGTAAACAAGTCAAGGTCACTTCCCCCTTCTCTGTCATAATTGTCATAATTGTGCTTGCTCTTATCCTGTATGTACTTATATGGTAAAGGAATGCAGTGCTTTGCTTCTTGGATTGCTTCCCAAAATGGGGCTATAAAAATAAACCGCCCGATGGTCCCCTTGTATGTTCAAGGGAAAAGATTTGAAGGATTAGTAGATACTGGAGCTGATGTCTCCATCATATCTTCACAACAATGGCCCTTTGAATGGGGAAAAGAGAAAAGCCCTCTCATGTTAACAGGATTGGGATCAATTGCTATTGTATGGAAGAGTGCTCATCCACTGAAATGTCAATTTCAAGATGGGAAATCTTTATAACTTTTAAGCATACCTATCAATATTTGGGGAAGAGATCTCCTTTCCCCCCTGGGAACTTCTATAACCATTCCTGCGGGAAACTAAGAGCCACTGCACAAATTCCTCGAGCGCTCCCATTAAAATGGTTAAATGTAACCCCAAAATGGGCTAAGCAATGGCCATTGCCTCAAATTAAGCTCAAGGCCTTGGAACAATTAATACAAGAGCAACTTCAACTTGGTCATATAGAACCCTCTAGCTCTCCATGGAATTCTCCTGTTTTTGTTATAAAAAAGAAATCTGGTAAATGGAGAATGTTAGCAGATCTAACCCTGGGATTTCTTTGGAAGGAATGATGCTAAAGTAGAAACTCCAGTACTTTGGCCACCTCATGCAAAGAGTTGACTCATTGGAAAAGACTCTGATGCTGGGAGAGACTGGGGGAGGAAAAGGGGACAACCGAGGATGAGATGGCTGGATGGCATCACAGACTCGATGGATGTGAGTCTGAGTGAACTCTGGGCAATGGTGATGGACAGGGAGGCCTGGTGTGCTGCAATTCATGGGGTCACAAAGAGTCAGATATGACTGAGTGACTGAACTGAACTGAACAGATCTAAGAGAAGTTAATAAATGCATTGAGCCTATGGAAGCATTGCAATTGGGACTTCCTTCTCCAGCCCTGATTTCCACCTCATGTGAAGAGTTGACTCATTGGAAAAGACTCTGATGCTGGGAGGGATTGGGGGCAGGAGGAAAAGGGGACAGTCGAGGATGAGATGGCTGGATGGCATCACGGACTCGATGGACGTGAGTTTGAGTGAACTCTGGGCAATGGTGATGGACAGGGAGGCCTGGTGGGCTGCAATTCATGGGGTCACAAAGAGTCAGACACGACTGAGTGACTGAACTGAACTAAACAGATCTAAGAAAAGTTAATAAATGCATTGAGACTATGGGAGCATTGCAATTGGAACTTCCTTCTCCAGCCCTGATTCCCCAAGATTGGCCATTAATGGTGTTAGATCTTAAGGGCTGTTTCTTTACCATTCCTCTACTAGTGCAAGACAGAGATAAACTTGCCTTTACTGTTCCTGTCCTTAACAATGCTCAACCCATTAAACATTATCAATGGACAGACTTACCACAAGGAATGATCAATAGCCTTACTTTGTGCCAATAATTTGTTGCTCGTTCCTTGCAGAATATTCTCAAGGAATGCTCAATTACATTTTATATCATTATATGGATGATCTCTTATTGGCCGCTCCCACTGTTGTTGAGCGCAATGATTTCTTTCTAAAGGTACAAAAGGCATTAAAAGAATATAATTTACAAATAGCTCCAGAAAAGATCCAAAAATATTTCCCTTTCTCCTATTGAGGAACCATATTGGAACAACAATGAATTAAACCCCAGAAACTACAAATCCAAAGAGATCATTTGAAAAGTTTAAATGATTTTCGAAAATTACTAGGAAATATCAATTGGCTATGTCCTATACTTGAAATTCCTACTTACCAATTGTGGCATCTGTTTTCCACATTAGAAGGGGACACAGCTTTAGACAGCCCCTGAACACTGACATCCTCGACTTTGAAGGAACTCCAATTTGTAGAACACTGACTTAATGAAGGTTTTTTAACTTACTTACATACATCTCAGCCCATTTCCTTTATTATATTCCACATTCCCTTTTTCTCATGATGTACTCTGCATATAAGTTAAATAAGCAAGGTGACAATATACAGCCTTGACATAATCCTGATCCTATTTGGAACCAGTCTGTTGTTTGGATTTCTATAGATATAGAAATATCTTCATTTATGAATGAAATATCTTCATTCATAAATGAAGCTACAGTTTTCTTTCTGTAATATTTCTTTGATTTTAGAAATACTATTCTAACTTTTGTAGAATGAATTGGGAAACTCCCCATCTTTTTTAATGTCTTGAAACACTTTAATTGATATGAAAATTAACTATTTTTTTTTCAGTTTTGATAAAATGTCCAGAAATCATTTGAGTCTAGTACTCTTCAGTGAAGTGTTGTGCCATTTCCATTTTGTCTGTTATTTATTGATCTTTATGAAACAGAGCCTCTTTGCCCTGGTGGCTAAAGGCTGTGTGCTGTGTGGAGTCCATCCATTTAGACTTGCCCTTATGGAAACTGTTCAGCTGAGTGGACGTGAGACCAGAGGAAATTCATCATAGGTTAGCATATGCTCCCATTTCTGCTTGGTTCCAGAATGGTTAAATTATACAATACAGAAAGATAGAGGGGAAGGAGAAAAGGCAGAAGAGGCAAGCTCCTTAGAGAGAAAATAATTGGAAAGGAGAAATGTCGAGCTACTCTGGAATAGAATAGAGGGCAGGTACCCCTCCAGCTTCTACTTCCACCCAGAGGGAGCAGGGCTGGGCTTTTTAATGGCATCACTGGTTCAAGGGAAGAAGAGGTTTTGCATTTTGGAAAACTGGGTGGGCCTTTCAAAGGCTCCTGGGAAACTTGGACCCCCCCCACCCCGGCCGAGCTGACAGGTCATCGTTGCTGGCCACAGCAACTTCAGTCCCAGATGTTGGGGTCCTGGGCTGTAATCCTAGCTGCATCCCCCCCACACCCTTGGATCCCGGGATGCAGCCTTTCCTGGGGGAGGGGTAGGAAGTACCTTCTCATGCTGGTGTGGGGGGCAGGCACCTAGGGAGTCCTCCCCTAAGCCCTGATCGGCAGCACCTACTCCATAAGACCACCTGAGAGGCCAGGGCGGCCTGCTGTGCATGAGGGGAGCCACCGGCAGAGGACAGAATGGCTGGACAGAGGCTCTGTCTCTCCTGCTGCTGACCCACACGTGAGGGGCTTGGATGGGATAGCTCTGTGCTTGGGCTTGTTTTACTCCAGGAATGGAGTGAACTATATAAAAGATGTATTTTTGTTTTCTTTAAAACCTAGTATCCAGGGCAGGGAGGAAGAGACTGCAGGCAGAACTAGTGGAAAGACCTCAGGGTAGATACAGCGTCCCCCACGGTTGAGTCTCTCAGTGTGCCTGGTGGGCCAGGGGGCAAGCCTCCTTCCAGTTACAAACTACAAACAGATGCCCGCAGGCTCTTTATTATATTTTGTTTACTGTTTTTTTGAGACCAGAGCAAAAATTAGATGTGATATAGCTTTCCTACCCCAGGTTTTAAAGGTCCTTTTCTGCGTGTGGAGCAAGGCTCTGCACAGCCTGAAGGAGCCAGGATCCAGCAGAGCCGGCAGAACGGGCCGCAGGAGGCCCTGCCCGGGGCCTGAGCTAGGGGAGAGCCACACAAAGGCAGGAAGAACCAGCTACTCATACTTTTCAGACTCTCCTATACTTGGCAAAGCTCTTCTCTCTCCAGAGAGCTGTGATTACTTTTACAAGATTGTTGGCCCAAAGGCAAAATCTCTTCAGGCTGAAACCCCGTCTGCACTGAGCTTCAGCTACAGATCAGGGGGCGGGAGGATGGAGACGGAGGGGCTGCTGTACTTATAATCAGGTGGGGGTGTCAGCCTCTGGATGAAAGCCATGGCCTTCCCCTGGGGGTGAAGGTTCCAGGCAGCCAGGCCCCGAATCATGGTCCGTGCACCTCAGTTTCCTGACCTTCCTTCCATGGCTCAGCCCTGATGGAAGGCTGTGATGCTGAGAGGCTCATGCCATCCAGGGTGCTGTGTGTGAGGGCGGTGGGGGCTCGGGGAGGCCAGGAGCCTGAGAAGGTCTGGGCGGGGGGTGTCCCACAGGGATACAGAAAGGTCCCTGGATCCGCTTATTCTCCCAGAACCTAGTTATCCTGAAGTCCTCCTCCCACCTGTACGATAGCCCCCCTCAACCTGTGTTTGTAAGTGCTAATGGTCTTCTGGATGATCCATGTTAAACAAAGCCGCAGTTTTTCTGGTGATGGGGCTCACCCCAAGCATCGGGGAGACTGTGGCACAGGAGGACCTTGGGGTGGCCCCCAGGGAGGTAGGGTGGGCTCCAGGTGCTGGCCAGCCTGTGGCAATCCCCCACCAGCACCTGCCTCCCGCCTGTGCACACCGTTCTCCCGCACCCACTCTTAAGGGCAGTTCGAATGCGCTTGATTCCCTTAGCTGTTCAAGGATTTCATCTCAACACAACTTCCCTCGCACTAGTTATTTCTTGATGGGCTCAGAAGGGCTCCCCCACAGGCCCAGAGTCGGGGCACGGGGCAGGTCTTCCCCATGGGAGAGCACTGCTGGGGAAGAGTTGGAGCAGCTGGGCCTGAGGCCCTGGACACATGGTTGTGGTTTGTTAATGCCTCAGACTTCCAGGGTTTACGATTGAGCAGAACTACAACTTGCTATAGAATCATCATCAAGGAATTCCCTCTGGGCTCTGGAAGGAGAAGAGACTACTCAGGGAATCTGGGAAGGTTTGCCCTATATTACAAGGTGCTGGGACAGTCAGCTCAGGCTCAGGAAGCCTCCACTAACTGAAGTGCATCAGGCCCTGCAGTGTGGATGGGAGAGTGGGGAGCCTGTGGGGCAGAGGTCACATGGTAACTCTCCATAATTTCTCCTCAATTTTGCAGTTTTGAAACTAAAACTGCTCTAAAAATAAAGTTTATTAATTAACTTTAAAAAGTTGTCAGGAAAGGACAATCTACAGTAGGTCAGATATGATTAATAACTATTATCAACACTGCATTGTTAACAAGAATACAATGTTTTTATAAGATACTTATGAGTAAAGAACATGAATAGTATACATCTAATTTTTTAATACTCCATATACAATCAACATGTTTTGATCAACAGTGTAAACCATATAAAAGAGAATCTTCCTTTCCATTTGTACAAATATTGATTTCATCACAGAAAAACTTTATAATGTTAAAACGTACCATATATTAGAGGCTATAAAGCTAATTCCTTGCTTGTTTTAAAAAGGAAATTACTGCTGCCTGAGGCTACTTGATTACATCATCACCTCTAATATGTCATCAGATCCACAGTACGTCTTCCTTTCCAAAATTTCATATCATACAGCAAGATTACTTTGTAGCCAAAGTAAGTCAAAAGGATTTCTTTAAGAAAAAAATAAGTAAATGCACCTAAAAATGCAGTTTTATCTACCAGGTGATAGAGTAGGGATTCTTAGTACTTCTGTTGGCAATTCAGACAGGAACTTGTAACCTCAGAGGGCATACTGTGCTTGTGGAAGAGAAAATAATACTAGTTATTGCTTCAGTTTTTATCCTTATATATATATATCAGTTCAGTTCAGTTCAGTTCAGTCGCTCAGTCATGTCCGACTCTTTGCGACCCCATGAATCGCAGCACACCAGGCCTCCCTGTCCATCACCATCTCCCGGAGGTCACTCAGACTCATGTCCATCGAGTAAGTGATGCCATCCAGCCATCTCATCCTCTGTCGTCCCCTTCTCCTCCTGCCCTCAATCCCTCCCAGCATCAGAGTCTTTTCCAATGAGTCAACTCCTCGCATGAGGTGGCCAAAGTACTGGAGTTTCAGCTTTAGCATCATTCCTTCC
Source organism: Cephalophus harveyi (assembly GCA_006410635.1). Taxonomy (NCBI): domain Eukaryota; kingdom Metazoa; phylum Chordata; class Mammalia; order Artiodactyla; family Bovidae; genus Cephalophus; species Cephalophus harveyi. Next base: position 96,053 of record SJYT01007280.1, on the reverse strand, counting down.
AAAGAAATCCCAGGGCTGATCTCCTTCAGAATGGACTGGTTGGATCTCCTTGCAGTCAAAGGGGCTCTCAAGAGTCTTCTCCAACACCACAGTTCAAAAGCATCAATTCTTCGGCGCTCAGCTTTCTTCACAGTCATATATATAAAGCATGTAGCAGGAATCCTCTTGTTGGCTTTTGTTTTGTAAACACCATCCAACTACGCATGCAGTATCCTTGCCATCTCCCTTTGTGACTAACTCTGAGTCCACATCTCCTTTCTCCCTGGGCAGTGATGGCTGCGCAGTGGCTGGAGGCAGGGCAGCCACTGGTTGACAAGTAGCAAGGATGCTTGCTATCCATCTGCCTTTGACAGAGGACATGGAAGAAGGGGTCTGCTTTACATTTCTTTTTCATTGATGGATTAGGCCCTCTCCCCATCCATTCAGGGTCCTGACCCTCAGCAACAGATGCTGGGGTCTTCGTGCTTAGAGTTCGCCCAATGCTGACGTACCTACACTTGGAGAATCTACCTGCAAGTCCACACACCTGTGGAAAATCCCTAGGCTGGTGGTTCTCAGCTTTGGCTGTACCTCAGAATGATTTTAGGAGCTTTACAAAGTATAAATCCTGGGTTTCACTCACCTGAGGCACTGTTGGGCCTCAAGATTTTCAAAAGCTCCCCTTCCCCCACTGCCATGATGTCACTGTGCAGCCTGAGATAAAAACCCCATCGCTAGGATGGCTATGCTTAGTTTGGAAGACTGCTGGTTGTGTCATCAGACATGCTAAACATTAGGGCTCTGCAGGTATTTCTAGTCTATATTGTAAATATATATCAATTGTAAACACAAAAATAATCTACATCAGTCAGATTGGTATATATAAACCAACAGAGAGCTCTGCGATTATTTTTCTTACATTTACAGAGTCCCATCGGCAGATGAGTGGTGTACAGCACAAAGCTGATGTTGTCTATTAGTTGTAATAGACGGTGGTTCTTTCCCACTGAATTGCCCCAGAGTCAAATGAACCTGATTCAGACAAAGAAACTAAATGTATCCTTTTCTCGTTTTATAAATATAAAAATGATTCTCCTCTTCATCAGGACAACCACCTAGCCCAGTTCTGAAATGACATTGTGCTTTTTTTACAAGAGAGACTTTTCTCGTTTCAGTTAAATCCCTTTAAACAATTAAAACTGTTAAATGTTAAAATTGTTTAAACAACAATCTCGGTTTCAAATTTTGATTTTCTTGCAGTCTTTCTAAAGTAAACTATTTCCTTTAGCAGAAAAATGAGTTTTCCTAAAAATATACCTTACAAAGCTCAGTGCTCTAAAAAGTTACAAAAATAGACTTACATTTAAAAATCATGTTGGAATGTGTCTTTTATAGCACAAAAATGTGTGCCCCTGATATGGCTGATATGACTAGAGGCAAGAGACTCTATTCAGTAAGGTTTTATAGCCCCAGCAAGGAAAACAAAGGAAAAAAAAATAATGTGCTTGTCACCAAGTAATAAATGCAGAACAGACACTAAGGGCAGCTTTAAGAATCGTCACTGAGGTGAGCAGCTCATTCCCTGTAGCAGGAGAAGGGATTTTTAAACCAACTTCTTAGAAAAGAAACTGTCTAGGGCTTTCTCAAGGCTCAGATTTGGGCTATCTGCCACTTTTGGCATGAGTTAGCTGCTGGTGACAAGGAATTGAGAGGCTTTGGAACGGCCAGCAGCAGCCGAGGCTCCAGGCCCACTGGGGATGGTGGTCATTCTGGCGCTGCCTCGGGAACCTCTTCCGCACACATAGTCTGACCCTGCCCTAATTGGGGGCACAGTGTCGATGCATAGGCTAGTCCAAGGGAAGATGACCTGAGAGATGAGGCTTCCCACTCTGGTTGTCCATTAAACCATGCAGGGAGCCCCTGCAATTATGATTAAACTGTTCCTTTCCCGCTTACAGCCAGTCCTGATGGGCAGTGCAGGTGGGCACGGTGAGTTACCACGGCCGGACAGCCTGTCCTGCACGAGTGCAGCCCAGGCCTCGCCGAGCGTGCCGCGAGTGGGAGGCTGTCAGCCCAGACCTGAGTCTCCCTGAAGGACATTTTCCTTACATAGCTATTGCCCAAATTTGGTGCCCATCAGAATCACCAGGAGAGCTCTGAGAAGCGCCTGGCCCAGGCTGCAGCTGAGACCAATTCAGAGTCTTTTTGGTTGGGACCCAGGAGACACCCCAGGGCAGTCAGCCTGAGAACCACTGCCTGTCTGCCTCTGCACTTCACGGTTCATGCATGTCTGCAGTTTTGACAGGGGAAGTCTAAAGCTCGAAATTAAGAACTTTCAACAAACCTCAAGCCTTGCCATCAACTGGAATGTAATCGGCACCCTCCACTGTGCTCCTAGTTGTAAATCAGTGACAACCTGAACTCTGGGCAAATTTAGAGTTTGGAAGATTCATCTCTATCTTGAGGTGACAGAACTATTTTTCATAGTGTGAGACAACAGGGCCTCCTTAAAGATTATGTGATAGGATGTATGTATGGCCCACTGGACAGCTGACTCTAGAACAGGCCAGGTTGGGGCCCTGACCCTCTGAGCAGTGGACTCGCTGTAACTGTACATAGTGGGCTCTCCAGAGCTTTTGGTTCTTTAATCATGAATTTGGCTGACTGGTGCTCATGAAGCCTGTTGTGTCTTCTCCATGTCTAAGTGGACCCACACCATTCAAACTCATGAGGTTCAAGGGTCAGCTGTAAACAGCCTCTCACTCTTCCTTTCCCTGACCTCTTTCTGAAGGCCTGGCTTGACTGGGCTGTGGGGAAATGCTCCAGGGACTGGCTGGGGAGGAAAACAGCAGACAGGCTCTCTGTGGGGCCTCAGGGCTTTGTGTCAACGAGCAGAAACCGAAGGGGTGAGTGTTAAGCTTTGAGTGGCCCCTGAGAGCCCCGAGGTGTGAGAGCCCCTCTCCTGACTGTCCATGGGGCCCCCAGACCTGGATCAAGAGTCTTAGGCTCTCATAGTCTCTCCAGAGTCTACAGGCCCCCTGAACCTCCCTGGACAGACACAGTGAGAAAACTGGTGGAAATACAATGTTTAAGAAAATTTAGCGAGTAGATTTTATGCCAGAAAATTGAAAAAAAAAAAAAAAAAAAAAATCTTGAATCTACTTTATTATGTTACAGTAAAATATTTCAAATGACAAAAATACTAAGCTCTTACTGCTGCTGTTGGACCAGGATGTTGTGGTGCTCCCTCCTCAACTGTCTCCTGACAAACTAGTGAAAGCAGAATGTGGGTCATTCTGTCTCTCAGTGCTGGATACATATCTGGCTAAAGCACTTGTGTTCTGAGGTGAATAAATAATGAGAGTGGTTTGCTGACAAGGACATAAAGTTTCAGATCCTTAGAGACATTGTTTAATCTTTTCATGAATCATTTGTAACCCCCCAGTGGGGATGGGCCAGAAGGGCACTGGGGGACGCGCCAAGCCTAACCCCAGGCTTGAAGGGGCAGCGGAGCTGCGGAGAGGCTGCAGGAGCGCGGCTTCCCTGGAGGACGCTTTCTTGGCCCGGCTCCCTCGGCTGCACTTTCCAGTTCTTGCTGGCTGATGTCCCAGGGGTCCTCTGACCCGACGCCACGGCCCCTCCACACCAGGCGCCCAGCACCCTGTGTCCTGTGCCATCACCGAGCTGGGCTGACAACTCTTGCCTGGCATCTGTCATGTCATTTTCAGGTTAGTATTTGTTAGTCAATTTTTGTCGCTAAATTGTGAATTTTGTGGCATCAGGTATTATGATTTATTTTTTTATCTTTAATACCTATGCCAGGCTGGTAAGGTGTTAAAAGTGTGGAACAGGATGGAACTGAATATAGTTTACATTTCTATTGAGACAAAATTAAATACTTTGATAACAAAACTGTGGGGCCCTGATCCACCTGAGTCAGTAAATAACTTAAAAGCTAAAGGAAAATCGTGTGTGTGTGTGGGGGAAGTGGGGAGCTGAATAAAACCATGGGCTGAAAATACTGTCTGAAACACTTCTTGCTGGCTGAGACGGATCTTGACTAAGAGTGTTTACAACACTGTCTACAAAGAACTATGTAACATTCAGGGTTTGGGGACACAGATGAGAAAAAGCTTGTGTCCTAAGTAGTGGGTCCTCCAATTACAGGGAGTTATTTTAAGGGGGGATTGTTTTCTTCTTCCCACATACCTGGAGATGTGATGAAGGCATTATCATCAACTTCAAAGTCAAATTTCATATTTACCTGAATTTCATATGACACATAATGCAGTCTCTATTTCACCTGTGAAAAGCGCCATAGTGGTGAGGCACCCCTGCACAGCTACCCGTGCCTGGACCCTTCAACTCACCAAGAGCAAGGAGGGATCTGGGCAGCTTCCCAGTGAGGAGCAAAGTGCCCTTTGAGTAAAAAACCCTTGAAGTAAAATAATTAATTATCTTCTAGGAGTAGCCTAAACAAATTGTTTTGTGTGTGTGTCGCGGAGAGTGTTGGGGAGCTAAAAAAGTTTCAAGAGCAGCATCACATATGCAGTCTTCAGACAGACTCCTGTCCCCTGACCTCCAAAGACTTGATATGTTTCCTCTAAGACTCAAATTTGGGGGATTTGTTCCTTTTTTGCACTGTCATTCCATCTCAATTAAAGGCAATGGTCTGAATGCCGATGAATCACACATAAGCTGACCGTGGTTACCGTTTGGCTGTACGGGGAAAGCATACTGGGTTTCAAAACTATGGAATGGAAAATAAACAAGTCTAATACTTATACTTAGAAAACACTGGTCACCCAAAGGAGAGAAAGTACCGTGGAGACATCTCTATAAAAGTAAGTCTGAGGAAGAATTCTACTCCCTCTGTTTCTTCCTTGCTCAGGAAGAGTTCAAAGTGGCTTATTGTCTTGTACCTGCCTTGATCTGATATAGTACCAATGTGGCTTGCTGAGGACTCAGAGGACTGGCTGGTTATTCAACTGTCTTGCAACAGAGGAGTCTCCAAGCAGAGCCAATGGAATCACGTGTTACCTGGAAGGCTGGTCTGTGCGTCTCCGTCACAGTTGGGCCTGGGTCAACTCAGTACCACAGGTGCTATGAGCAAGCTTTTTCCTTATTAGAAAAGCTCATTAAAAGTAAAATCAGTGTCAATGAAAAAAACCCAGATGTTCCTAAGCAATAAAACTCCTTAAACATATTTAGTATTTTTCAAATATACCTCATTGAAAGGTGAACCTCTTCCCAAATGGACAACATTCTTTCTGGATGCCTTTTGTGGAAGCCTCACAGTTTGAACACAAAGGAATGTCCCTGCAACTCTGCAAAGCGCATCTGAGTCAGGGGCACTTCTTGGTTGAAAGGTGGGTTGATCAGGGCAAATGTGGACAAACCAGTCTGTGGGTCCAAGAGATAATGTCGGCATGGTGGTCAGGACTCAACAGCTGCCACGGCTTGGTCCTGGGGGCGGAAGGGGCTGGAAGTTTACGGCTGATGTTGTCCTCCATGGTCAGGCCCCAGTAAAGTCACTGCCTGCTGGTGCTGCCCTCAGGTATTCTGCATTTTCAGCTGCAGGTCCCTTAAAGATGCCATTCGACTTGGCTTCCTTGGGAAAGAAAGCCTGCTGGTAGTCAGGGTTGTCTAGGCTAATTGGGTGACTGCCCTTCTGAGCCCAGAGGGCAGGGCCGTCGAGTACACCATTGATACAGGCAGGATGGGTGGTGTTGAGATACTCAGGGTTGTCCACGGCGTTGCTGCGTGAATTCTGGTACTGAGGGTCTCTGCCAGGAGCTGGATACAGAGGCTGATTGTGATAGACAGGGTTCTGGACAGAGCCTGCGGGTCTTTTGGGAACAGACTGGTTTACATATTCTGAAATTGAAAAGAAATCAAGTGTAATTAGCAAAGCGTCATCCCCAACAGGATTTCACAGCTCTTTCTGAACCCTGTGACTATTCTTCAATGAGGCGCTGGATGACAGAGGCAGGGAAGCCTGGGGACAGGACTCTCTTGCTAAAATGAATTGTGTTCTTTTCGTACTGCTCAGAGAAACGCACATGCTTTTCTTGCTGCTTCCCTTGAGATGTGTGTTTTAGTAAATACAAGTTTCACAGGCCAGAAATGGAGCCAGGAGAGAGAACAGGGATCTAATCTGTCTCTCTCTCTCACACACACACGCTCTCTTTCTCACACACACTCTCACACACACTCTCTCTCTCATGCACACTCTCTCTCATACTCTCTCTCACACACACACACTCTCTCTCACACACACACACTCTCTCTCTCTCACACTCTCTCACACACACTCTCTCTCACACACACACTCTCTCTCTCTCTCTCACACACACACTCTCTCACAAACACTCTCTCTCACAAACACTCTCTCTCTCACACACACACACACTCTCTCTCTCTCACACACGTACACCACACACCCTCTCTCTCAAGCACCCACACATGTAAATCTTTACTGTTGGCTTCAAATTCTAGAAAATCTGCAGACTCCTTCTAAAGACAACCTGGACGCGCCTGGACCCCTGTGCGTACTTGGTCGCTGTCTACTGACTGCCCTTTTGCTCCCTTCGCTTTGTCTGCACTCTCACCGAGGGCTCCACCTCTGAACCAGCTTGCAGGAAGCAGCTGACCTGGCCCCGGGCCTGAGGCCATGGAACGGAACTCCCCCCAGCGAGCGGGACTCACCAGGTGCCGGGAGGAAAGCGTCGTCCATGCTGTCCTCGGTGAGGGCGCCAGTGGGGTCTGAGCTGTAGCGCTGCAGGAAGCTGTCTTCCTTGAGAGGGTAGCTCTGTCGGGAGGAGATGAGGCAAGGTTAACTCCAGCCAGTGCTGCTCACTTCAGCGAGGATAAAGGTCACCTGAGAGCTTGCTAAAATGCAGATTCTGATGCAGGAGATCCAGGAGAGGACCAGAGATGCTGCACTTCTAACCACCGTGCCCACAGGTGGTACCTCACTCCTGGCCCAGACCGTGGCAAGTGGATGGCCCGGACCAGGGCTGTCCAGCAGGGCTTTTGGCAATGACAGATGTGCCCTGTAATGTACGCTCTTCCATACGGTAGCTCCTTACCACATGTGTGAGGAACGGAATTTTATATTTTATTTAACTTTAATTAATTAACATTTAAATTTAAGTAGCCACACAGGGCTAGTGGCTTCTGCATTGGTAAGTGTGGGTCTAATCAGGGCTTCACACATCGAGCATCAGCATCGCCTGGAAGGCGAGCTCACAGATGGCCAGACCCCTCCCAGCAGATCCTGCGTCAGTAGGTCTGGGGTGGGGGCCTGAGAGTCTGCATTTCTAAACAAACTGCCAGGTCCGGCAACTGCATGATGCTGCATGATGCTCTATGAATCACATTTTCAATAGCACTTTGAGAAATAATAGCTAACTGCTGGCCACAGAGTAGGGATCAAGGGAGGAAGCAATACAGGAAGGAAATCACAATTATTCAGGTTAAGGTGGGTACTTCTTATGTCTAATAGAGCTGGGGTACAGAGATGTCATTTATTTATTTATTTATTTATTTATCTTTGTTGAAGAATTATACATTTATTAAACAAATTTTGAACACTATTTAAGGACATTTGAAACTAACCAAAATGGATTTTTTTTTAAGTTTGCTAAGAATTATTTAATTTTCTTTGTGATTTCAACTTGCATATAAAAATGAAAAATCACTGATTCCTTACACTGCAGAGATGTTATTTAATTCTGGTTTGTAGATGTTGATACCTACCCCATTTCTATCAACGCAAGTCACAGTGGGAGTGTTGCTGGAGGCGCTCTGAAAAAGAATCACAGTGTTTATGATGCAGGCGGACACTCAGCCATCTCCACTGAGAGCAGGAAGGGGCCTCAGGGAGAAGAGAGAAGGGCTTGATTTCATCTTGATGCATTAGCATAAGAAAACTAGGTTTATTTCTGATTTAACTCTGTTCCTTAATGGACCAGAAAGATTATGATCCAGTTGTTGGAATCCAACAAAATAACTGGTACACTGAATTGACTCATTCTGATTTTAGCTTCACCATCTGGTTAAGTTCCACAAGATGGGTATTATATTCTCTAAAACTCAATCTGTTCAAACCGAGAGGCAGAGCTTAAGAAAGAGTGACTTTGGTACCAGGGAGCTGAGGAGGGGTGTCCGAGAGGTGGCGGGGCTGTGGAAGAAGCCCTGCTGGGGGACGAGGTACTCATCAGCATCCACAACGTCCTCCATGTCCTCCTCATCCATCAGGGCGCGGTAAAAGTTGGAGTCTGTAGGGCTTGGCAAATGCATTCTCTCGTCCCCCTGGCACAGAGATTGTGAGACCATCAGAAAGGCCAGAGAGCTGCTGTCCCACTCCCTTGCTATCGAGGTGTGGTCTGTGGTCTGTAGGTGCCTGTATATTTGCCAGTTTAGCTCTAATAACCCGCCCCCTTCCCCTGCCGGTTCTCCAAAATACAGTTCCTCCTTCCTTCCCCCATTCCCCACCCCCTGCCTGAAATGAAAACACTGCAAATTCCCTGATGTCCCAAAGTCTTCAAAGGAAATGCAGACAGCTCAGGAGGTAAAAGAGGTGCCGGAGGCACAGCCTTCACCGCCCGCTGTGCTCCGTGCAGTAAAAAATGCACTTCTGTTCCTCCTCCCTGCTCCCGGCACAGAGCTCCTCAGTCATCTTTGTGACCCCATGGACTGTAGCCTGGCAGACTCCTCTGTCCATGGAATTCTCCAGGCAAGGATCCTGGAGTGGGTAGTTGCTCACTTCTCCAGGGGATCTTCCCAACCCAGGGATGGAACCCAGGTCTTCCGCATTGCAGAGCTCCTAAACCCCTGGAATTTCCTCAGTGTCTCTTATGTTAATGAGGAGACTTTTGGGAGTACCAAAAGGTGGGGGCTGGTGACCAGTAAAGCCACATGATTAGAATCCCATGTGAGGCTTAGAACTTTCAGTCTAAGGGCAGAGGGCCTGGGGTCAATGATTTAATCATGCCTATGTAATGAAGTCTCCATAAAAACCCAAAAGGATGAGATTCAGAGTCTTTCCGGGGTGGTGAGCATGTGGAGATTTGGGGGAGAGCAGTGCACCAGAGAGCATGGAAACCACGCCCTTCCCCTATACCTCCCCTCTGCGTTTCTTCCATCTGGCCTCTCCTGCATTATATCCATTTATAATCAACAAGTGGTCTAGTGAGTAGAATGTTCCTTGAGTTCTGTGAGCTGCTCTAGCAAATAAATGGAACCCAAGCAGAGGGGGAGTGAGAACCTCCAGTCTTTAGCTGGTCGGTCAGAAGCATCTGGACTTGGGACTGGCATCTGACGTGGAGGAGCATGGCCTCTGATGCTGTCCCAGGTGGACAGTGTCAGACTGAGCTGAATTGCAGGACACCAGCTGGTGCTGGAGAAGTGCTTGCCTGGGGGTGTGGGGACCCTCCCCCCAAAACACACACATTCCTGGAACTGCTTCAGTTGCTTTGCAATGCATTCTGCATTGATTATTTCACTGAATCTTTAAAACAGTTCCATGAGCTTGGTTTTGTTAACCTGAAGTGGAGAGTCAAGAATCTGAAGCCAGATTTGCCCCACACCAAAGCCCTGGTTCCCCAGAGACAGATATGAAGCTTTGGCTAAAGGGACCATGAAGATGAGGGGGCGCCAAGTGTGCAGGGCTCACACAGTGGCGGACAGTTGGGGGCCCCATGGTGAGCTTGACTTAGTCCACCTTGGCCTGTGCTTCCTCTAATGCCTGAGGGTTTCTGGTGCAGCCTGGGAGGCAGGAAGCTGCGTCGCTGCGGTATTACAGGGATGCGTGACCTCACTAGCAGGATCCTCCTGGGGAGGAGAGGGGGAGCGGACTGTACCTGGATGACAAGGTAGCGCTGTGGGTCTCGGGCCATCTTGGAGAATTCAAGGATCAACTCACGGAACTTTGGGCGACTGTCTGCATCTATCATCCAGCCTGGGGAAGGAAGGAGGGAAGTCAGTTCAGTTAGAACCCTAAAAGAATTGATAAAGATGGCATCCCTGAAAGTATTTATGGGGGGACTCTTTAAGACAAATAAATGAGGATGAAAGCTAATCTTCGTGACAGGTTTTTCAGTCTTGGCAAGCAGGCACTGATTACTGTTTAAAGACCATGATGACATCATATATTTGAGTCAGAATGGCAATAACATGCTCTAATTTCCTGTGCCTCCCCTTCCAAGGGTCATCACGGTGTCACCATCTTAAGTGACCCAGAAGCTGTAGGACAGGTTTCACTTTCTGTGAACTGCTCTGACTGTAGGGAGCCCTGGGTTTCAACTCTCCATAAAGTCCTCACTTGACATTCAGCCTCATCCACATTCACTCAGCAGTCTAGTAAGTTGGAAACCAGATTTAGGGAAACTTAGGAACTTTCTTAAGAACCTTGGGGCTTGGGAATGCCATTCCCTGGCATTTCATTGTATCACACTCAGCAATCACACATGCACGTGAAGGATGCTCAGTGCCTTCGTGTGGAGGATGCTCCTGTTGGCCATGCCACTGCATCTGATGACACGATGATCCAGGTCTAGATTAAACATGCTGGAGGAACAGCTGTTGACTGGAAATCCTCATGACCCTGAGAGTTCATATTTATTTTCTATCAGCAGGATGTCAAGCTATTTTAGGCCAGGCTGCTATGTGACCTCAGACTAATCATGTGACCTCTCTGGATACCAGCTTCTTCAACCTAAAGCAAGGAAGTCACAGTTGATTTGCTCTGTGGTCTAAAGTTCAGAAAGGCTCAATACTGACATGGATTTGGCTCTCTCACATTCCCTGGGCTGCTTTCTGTGTAAATTCTCATCATACATGTAATACTACCCCAGAGCCTACTGAACCTGGGATTCTGACAGCATAGTAGTGTCACAATCAAGCCACACACTCTTACTTGGGTTACAATGTTTACCTGCCACACTGCAGAAGGCCTCACATAAATCCACTATCTGAAAGGTTTAAGTCAAAGCAGAAGTGTTGATTCTACTAATCTCATGTGGCTATTCACTGTTAGGCATTTAAAAACAGTCTCTCTGGTAACAGGCTTCAAAATGTGGGGCAGGTTTTTTATTGAGCAACTCAGAGAGAAGAGTGTTCGGTATAACAGCTTCTGGGGGATTCTGACTTTACTTGTTTGCTTGAAAACATCAGCTCACAATGCTCAGTGTGACATTAGCTCACAGTGCTCAGCACAGCAGGTAAGTGCTTCTGTAAAGTGCCCTGCGAAGGGGTTGACGAATGTGCCTGGTTATAGTCTGTGATACAGTGTCTTAGGGAGTCTAAGACCTGGGATGTGGCTCAGGGCAGCCCGGTGACAGGTCCCGTTGGCCACTCACACTTGACCATGATCATGTAGACGTCGATGGTGCAGATGGGTGGCTGTGGGAGGCGCTCTCCTTTCTCCAGGACAGTCGAGATCTCACTCGCAGGGATTCCATCATAAGGCTTGGATCCAAAGGTCATCAACTCCCAAACAGTGACTCCTACGAGGAAGAAGGGGTTGCTTTATGAGTCAGTAATAATCACAGCATCTTGTCTTTAGTCATCATTGTTGACATACTGTTCCAACGTTTAAAAACCCCTGTTTCTGTGCCCTTGGGCAATTTGCTCGGTGCTGGAAGCCTCAGTTCAGCGTCTGTCTCATAGGATGGTTGTGAGATCAAACAAGATAACACAACTTCAAAGTTCAGACAATGCCAGGCAAATAGTAAGTAGCCAACAAATAGCAAACTTTAGTATCAACAGCAAAAGACACCACCTCTCTGAGACATGCCTGGTCTATGGATTAGGAGTTACACAGTCAGACATGTGCCCCAAGAGACTTAACTAACTATAAATTGTTTATAAAGAATAAAAAAATTAGAGATAAAAACCTCTGTGTTCCTTTTAATAAACATAAAAACTCCATGTTTTAAATCTCAACATCAATCAATCACCATGATTAAAAAAATTAAAGCAAGAGTACTATTAGAATTGGTGTTCTTTCAGACTGTTCTGAAGTTCTGATGATCTTTCTACCTAAATGCCTCCCTTGATGGAATTCTCTGCTCCAGAAACACACAAATGTGATGAGCAGTATGTCGCCATCTGGACAGCACAATGCCCTGGCTGCCTCTAGTGATGAGCATAGTGGGCCTGAGTCTTGAGTCCCCAGACCACACAGGGAGGGGCCAGACACAGGAACCCAGTGTGAGGGGTGGTTCTTAATCTCCAACTAGTCTAATGACCCTTTTTCTTTAGAATTGACCTCTAAATGCATATCACCATGGATCCCTTATGATTATACAGTGGACGTAAGAAATAGATTTAAGGGCCTAGATCTGATAGATAGAGTGCCTGATGAACTATGGAATGAGGTTTGTGACATTGTACAGGAGACAGGGATCAAGACCATCCCCATGGAAAAGAAATACAAAAAAGCAAAATGGCTGTCTAGGGAGGCCTTACAAATAGCTGTGAAAAGAAGAGAGGTGAAAAGCAAAGGAGAAAAGGAAAGAAATAAGCATCTGAATGCAGAGTTTGAAAGAATAGCAAGAAGAGATAAGAAAGCCTTCTTCAGCGATCAATGCAAAGAAATAGAGGAAAAGAACAGAATGGGAAAGACCAGAGATCTCTTCAAGAAAATTAGAGATACCAAGGGAACATTTCATGCAAAGATGGGCTCGATAAAGGACAGAAATGGTCTAGACCTAACAGAAGCAGAAGATATCAAGAAGAGGTGGCAAGAATACATGGAAGAACTATACAAAAAAGATCTTCACGACCCAGATAATCATGATGGTGTGATCACTAGTCTAGAGCCAGACATCCTGGAATGTGAAGTCAAGTGGGCCTTGGAAAGCATCACTACGAACAAAGCTAGTGGAGGTGATGGAATTCCAGTTGAGCTGTTTCAAATCCTGAAAGATGATGCTGTGAAAGTGCTGCACTCAATCTGCCAGCAAATTTGGAAAACTCAGCAGTGGCCACAGGACTGGAAAAGGTCAGTTTTCATTCCAATTTGGAACAATAGACTGGTTCCAAATAGGAAAAGGAGTACGTCAAGGCTGTATATTGTCACCCTGCTTATTTAACTTCTATGCAGAGTACATCATGAGAAACGCTGGACTGGAAGAAACACACGCTGGAATCAAGGTTGCTGAGAGAAATATCAATAACCTCAGATATGCAGATGACACCACCCTATGGCAGAAAGTGAAGAGGAACTAAAAAGCCTCTTGATGAAAGTGAAAGAGGAGAGTGAAAAAGTTGGCTTAAAGCTCAACATCCAGAAAACGAAGATCATGGCATCCAGTCCCATCACTTCATGGGAAATAGATGGGGAAACAGTGGAAATAGCGGCAGACTTTATTTTGGGGGGGCTCCAAAATCACTGCAGATGGTGATTGCAGCCATGAAATTAAAAGATGCTTACTCCTTGGAAGAAAAGTTATGACCAACCTAGATAGCATATTCAAAAGCAGAGACATTACTTTGCCAACTAAGGTCCGTCTAGTCAAGGCTATGGTTTTTCCAGTGGTCACGTATGGATGTGAGAGTTGGACTGTGAAGAGGGCTGAGCGCCAAAGAATTGATGGTTTTGAACTGTGTCGTTGGAGATGACTCTTGAGTGTCCCTTGGATTGCAAGATCCAACCCGTCCATTCTGAAGGAGATCAGCCCTGGGATTTCTTTGGAAGGAATGATGCTAAAGCTGAAACTCCAGTACTTTGGCCACCTCATGCAAAGAGTTGACTCATTGGAAAAGACTCTGATGCTGGGAGGGATTGCGGGCAGGAGGAGAAGGGGATGACAGAGGATGAGATGGCTGGATGGCATCACTGACTCGATGGATGTGAGTCTGAGTGAACTCCGGGAGTTGGTGATGGACAGGGAGGCCTGGCGTGCTGTGATTCATGGGGTTGCAAAGAGTCGGACACAACTGAGCGACTGAACTGAACTGAACTGATGGATCCGCATGGTGGATTTTCTAAAGGCCATTCCAAAACCGAGTGATCTGAATTAACATGCAGAATGCGAGGCTGAAGAATGAAGAAAAGCAGTGGTCCAGGAACATGAAAATATTAATAATCCTTCTGTCCTTCCCACCACAGAGTCATTATGGACTTGATCAAAAAAAGAAAATCTCATGTCCAGGTCTATAGTCAGTTAATTGTAACTAAGTTTAAACACTACATTTAATACACACACACAATGACTTCCTAAAGGAAAGCAAGCTTTTCAGGTTTTTGGACAAATGGTGAAAGAGGGCCGTTTGTACGCCTGGCTGCGGGGTATGAGTAGGGTTGGAAGTTGGTATGAATTCGCTCTCTTTTCAACTGGTAAGTGGAACATACAGGTTCCTGACTAAAATATTTGGCTTGACTAGAGTCTAGAGAGTAGAGTAACAGGATATGTTTTTTAAACTAAAAATTCAGGTTCATATTGTAACAATTCTGATGTACTGCCAGAACAGCAGATCGTAATCACTGACAACACAATTTTCACTGAGATGAAAAACACAGCCCCTGTGCTGACGCTGACTTTCTGATGCTGGTTATAATCACTCAAAGGGATTAAGTCACTGAGTTTGAGAACTTCCATTTACTGGGCAGACGTGGCCCTGCAGTCTGCAAGTGGGCACATGGGGCAAGGGGAGAACACAGCTGGGCAGCTGGGAAAGGCAGGGGCCCATACCACTCTTGACCACAGTCAGGATTTCAGGTTTTATCTGGAACATATTTGGAAAATCAAAGAAGGAGGTTAAGCAGAGAAGTAAAAGTCTAATGTAGTTTAAAATATTTTTGCCAGCTGTCTGGAGAATAGATGAGTGAGTACAAAACAAGACCAGAGAAAACCCAGGAGGAGCCCCTGCGCAGTGTGGCTGGAAGGGGGTGTGTGCCACCACACTGGGCTGCATGGCGACAATGACAGCGACGGTTCCGGGCAGAACCACAAACAGGAAAAGCAGCATTTCTCCCTGTCCCTCCAGGGGAGCAGACACTTCTTGAACACAGCTGAAAATAACAAGGTATCAGAATAGCTTTGTTTCCTTATCTAGTTCATCAATTGTAAGCAGCTCAGCTCACAGGTACAAATGAAAATTCACATATTCATTCACAAAGATTTCTGTCTTCATAAACCTTATATTATAGCAGGAGAGATAGACAAAGAGTCATGAAATTTAAAAAAATTTAATAGCAGGAGAGATAGAAAAAAACCCATGAAATTCTTAAAAATTTAATTGGAATATTAGGAAGTTAATAATGTTGTAAAAGAAATGCTAAATGGGAGATATCCTGAATGATTCTGCTTTTGTGATAATAACAGCATTCCTCTTGGAAACTCCTTATAATAATATTGCTCTCCTCAAATACATGTTCTATGGGTGGGTGATTCCCCTCTATTGCTTTGATAGCTGGGATAGACTGATATTCACCATGCAATGCAGATCAGCTGTTTTGCAGCCTTTGGGCTGATTTGGCGGTACAGGGGGGGCTGACTGCAGTAGCAGGGGGTAGTACCCAGCACAGCAATCAGTGGGAATGCTTTCCTGAAAGGTGAGGCCTTGAAGGCTCTGGAGCCTCTCTAACAGAGAACAAGACGAGAGCATGAAAGGTATGTCTGAGGAGAGGGAAGCTGGGCGGAGGACCAAGTATAGGCCGCGTGGGATTTGGAGGAAGAAAGAAGCAGGTCCTGGTGAGACGGCCTTCATGAGAACGGGAAGCAGCAGCTACTTCCCTTTCCTCGTATTTCCCCAAAGACACACTCTCACAGTGCGTTTGTCGAGCCATTCTCACTGATGCAGAAAGATAACCATTTAGTACACGGAACCGCAGCCACCGAGTTAGTCCGCTGTAGAACCACACTCTCTACCGGAAACACTTCCACACGAGACCTGATTTGTCATCTCCCTTTGCTGCTAAGTCACTTCAGTCGTGTCCAACCCTGTGCGACCCCATAGATGGCAGCCCACCAGGCTCCCCCGTCCCTGGGATTCTCCAGGCAAGAACACTGGAGTGGGTTGCCATTTCCTTCTCTAATGTGTGAAAGTGAAAAGTGAAAGTGAAGTCGCTCAGTCGAGTCCGATTCTTCGCGACCCCATGGACTGCAGCCCTCCAGGCTCCTCCGCCCATGGGATTTTCCAGGCAAAAGTACTGGAGCGGGGTGCCATTGCC
This sequence comes from Cephalophus harveyi, assembly GCA_006410635.1. Lineage (NCBI taxonomy): Eukaryota > Metazoa > Chordata > Mammalia > Artiodactyla > Bovidae > Cephalophus > Cephalophus harveyi. Next base: position 79,891 of record SJYT01007280.1, on the reverse strand, counting down.
TTCTCTGCGTCTCCCTTTGGTTCACTTCAAATTCACAGCAAGGGGTTATACCTGCTTGACTTTGGGGTACAGGCATTTCCCAGATTCACATCCTTTCCTTCTTGTTACACTCTCTCCTGACAAGCTCACTGTTACCTCCAGTGATGCTTAGGATGGTAGTTAGACTCAGTTTCCTTTTTCATGTTTTCTATGGTAACAGCCTGACAACAACGATAACATGACTGTCGTCAGTGTCTCACTCGGCAGAGTGTACAATGCACAGCAACAGCGCAAGCGCAGTCTCGACCTTGATTCACCAGCCTCAGGGTTCTGACTCACCATAGCTCCAGACATCACTCTGATGGGTATAAATTCGGTGCAAAATTGATTCCAAAGCCATCCATTTGATAGGGACCTTGGAATGACGAGAGAGAAAAGTAATAAGACAACTATTAGCTTCCTTCTATTGAAAAACAAAATGACAAAGGGAGAAATTGAAAATGACAAAGGCGAGAAAACCAGGCCACCCACACCCTGCCCCCCAGGCCCAGGGCTCCTTCCCAGCAGGAGAGGTCTGTCTGGCAGAGGACAGGGTCTCTGTCAGGCCCCAGGACTGAGGAGGGCCTCTGGTCTGTCTGTGGCTCCTCTGCTGAGATGGGTGCACGGGCTGGTAGCTGGGGACCCTGGTCCTGCCCTGGGTTTGTGGGTGCTTGCAGGGCCAGCTGTTTGCAGTCATGCAAGCCAGTGTGAAACTAAAGAGATGTACAACTGATCTAGAGTGTTCTGAAGGGTATATCTGGATACCTGCATCCCTCACTGCTGGGAAAGCCCCCTGGAGAAGCTCCAGGCCTGTCTAGAGGAAGAAGCCAAGGCCATCGTGGCCAGCGCCCCTCGGGAGATCCTGGGACAATCACAGGAAACTTTCCTTGCTGCGAAATCAGCTACGACATTTCAAGATGTTCTTCTGAAGGGTCTTTACCCTGGAGCAGGAGGTGGAAACCTAACTTTGGCTAATAGTCCCCTAGAGATGAAGCTGAATTCACATTTACTGCCTTTGGCTTCTGGATGTGTTAGAAACATCTCTATTCACCTTCCCAGGAAATGCTTCTCCCCAGGCAGCTCTGGAGCCTGGCTAGACCCAGTGCTGGTGGCACTGTGACCTCACCCAGAAGGTCCTGAGAATGGCCCTGAGTTGGTCAGTCTGCTTCAGGAGAGTGCATACCTTGCCTCCTTCTGCATGATACTCCTTCTCCTCGGCACCCAGCAGCTTGGCCAGCCCGAAGTCTGTGATCTTCACGTGCTGCGGCGTCTTCACCAGCACATTCCTGGCTGCCAGGTCCCTATGCACCAAGCGCCGGTCTTCCAGGTAATTCATGCCCTGAAACACAGGGTCACATGGGAGGGGCGGGCGTCTCAGTGCAGTGTTCAGTGTCACGCAACAGTATCTGACCTGAAATCTAGGCAGGGGGTGAACTGCCCTCCGCAGACACAGTGACTTGGACCTGGCAACATCAGTGACCGTCGATCCGCTCCAAGGATGGAGAGGCTAACTGATCTCCATCCAGTTACTCAAGTTTCGAGCTCAAATGAACAAGTAGAAGAGGCCAGTGACAGAGAAGGAGCCCCACTGTAGGCCCCAAACCTGGCCACATGCTACTCAGAACGGCTGCTGCCTCTTGCCTGGCCTTGCCACCCTGGGCCACTTCATATGGGGCACTGCCTCCCCAGGGCCCAGGGCTCTCATCACACTGTCCTAGACTATCTTACATGATTCACCACCAGTGAAGGTTTTTGTCCAGTTTTATTTTTCTTTTTAAATTGAAATCACATGGCTATTAAATTTGCTTTAATAAAGTACCAATCCCCACCCTCTCCCTGGCTACCTCCACAACTGTGCTAATGAGAATCAAGGCTGTAAGGATGCAAAAGACCTGTATGCAGAAAACTGTAAGAGACTGATGAATGGAATCAAAGATGAAACAAACAGATGGAGAGAAATACCATGTTCTCAAATGGGAAGAATGAATATTGTGAAAATGACTATACTACCCAAAGCAATCTACAGATTCAATGCAATCCCTACTAAGTCACCAGTGGCATTTTTCACAGAATTAAAACAAAAATTTTACAGTCTGTATAAACACACAAAAGACTCTGAATAACCAAAGGAATCTTGAGAAAGAAAAATGGAGTTGGAGGAATCAGGCTCCCTGACTTCAGACTATACTAGAAAGCTACCATCATCAAGACAGTATGGTACTGGCACAAAAACAGAAATATAGCTCAATGGTATAGGACAGAAAGCTCAGAGATAAACCCATGTACCTACGGTCACCAAATCTATGATAAAGGAGGAAAGACTATACAATGAAGAAAAGATGCCTCTTCAATAAGTGGTGCCAGGAAAACTGGACAGCTACATGTAAAAGAATGAAATTAGAACACTCCTAATACCATACACAAAAATGAACTCAAAATGGGTTAAAGACCTAAATGTAAGGCTCGCCGCTATAAAACCCTTAGAGGAAAACACAGGCAGAACGCTCTTTGACATAAAGCATAGCAAAATCTTTTTTGATCTACCTCCTAATTAAGATAAAAACAAAAATAAACAAATGGGATATAATTAAACAAAAACTTTGGCATAACAAAGGAAATTATAAGCAAAACCAAAAGACAGTCCTTAAAATGGGAGAAAATATTTGCAAATGAAGCAATTGACAAAGGTTTAATCTCCAAAATATATAAGCAGCTGATTCAGCTCAATATCAAAAAAAACAAACAGCCCCATAAAAAATTGTGGGGGAGAGAGCTAAATAGACATTTCTCTGAAGAAGGCATACAGGTGGCCATGAAGCACATGAAAAGATGCTCAACATTACTAATTATTAGAAAAACAAAATTGAAAACTACAATGAAGTATCACTTCACACAGTCGGAATGGCCATTATCAAAAAATCTATAATAATGTTGGGGAGGGTGTGGAGAAAAGGGAACCCTCTGACTCTGTTGGTGGGAATGTAAATTGGTGCAGCTACTATGGAGAACAGTACGGAGGTTTCTTAAAAAACTAAAAATAGAGGTACCATATAACCCAGCAATCTCAGTTCTGGGCATAAATCCAGAGAAAACGATGATCTGAAAGGATGCATGAATCTCAAAATTCATTGCATCACTATTTATAACAGCCAGGGCATGGAAGGAACCTAAATGTCCATCAACAGAGGAATGGAAAAAGAAGACGTGGTACATATGTACTGTGGAATATTACTCAGCCCATAAAAGGAATGGAATGCTGTCTGTAGAGACATGAATGGACCTAGAGACTGTTACACAGGGTGAAGCAAGTCAGAAAGAGAAAAACAAACATTGTATAATATAGTGGACTCTAGAAAATGATACAGATGAATGTATTTGCAAAGCAGAAGCAGAGTGACAGATGTAGTGAACACATGCATGGAAACTAAGAGGGAAGAGGGGATGAACTGGGAGACTGGGATTGACATATATACACTGCTGTGTATGAAACAGATAACTAACGAGAACCTGCTGGGTAGCACAGGAAACTCTACTCAATGATCTGTGGTGGCCTAGATGGGAAGGAATCTAAGAGTGGATATATGTATACATGTAACTGACTCACTTTGCTGTATAGCAGAAACTATCGCAACACTGTAAAGCAATTATACTCCAAAAAAAAAAAAAAAAAATTGCTTTTCTCAAATTGCTTCTGTACTTAAGAGAGCCTCAGCAGTTTATCTGGAGAAATCTTAGGTATTATTCATTACTCAGTTCAGTTCAGTCGCTCAGTCATGTCCGACTCTTTGCGACCCCATGAATCGCAGCACGCCAGGCCTCCCTGTCCATCACCATCTCCCGGAGTTCACTCAGACTCACGTCTATCGAGTCCGTGATGCCATCCAGCCAGCTCATCCTCGGTCATCCCCTTCTCCTCCTGCCCCCAATCCCTCCCAGCATCAGAGTCTTTTCCAATGAGTCAACTCTTCGCATCAAGTGGCCGAAGTACTGGAGTTTCAGCTTTAGCATCATTCCTTCCAAAGAAATCCCACGGCTGATCTCCTTCAGAATGGACTGGTTGGATCTCCTTGCAGTCCAAGGGACTCTCAAGAGTCTTCTCCAACACTACAGTTCGAAAGCATCAATTCTTCGGCGTTCAGCTTTCTTCACAGTCCAACTCTCACATCCATGCATGACCACAGGAAAAACCATAGCCTTGACTAGACAGACCTTAGTCGGCAAAGTAATGTCTCTGCTTTTGAATATACTATCTAGGTTGGTCATAACTTATCTTCCAAGCAGCAAGTGTCTTTTAATTTCATGGCTGCCGTCACCATCTGCAGTGATTTTGGAGCCCAAAAAAATAAAGTCTGACACTGTTATTCATTACTCATAATATTGGAATTCTTTTTCCATTAACACCATCAGTGTTTGAGTAATATGCCAATATGCATAGAAATCTAGAAAAATTCTGATTATTTAATGTTTAATGTATGTGTTATTCATATTACAAACACTTGTTTACTGCCAGGCTTTGATGTTAAGAGATGACTTTGGTATTTACCCCACCCTGTTCCCTGACCACCTACTAGGCCAAAGAGGATACTACTCTCTACATACACTTCCCTGGGTTCAGGATTTATACACATCATATTCCTTTCATAGAAATGTAGTCTGCCCTATAAATGCCACAAGGCCTTCAGAATGAACAAAACTGAGGAACTAATCTGTGCTGAAAATTGTCCTCTATTTGGAGACAATGAATCACCTATAGTTCTCTTTTGGTTGTTTCAGTTGTGAGAGCTCCTATAATCTTTCATTCTATCTTCATGGAATAAAATGAGTTAATTGGCCTGTGTTCCAGTTTTGTTTAACGAACTACGTTAAGAGAGAGTTTCTGTTCTCACTAACTGTATGGAGACCTGCTTTCTCATAACATCTCAAACTGAGAAAAATCTCAAAGATATTGTCAAAATAGACACAAAATTGTCTTTTATGCTCTGTAATTTGAATTTTTAAAAAACTAATAAATGGATTGTAATATTTTTTAAAAAGAAGGCTGTAACAGAAAGAATATTTGAGAAGCACCCAGCGCAGTGCCTGACATTTAGTGAATTCTCAGATGGACATCCCTTGGTACCCATGAAACTGGTTCCAGGAACCCCTCCAACTGCCACCTCCCAACCAAAATCCATAAATATTCACGTCCCATATTAAAAATGGCACAGTATTTGTATGTAACATACACACATCCTCTTGCGTACTTTATCTCTAGATCTACTTATAGTACCTCATACAAAGTTAACTAGTTGTACATACAATGTAAATGTTATGTAAACAGTTGCCTGCGCCCAGCAAATTCAAGTTTTGGTGTTTCTTTTTTTAGCTTTCTGGAATTTTCTTCCCAAGTATTTTTGATCCACGGTTGGCTGATTCTGCACATGCAGAACTATGGATATGAAGGGCTGACTGTGACTCTGACCTCTCATCCTTGTCCACAGCCTCCTTGGTGTCTATGTTACCTGCTCTTCCTCCCCTGACAGGTGGGGTCACTTCTGCCCCTACTTCTGGCTTGATGAGCTAAACTCACCTGCCCAGATGAGCTAAACTCCTTTGACCCTCCCAAACTCCAACCTGTTGTCACAAGCTTGGCGGCCTTCGCTCCCGAGCCAGGCCTGGCAGGCAGGAGAAGCCTGTGTTGTTGGGACCACATTCTCTCCCACTTATTCACAGAAGCACCTCTCCTCTCTCCAGTCAGGGAAGTGGACCACACTTCTAGCCCCCTTTACAGCTGACACTCATGACCTCTCCAGTGAACGGCAGGCACCAAGGAAATGCTTACTGAAGGATAAAAATGGAAATGAATGGGTTCAACCAACTCTTCATTGCTCTTGAGCTTTTTGTACACAGCTCTCTTTATTTTAGTGCAAGTGCAGGGAACACCTGTAGATAAGAGTAGATCCCAAGTTTTCTGGCAAATTCTTCATTTGATACATATTAGGTAAAAACTAAAAATTAACTTGTCATATCAAAGCAAAATGAAAAATTAGGAAGATGAGTGAGTGAGTGAATGAAAGTCACTCGTTTCGTCCGATACTTTGTGACCCCATGGACTGTAGCCCACCAGGCTCCTCTGTCCATGGATTTCTTCCGGGGATCTTCCCAACCCAGGGATCGAACCCAGGTCTCTTGTAGGCATATTCTTTACTGTCTGAGCCACCGGGGAAGTCCTCATAAGAAGATAGGGTCGTATAAAGACATTACCAGGAATTGGTCTTGGAGGGCTATTTTTGAGGCCTTTTGTGTTTTTCTTTCTTTCTTCTACTCCTCTTCCATAGACAGGAGGCCTTCTACTCCTTGGCTCCTCTCCACCTTCACAGGGTTTCTAGCATCAGCCTTGTCCCCTGCAGGGTTCACTAAGCCCACAGGGAGGACGGCAGAGGGCATTTTCAGCTACAATTAACTATTATTGTGAACTTCCATTGTGCCTCTTTATATCCCCAACAGAGAATCTGGTACACTGGAAACATTTTTTATAGCAGCTTGTTGAAGAAGAATGAGAGTATGGATGAGTGATAATGGCAGCTGACAGTTCCAAGTCAGGCATGGCAAACTCACCCACAAAGAAACCTCTCCAGGTACTGGCAGGCCCAGCACCCACACAACTGCCCTGAGAGCTGACCCAGGTCCCAAGGCTGAGCTGGTGCTACACAAACCAAGTGCTCTGAGGCCACCATTGGGACTGTGTCCATAATTTCATGCTGGGGTCTCCAAGTGAAACTTGGCTGCTGCCACAGAGACTGTCAAATGCCAGATGCCCAGATGTTAAAAAATACCCCAACACCCCAGCGTTTGGTTCAGTTCACTCACTCAGTTGTGTCCGAATCTTGGCAACCCCATGTAATGCAGCACGCCAGGCTTCTCTGTCCATCACCAACTCCTGGAGCTTGCTCAAACTCATGTCCATTGAGTCGGTGATGCCATCCAACCATCTCATCCTCTATCATCCCCTTCTCCTCTCCTCCTGCCTTAAATCTTTCCCAACATCAGGGTCTTTTTAATGAGTCAGTTGGTCCTATCAAGTGGCCAAAGTAGTAGAGTTTCAGCTTCAGCATCAGTCCTTCCAATGAATATTCAGGACTGATTTCCTTTAAGATGGACTAGTTGGATCTCTTCACAGTCCAAAGGACTCTCGAGTCTTCTCCAACACCCCATTAAAAAGCATCAATTCTTCAGTGCTCTGCTTTCTTTACAGTCCAACTCTCACATCCATACATGACTACTGGAAAAGCCATGGCTTTGACTAGGTGGACCTTTGTTGGCAAAGTAATGTCTCTGCTTTTTAATATGCTGTCTAGACTGGTCAGAGCTTTTCTTCCAAGGAGCAAGCGACTTTTAATTTCATGGCTGCAGTCACCATCTGCAGTGATTTTGGAGCCCCCCAAAATAAAGTTTTTCACCATTTCCATTGTTTCCCCATCTATCTGCCATGAAGTGATGGGACTGGATGCCATGATCTTAGTCTTCTGAATGCTGAGTTTGAAGCCAGCTCTTTTGCTCTCCTCTTTCACTTTCATCAAGAGGCTCTTTAGTTCTTCTTTGCTTTCTGCCATAGAGTGGTGTCATCTGTGTATCTGAGGTTTTTGATATTTCCCCTGGAAATCTTGATTCCAGCTTGTACTTCATCCAGCCTGGCATTTCACATGATGTACTCTGCATATTAGTTAAATAAGCAGAGTGACAATATACAGTCTTGACGTACTCCTTTCCTAATTTGGAACTAGTCTATTGTTCCAGTCTGGTTCTAACTGTTGTTTCCTGACCTGCATACAGATTTCTCAAGAGGTAGGTGAGGCTGTCTGGTATTCCCATCTCTTGAAGAATTTCCCACAGTTTGCTGTATTTTCCACAGCAAACTATATGGATCCAACAAAAGTTTTGGCACAGTCAATAAAGCAGAAGTAGATTTTTTTCTGAGATTGACTTGCTTTTTCAACGACACAACAGATGTTGGCAATTTGATCTCTGGTTCTTCAGCCTTTTCTAAACCAAGATTGAACATCTTGAACATCTTGAACTTCCATCTGGAAGTTCATGTACTGTTGAAGCCTGGCTTGGAGAATTTTGAGCATTACTTTGCTAGTGTGTGAGATGAGTGCAATTGTGCAATAGTTAGAACATTCTTTGGCATTGCCTTTCTTTGGGATTGGGATGAAAACTGACCTTTGCCAGTCCTGTGGCCACTGCTGAATTTTCCAGATTTGCTGGCATATTGAGGGAAGCACTTCAACAGCATCATCTTTTAGGATTTGAAATAGATGAGCTGAAATTCCACCACCTCCACTAGCTTTGTTCATAGTGATGCTTCCTAAGGTCCACTGACTTTGCATTCCAGGATGTCTGGCTCTAGGTGCATGATCACACTGTTATGGTTATCTGGGTCATGAAGATCTTTTTTGTATAGTTTTTCTGTGTACTTTTGCCCCTCTTCTTAGTATCTTCTGCTTCTGTTAGGTCCACACCATTTCTGTCCTTTATTGTGGCCATATTTGCATGAAATGTTTCCTCGGTATCACTAATTTTCTTGAGGAGATCTCTAGTCTTTCCCCTTCTATTGTTTTCCTCAATTTCTTTGCATTGATCACTGAGGGAGGCTTTCTTATCTTTCCTTGCTATTCTTTGGAACTCTGCCTTCAATTGTGTACATCTTTCCTTTTCTCCCTTGCCTTTAGTGTCTCTTCTTTTCTCAGCTATTTGTAAGGCCTCCTCAGACAACCGTTTGCTTTGATGCATTTATTTTTCCTGGGGGGATGGTCTTGATCACTACCTCCTGTACAATGTCACAAACCTCTGTCCGTAGTTCTTCAGGCACTCTGTCTATCACATATAATCCCTGGAATGTATTTGTCCCTTCCACTGTATAATCGTAAGGCATTTGATTTAGGTCATACCTGAATGGTCTAGTGGTTTTCCCTCCTTTCTTCAATTTACGTGTGAATTTGGCAATAAGGAGTTCATGATCTGAGCCACAGTCAGCTCCTGGTCTTGTTTTTGCTGACTGTATAGAGCTTCTCCATCTTTGGCTGCAAAGAATATAATCAATCTGATTTCGGTATGACCATTTAGTGACGTCCATGTGTAGAGTCTTCTCTTGTGTTGTTGGAAGAAGGTGTTTGCTATGACCAGTGCATTCTCTTGGCAAAACTCTGTTAGCCTTTGACCTGCTTCATTTTGTACTCTAAGACCAAATTTGCCTGTTACTCCAGGTATCTCTTGACTTCCTGCTTTTGCATTCCAGTTCCGTGTAATGAAGAGGACATCTTTTTTGGGTGTTAGTTCTAGAAGTTCTTGTAGGTCTTCATAGAGCCATTCAACTTCAGCTTCTTCAGCATTACTCGTTGGGCCATAGACTTGGATTACTGTGATACTGAATGGTGTGCCTTGGAAACGAACAGAGATCATTCTGTCATTTTTGAGATTACACCCAAGTACTGCATTTTGGACTCTTTTGTTGACTGAGAGGTCTACTCCATTTCTTCTAAGGGATTCTTACCTACAGTAGTAGATATAAAGGTCATCTGAGTTAAATTTAGCCATTCCAGTCCATTTTATTTCACTGATTCCTAAAATGTTGACGTTCGCACTTGCCATCTCCTATTTGACCACTTCCAATTTGCCTTGATTCATGGATCTAACACTCCAAGTTCCTAGGCAATATTTTTCTTTACAGCATTGGACTTTTCTTCTATCCCCAGTTACATCATCCACAACTGGGCGTTGTCTTTGCTTTGGATCCGTCTCTTCATTCTTTCTGGGGTTATTTCTCCACTCTTCTCCAGTACCACATTGGGCACCTACCGATCTGGGGAGTTCTTTCAGTGTCATATCTTTTTGCCTTTCCATACTGTTCATGGGGTTCTCAAGGCAAGAATACTGAAGTGGTTTGCCATTTCCTTCTACAGAGGACCACGTTTTGTCAGAGCTCTCCACCATGACCCGTCCATCTTGGGTGGCCCTACAATGGCATGGTTCATAGTTTCACTGAGTTAGACAAGGCTGTGGCCCATGTGATGAGATTGGTTAGTTTTCTGTGGTTGTGGTTTTCAGTCTGTCTGCCCTCTGATGGAGAAGGATAAGAGGCTTATGGAAGCTTCCTGATGGGAGAGACTGACTGAGGGGGAAACTGGGTCTTGTTCTGATGGGCGGGGCCATGCTCAGTAAATCTTTAATCCAATTTTCTGTTGATGGGTGGGGCTGTGTTCCCTCCCTGTTGTTTGACCTGAGACCAAACTATGGTGGAGGTAATGAAGATAAGGCGACCTCCTTCAAAAGGTTCTGCGCATGCACGGCTGCGCTCAGTGTCCCTGACCCAGCAGCAGGCCACCGCCAACCCACGCCTCCACCAGAGCCTCCTGGACACTCACGGGCAAGTCTGGGTCAGTCTCTTGTGGGGTCACTGCTCCTATCTGCTGCTGTGTAAATAAAACAATGGAAGGTACCGCCACCCTACCCCTCCTCCTACTCCTGAGATCTTTAAAGGACCAGAGCAATGTTTTCTCAGAGAAGGCTTGGGAAAGGGGAGAAGAAAGCAGTTTATGTGTTCTGGAGCAGACAGCCAATCAGCCAGAGGGATTTAAAAGTCAGAGATAATTACAGGATAAGATTAGCCTCCTTTGAACTTGTGAAACTCTATTCCTTGGTTTCTGTCTCACATAACACAGAGGGCTTGAAAGGCCATCTCAGTGCCTCACACAGTTAAGATTTTAACCAGCACCAAAGATAAGAGCCTGACACTGCTCGTGAACTCTCAGAATCCAAACAGAACCGCAGGAAGCAGCACCAGTGTTTCAGCCTCGTGCGGCCTCTTGGAAAAGCATTTCCCTGGCTCTTCTCTGAGATCCTCACTTCAGTTTAAGGGAATATATTTATTTTGTCAATTAACATAGGACAGCGAAGATGGATGTTGCAAAAATGAGGTTAAAAGGGGATCTGAAATGCCCCCTTCACGCTGGGACCTGTGGACACTCCATGAGGGATATGAAGATGTTCCTGGCACAACGCTCACAGAAGAAGGCCCGGGTTGGGTCTGACATTCACAGACTGCTTTCCCAGGCACTGCAGCATCCTGGAGCTCTCAATAGGAGCCCAGAGGGAGAGGCAGACCTGAGCTGCATTTCTAACAGACTTTTTTTAAAAAAAAAAAAAAAAATAGTATGATTATATTTTAATACACAACCAAAATACAAAACACAGTAAATTGACAGCAATAAAATATGGTATTTCATTTGCACTACACTAAGACATTGATATACCAAGGAAAATGAAAGGAAAAAAAAAAAAAAAAGAGCAAAATGAAATAATGCAAGAGACTGGTAAGGACTAAGCATATATGAAAATGACAGATTGAACAGTAACAGAAGAAAAGGCAATTTCTTTGTAACATCATATTGCCAAAGAATAAAAATGTAACATACTCAAATTGAAGAAAGTAGGGACAACCACTAGACTATTCAGGTATGACCTAAATCAAATCCCTTATGATTATACAGTGGAAGTGAGGAATAGATTTAAGGGCCTAGATCTGATAGATAGAGTGCCTGAAGAACTATGGAACGAGGTTCGTGACATTGTACGGGAGACAGGGATCAAGACCATCCCCATGGAAAAGAAATGCAAAAAAGCAAAATGGCTGTCTGGGGAGGCCTTACAAATAGCTGTGAAAAGAAGAGAGGCGAAAAGCAAGGGAGAAAAGGAAAGATATAAGCACCTGAATGCAGAGTTCCAAAGAATAGCAAGAAGAGATAAGAAAGCCTTCTTCAGTGATCAATGCAAAGAAATAGAGGAAAACAACAGAATGGGAAAGACTAGAGATCTCTTCAAGAAAATTAGAGATACCAAGGGAACATTTCATGCAAGGATGGGTTCGATAAAGGACAGAAATGGTATGGACTTAACAGAAGCAGAAGATATTAAGAAGAGGTGGCAAGAATACACAGAAGAACTGTACAAAAAAGATCTTCACGACCCAGATAATCATGATGATGTGATCACTAATCTAGAGCCAGACATCTTGGAATGTGAAGTCAAGTGGGCCTTAGAAAGCATCACTACGAACAAAGCTAGTGGAGGTGATGGAATTCCAGTTGAGCTGTTTCAAATCCTGAAAGATGATGCTGTGAAAGTGCTGCACTCAATATGCCAGCAAATTTGGAAAACTCAGCAGTGGCCACAGGACTGGAAAAGGTCAGTTTTCATTCCAATTCCAAAGAAAGGCAATGCAAAAGAATGCTCCAATTACCGCACAATTGCACTCATCTCACATGCTAGTAAAGTAATGCTCAAAATCCTCCAAGCCAGGCTTCAGCAATACGTGAACCGTGAACTCCCTGATGTTCAAGCTGGCTTTAGAAAAGGCAGAGGAACCAGAGATCAAATTGCCAACATCCGCTGGATCATGGAAAAAGCAAGAGAGTTCCAGAAAAACATCTACTTCTGCTTTATCGACTATGCCAAAGCCTTTGACTGTGTGGATCACAATAAACTGTGGAAAATTCTGAAAGAGATGGGAATACCAGACCACCTAACCTGCCTCTTGAGAAATCTGTATGCAGGTCAGGAAGCAACAGTTAGGACTGGACATGGAACAACAGACTGGTTCCAAATAGGAAAAGGAGTGCGTCAAGGCTGTATATTGTCACCCTGCTTATTTAACTTNGAAACTCCAGTACTTTGGCCACCTCATGCGAAGAGTTGACTCATTGGAAAAGACTCTGATGCTGGGAGGGATTGGGGGCAGGAGGAGAAGGGGACGACCGAGGATGAGATGGCTGGATGGCATCACTGACTCAATGGATGTGAGTCTGAGTGAACTCCGAGAGATGGTGATGAACAGGGAGGCCTGGCGTGCTGCGATTCATGGGGTCGCAAAGAGTCGGACACGACTGAGCGACTGAACTGAACTGAGGAAATATATCCATATAAACACTTGTAGATAAGATTGATGAAATCCTGTCTATATAATAGAGGGAAATCTATTTTACGTTGGACTCAAAACTATAAATTTTGGGTATCCTTAGTCTTCACAGTTTCACTGGAATTATTTCAACAAATTAGTTGGATAAATTTACAATTCATATATAAACAATACTTACTGCATAGAAAAATCTGTGGCTAGTATATACAGATCCCCCAAAATGCCGTGAGTGTTAACTGATCAATAAGCCCAAAGATGTGCACAACATTTCATCAATAAGTAGATAACATAGACAGAGGTGGCAGAATCAGACTTTTTAACCACCGTGTGGGGAAGAGCGGGGATGTGACCTGGTGACTACGGAGACGGCATAAGTAGAAAGTGGAGGGCAGGCAGAAGGCTCTGGGAGAGTTCACTGAAGCACAGCCTCCACACCACTGAGCCCTGCCCTCAGGAGAGGCAGGCAAGTGACAGAATGTCCAGTTCCAGACACCAAGCTTCTGCTGGGTAGGGACAGGAGGCCTGCTAGGCTCACTGGTCTGGGGGCTCCACTCTGATCTGTGACATCAAGGGCTGGGGAAAAGCACAGACGTGTGAGCAAGGATGCCTGGGATCAAATCTTGGCTTTGCTGCTTATGTGCTTGAGAACTTGGCAGGTTACTTAAACACCCTTATCTCACTCTCTCCACATGTAAGACAGGCTGCTCAGAGGATTAAATGAGTTAATCCCTATGGAGCACTTAGGACGCACCCAGCAGAATGGTGCATCACTGCTGTGATTGTCATCACTTCCTCCTGGATGCCAAATCCATCCTCTCCACTCCACCCTTTTTGACATGACCTTGAATTAGGCCGCTGCCATGTCCTGCTACACGTTCCCCAAAAGTAAGATCATGAATAAATACCGGCATGGTGCCCTTGGCTTTCATGATGAAGCTGGGCTTGCAGGTCCCTGGGGGGTATCCCTTTCCCCTCCTGCCCTGCCCCTCATTCCTCAGCAGCCCTCAGCGTCTCTCCGTCACCGCCCACTGCTCCCTCAGACAACTCCCAGGACAGAACCTAGCTCTCACTCCCGTCAACAGAACCGAGCCACGTCCAGGACTCCAGAGGGTGTGGGGTGCCTGCCTCACCACTGCCGCCCCCACACCTGGCGCTTGACTGGAGGCTGAGCCCACTTTGCTGGTCCGCCTGTGGCTTGTACAGCAGCCTCTCGGAGTCTGGCCCCCACCTCTTCTGATCTCACCCCCTCATTTCCTCCTGCATTGTTAGCTCTTTATGGATCTGTGTTCCTTACCTGTTCCTAAGTTTAGGGAGATAAGAAATTTTGTCTTAACTATATATATATTTTTCACATGATACTGGACACTGACAGATAAATGCTCAAGAAATAGCTAAATGAAATGTCTAAGAGCTGAAGAATATGCTTTAATCGTACAGCAACTTTTGGCTTTATAAGGACATAATGTAAAATGATCATTTAGGTTAAGTTCAGACAATAAATAAATAATTAGATGGTCAAGATCTGAACTGTAATCTTTTATGGAACAATGTAAGAATGAAAAAAAATCCAAATAATTGAAAACATCTGGTGACTGGATCTGCTGTTTGTCTCTGTCCTGTCTGTGGTCTTGGTGCCTCGGGGTGCTATGCCGGTGTGTGCTTTGCAGGTGAATCAGCTCTTGGGAGGAGTCTCCTCTGGCCCCGCGGATGGAGGCTGGAGGCTGAATCACCACCCTTAAGCTGCATAGTCCGTCAGCGGGGCTGGGACTGCCTGGAACCTCACCTTTAGGAGTCCTGATCTGGAGAACAGGAAACCTGGGTGGTGCGGGGAAGGGGAGCTGACCTAGGTGCAAAGGCCAGAGCTCCCTGGGCCGAGACAGGAGGCTGTGCACGTGAGCTGCACGGGATGGCCAGCATTTCCCACACAAAGGCCGAGCGAGGGTGACGGATGACAGCTCCTTTGCCAGCACGATTTTCATTCTCTCCTGTTAGAGGCAGGACCACCTTCCTCCCCTAACCTGGATGGGTCTTCTCTTAGCTGTTCACACGACCTGAGAACTCCTACAAATGTGTGAACTGTGAAAACACCTGGGGAGTTTTCAAATGAATGGAGACCAAACTAAGGGTCCTGGGTGCTTAAGAAATGGATCCTTTGAATGGAATCCCTTTTGAAGTTCATCCTTATCAAGTCTCATCTTATAGAATGCACTAGGCGTACTCTGGTGCTTACAAAGTTGTGGTCAGTTTCTTTCTGACAGCTTCTCCCCCGGATCCCCCTTCCCCAACAGCTGCCTTCAAATCTCACTGGGGCCTGGTCAAGATCTGAAACTTATCTCTCTGAAAACTAACTTCTGTGAGATCTTAATCCAGGTTAGGTGAAAGAAAGCTCTGCTGTCCCAAAGGCTGGAGAAAATGTTAAATGAATCAGCCTGGGGAGCTGATTCACACAGGATTCGCAGCATGCATTCTGTGGTGCTCCAGGAGCAGCCTGGCACGGCAGCAGTGTTCTCTCAATTGAAGTCCAGCTCGTCTTTTGGATTCTAAGATTTTATGACATTATCATCCCATCTAATTAGTTTGGAATTTACTAGCTAGTTTAAGTAGCCAGAAAGAATGGACACACTTTCTGAAGCACCTAAGTTACTCCCCGTGAGTGAGAGCTCTGTGTACCTTCGAGAGCTGGGAGCTTAGGACGGGGGGATCACGGAGCGGGTGATGGGACCACAGCCTCCTGAGACCTGAGTCTAAAATCCACTCTACCCCTGTATGGAAGGGCGCCTCTGGTCTCCAAACCCCAACAGGAATCCCTGCCAGGCCACCTCTGCTTCTTTTCTTTTTCCTTGTGTCTGGGTGATACAATGTTACTTGTCTTCCTACCAGTCCAGTGAGGACAATAAACCTGTGTAATACTTCCCAAGAGAGCCTGTGCCTTTGTGAATCAGTGAGGACATTTATAAGTCAGTAAATCCCACTTTGAAAATGCCAGCAAGTTTAGTTTCTGGTCAGCCGCTAAGTGTTTCTGGGTAGTTTCATTTCTAAGTTTTACAAAGGAAACTGTTTAATACTTAAGGTAAATAGTAACTAACCCAACAGCAAACTTCTCTCCTTACAATTGAGGAGACCATTACTTTTCTATCCTGGCAGGATAGATGCTGCATTGATACAGCTGTGCCAACACAATAATGAGGTTTCTCTGCTGAAACAGAAAGCAGTGCCTTGAAAGCAGACCCCTTGATTCTGGACTTCCAACCTCCAGAACTGTGAGAGAATAAGTTTCCACTGTGGAAAGCCACCAAGTCTGTCACGATCTTTGGTGGCAGCCCGAAGAAACTAATGCAGTCAGACAAACAGAAATAACCGCATCTTCCTGAGACCGCAGCACTACGGCGCACAGGCTCTGTCAGGACCATTGTTTAGCGTGGCCACGTGATTCCCTCTGTTCTGAAACCAGGGTTGTGGCCGGGCCAATGACAGGAGCACTGGGTGATGGGTGGGGGTCTGAGGAGGCGCTCTCCCACTCCTAGGGTGCTGGAGCCTCTGGGGCTGTGGCTGAGACAGCAAGCCCAGTGGCAGCAGAAAAACAGCGTCGTGTTGCTGTCTGTTTTTGCCTGACAGCCTGGTGGAGCCCCTCAGTTCTGGGAGAACTGTAAATCCATAGGACCGAGCTGCACCGCTGCCCTGGGGGAGAGGAGCAACCAGGACTTGACAGGGCTGGCAGACGAGAGGCTCCCTGCCTCCCTGGTCTCCGCCAGCTAATAACCGCTCTCCAGGGCTGAGGGGGTTGGGCCGGGAATCATCCACAGATTCCATTCATTCAACTGAGTGAAAGGTATACGCACTGTTAGAAGAAACAGAATTAGCAAGTTGGGCTGCAAATAACTGAGGCAGTGCTGTGATCAAGAAAGAGAGATCTGCGATGAAAGAAAGTCTTTATGAGGCCATAATGAAAGTGAAGTCGCTCAGTCGTGTCTGACTCTTTGCAACCCCATGGACTGTAGCCTATCAGGCTTCTCCGTCCATGGGATTTTCCAGGCAAGAGTGCTGGAGTGGACTGCCATTTCCTTCACGAGCAGCTAAATACCTGGCACTCAGCTCCTGGCTTCAACTCACAGGTGTAGCCACCTGGTCACCGTCTGCCCACTGCCCCTACCAGCTCCTTCCTCGCTCTAGCCTGTTGACAGCGGAACGTGTAAAGAGCCTCAAGAAGCAGAAGCAGCATCTGTTTACCTCCTGCCAGCACACATCAAAGCCAGCACCTGCCTGTCCACCCAGCACTCTGTCACCTGACAGCCACATGTGGGCTGGTTTGCTGGTTTTGTTACCAGTTCTGCCTGTGTGAAAGCCATACCTCATCCTCTGCTACAAATTACCATGGTATTCAACAAAAAGAATGCCAGGGAAATAAGACACCAACATCAACCATTCTGAGAGCACCTAACTGTGCAAATGTAGCTGAATAATTAGATTTTCAATGTGGAGTGGGAGAGGCACTAATCTGATGCCAAAGACAATCAATTCAACTTAATCCAAAATAAAGTCTACGCTGTGTCTATACACACACACACACACACACACACACACCCCTCCTGACAAACTCTCTGCTTTCCTAGGACGGAGAATGTAATTGTTGACTTCCTGGTTGTTGTTTTTTGCCCCTTGCCGCTGTTCTTTGGGGCTCCCTCTAACGATCACATCAGCCCAGGAGGTGAGGGCACAGCAAGAAGCAGAGGTAGCTGCTGGCCCCGCTTTGTGGCCCTGCCTGCTGGCACTCAGTGCTGGCTGCCTGCGAGTTACCTTTGCGATCTGCACACACCAGTTGAGCAGGTACTGGGAGCCGATGTTGTCTTTGTGCTCACGGACGTAGTCCAGCAGGCAGCCGAAGGGCATGAGCTGTGTGATGAGCTGCACGGTGGAGGTCAGGCAGATGCCCAGGAGGCGGCACACATGTGGATTGTCCACACTGGCCATCACGTAGGCCTCCTGCGGGAGAGGAGGAGAAGGCACGTCAGCGCGGTTCCCCGCCACGGCTACGGGAACAAGCAGGCAGACCCTTCCTAGATTAAAAACCCAACTTGAGTTTAAGTGTGGAAATGGGCGCATGAAACATCTAGAGCAGTGGATGTTCACACAGGCTCTCTGGCACGTGAGGCCAGGCAGTGACCAGACACCTGGTGGGCGGAGGCAGCCTCTGATTGCAGGTGGCATTCGACACCACAGAGAGACTCCGGCAGTGCTCGCCACTGGCAAAGTGCTGGGTGAAAACGAGACCTGATGTCCCCAAGTTTGGGTGATGCTGAGTCATCACGAGCACATCATCTCAGAGCCAAAGATGCCTCAGTTTAAAACGCTGTTGGGGCGGGTGGCAACCCACATCCTGAGGATGACCTGGCCACTGACTAAGGAACCCTCATCACGGGCACCGAGGTGATGGTGAGAGCTCTGGGAGGTCAGTCTTCACTTCTCCTCTGTGGCGGGCAGAGGAGGCCGCCCCCATCCACCACCCCGCCCTCAACACTGCTGGGACCACAGGCACCTCCACCACACACAGCGGAGAAAGAAGCCCTTTCTGTGCACATGTGCCGGCTCTGAAACCGAGAACGGACATTACACCTGCCGTGATCACAGACTCTGCGGGCGACCAGGATTCATCTCTTAAGAGGTGGTCTGTGCTGCTGGCCGCAGTTTTGGGAAAGGAAAACCACTTCCCCCAACCCTACCCCTGCTGACTCAGAGGCGGCCAGGGCAGAGGCCTGACACAGACTCACAACTACGGATTTCATTTTAACTCTTCTGCTCTCCTTGGCTGGAGGAAGCTGACTTCGTTTAAACCAAGCACATAGCTGGGCCTCGTTTTGGTCTAAGAATTAGGGAATCTTAAATTTCTACCAATAAACTCAATCTCTTTCCCTTTAGAGCACAAGGATGCTGACCTTTTATACAGACACAAGAGGGACCACCTCGTCTCTACGAGAAAGTTCAGAGGCGCCTTTCCCGCTCTGCCCACTGATGCGGTCGGGGCTGGATTCCCTGTGCAGGAGCCAACGTGGCCTGGGGGGCGAAGGCACCTGAGGGGGCTGCCGGGAGCTGTGCCTCAGGAGCGGACGGTGGGGACAGAGCAGATGGGTGGAGGGACTGGGGCGAACGCAGAGTCCGAAACACAAACGTCCTCAATGTCCTAAACACCAGCGTCTGCAGTAACTTTCCCCGGGCCTCACTGTTCCGGGGAGGCCCCCACGCCTCGCTGGGCCTCTCCTCCCACAGGCCGGGCTGCTCCCCCCGCTCACTGCTCTCCCATACTCGCCCCTAGCAGGGGCTTTGTCCAGAATGCCCCTCCACCTCCGCTTTCCCTGGCTGACCGCTCCTCTGAAGGCCTCCCTGACTCCCATCTAAGCTAAACTTTCCTGGCTTCTTGCAGTTGTTCCCTCAGGGCAGCAGGCTCGGTGCCGCTGGCCAAATTGCCAGAAATGCTGATTCTTGGGCCCATCCTGGCGGGTGTGCTGTGTGAGCTGCAGGGAGGGAAGCTTGTTCAGTGTCTCCCTCTCCCCAACACCTGTTCCCCTGTGGTGCTTCTGTGCTGCCTGACATACCTCTAGAAATACCTCGGAAACATCATGGCTGAACTACACTGAAATCACACAAATCAGAGACCCTGTCACTTTCACTAACAAGAGAGACTGCAGCTCTGCTACTTGTTTCAGAACAAGCACCCCGAGTAGGCGGCACCCCACCTTCATGGGCAGGCGGCCCTTCTCCTCTGGGTGTAAATGCAGCATCACAATGTTAAAGAGCAGAGTAGATATTTAATACTATGGACATTCAGACAGCTCTTCATTTTTCAGAGGGCTATTGATAAAAAGCTACTGATGCTTTCGAATTATGGTGCTGGAGAAGACTCTTGAGAGTCCCTTGACTGCAAGGAGATCAACCAGTCAATCCTAAAGGAAATCAACCCTGCATATTCATTGGAAGGACTGATGCTGAAGTTCCAATACTTTGGCCACCTGATGCGTAGAGTTGACTCATTGGAAAAGATCTGATGCTGGGAAAGATTGAGGGCAAGAGAAAGGGACGACAGAGGATCAGATGGTTGGATGGCGTCACTGACACAGTGGGCCTGAGTTTTAGCCAACTTGGGGGGATGGTGAAGGACAGGGAAGCCTGCTGTGCTGCTGTCCATGGGGTCATAAACAGTCAGACACAACTCAGCAACTAAACAACAACAACTGATAAAAATTTAGGGCTGGAGAAGGCAGGCAAGTGGTTCCTCCTGAAGCTATTATTCGTCTGAAGAGGAACCTGAGACCCAGTGAACCACGCCCAAGATCACAGTTCTTGTCAGGACTGGGCCCACTGGAGTCTTCCCACCCCAGGCTGTTGGCCTCTGGGGCCCCTCAGCCGTCCTTCCTGCTGCTAACCAACCCCACAGACCGGGGAAGACTTGCTGAGAAAGAAAGCCCTAGACCTTATAACACAGAGCACATATGTGAATCTCTTCTGCGTGCTGTTTCTGTGCCCACTCAAATTTAAACTAGAAAGTCTATGAAAAGATTAATAGGCCATGCGATTGCCAGAAAAGCAGAAATCACGTCTCTCTCCCGAGTCTGGGAAACTGTACAACCGGAACACCAAAGTAATCCTCTGGCTGTTTCTATTTTCTCAAGATCTGGTTGAGATTTGGAAACATGTACTCGCTTCAGAGAGGAGAAAAATCTGCAGAGCAGAGCAGTCTGAGCAGCCCATCTGCTGCGGGCCGTGAGGAGCTGACCCAGGGCTCAGGGAGTGGAGCACGGGTGTGGGTGTCGGGCCACACAGAGCCTGGAGCCCTGCCAGGCCCTAGCTCCTGTTAACATCTGGTGCAGCACCAGGGCTAGGGTGTCCCTTCTGCATGTCTCAGCCTGAGCCCAGTGGGGATGCTGTCCAGTCACGTGTCCGATTCAGTGTGTGCAGGAGTTAACGTGAGCTTTGTTCTTAGCTGTTTATCTTGGAATCTCAAAGGTGCTCTGTGACCTACAGCAAGAATGCTTGGTATTCCTCACCATCTCGGATCAGTCTGCAGACTGGCAGGCAGAACCCACGCTCAGAGGCTCCCAAGGCTGAGGTCAGAGTCACGTGGCAGCAGAACTTCTGAGGCTTGGCGACCTTGAAAATCTGTTATTTTATCCAGTTGTCGAAATGATTGTTTGGGCCTTCTTTCTTGCGTGTCTCCCTCATCTACGAACTAGTTTATGTTAAGGACTGGGGAAAAGGGATTTCACTAAACATTAAACTCCTTCAGGAGAGGCATATGCCCAGCTTTAAGAATACTTTTGAAGCTTCCCAGTACCTAAGCTGGAGAAGGCAATGGCACCCCACTCCAGTACTCTTGCCTGGAAAATCCCATGGACAGAGGAGCCTGGTGGGCTGCAGTCCATGGGGTCGCTAAGAGTCGGACACGACTGAGCGACTTCCCTTTCACTTTTCCCTTTCTTACATTGGAGAAGGAAATGGCAACCCACTCCAGTGTTCTTGCCTGGAGAATCCCAGGGACGGGGGAGCCTGGTGGGCTGCCGTCTATGGGGTCACACAGAGTCGGACACGACTGAAGTGACTTAGCAGCAGCAGCAGCAGTACCTAAGCCACCACTGATGGCACCGTGCACCAGGGGTAGAGGGCATGCGTGCTGGACCTTAGTGCTGGCCTGGGTAGGGGAATAAAAGCATGGGAAGCTGGAGCCATTTACAAGTGCGTGTGAGCCAAGCCCACACTCAGCCGCCTGGGCAGCCTGGTCACAGGATTAACTTGCCCTTTAACTGCCTGTTGAAACTGCCTTTGCTTTAGCTTTCCTTTTCCTTAGGGGCTCCCCACGGCAGCACCCACCCTATCAGAGTGGTCCCGAGTTTGTGGGGCAGACGGAGCTTCAGGACAAGCAGACCAAGGCCTCAGGCTGCTGTCCTCTCCCAGAACAGCCACAGGGTGGGTGTCAGAGCAGAAAGAGGAAAGCAGGAGGGGGCCAGAGGGATAGAAGGAGAGGAGCCCAGAGACAGAGCAAGAGGCAAACAGGGCTTTAAACATTTTTTCTAAGTCTTTACTTTCTCTATTTTCTACCCTACCCCTGCCCCATGAAAGCAGATTTCTTCCAGTTTTAGGGGTTCTGGAGGGTCCTTTTCAGTGAAACCACTTCTTTCCCAAAGTATTGCTGCTGCTAAGTTGCTTCAGTTGTGTCTGACTCCGTGCGACCCCAGAGACAGCAGCCCACTAGGCTCCCGCATCCCTGGGATTCTCCAGGCAAGAACACTGGAGCGGGTTGCCATTTCCTTCTCCAGTGCATGAAAGTGAAAAGTGAAAGTGAAGTCGCTCAGTCGTGTCTGACCCTCAGGGACCCCATGGACTACAGCCTTCCAGGCTCCTCCATCCATGGGATTTTCCAGGCAAGAGTTCTGGAGTGGGGTGCTATTGCCTTTTCCGAAAGTATTGCTACTATCTTCAAAATTGCCCTTAACTCTGCACAGAGAATATTGTCAAAATTCACATTTTGTGAAAGTTATTAGAATGTCTTGAATGAATAAAAAGTGAGTTAAGGAAGCAAATTCTACTAAAATATTTTCTTTTTAACGGTGTAGGAAAAGGAGCTAAAGGTTGTAAGTGAAGAGACTTCACAAATGGCTTGCTTGTTACACTCCTCATGGTTACGTAAATAGGAACTGACATTATATTAACAGACTCCACATTAATTTGCAAACTGCTAAAATGAAAGGTAACTTGGCTTGATAAGCATATCATCAGTGTGTGAGATTTCCTGTTGCACTGTGTTAATAATTACTCCTTTACAAAGAAAGTACTGCAGTGAGACTTCCCTGCTGCAAAATGAAAGGAGGGAAGGCTGCCTGGAGAAAGGCGGATGGAGAAGATTTCCTCTTGGGAAGCTCAGTGTCTGAACACATTTTAAAAAAGGCCTGTTTGCTTTGCTTACCATATTATTCTGTCGGTTAGATATGAGTGGGGAAGTATTACATTTGACCTTTGTCTTTCTTGGCTGCAAGATGAACTAGATTTCTGAGTCAGTAAAGGCAGTCACTTTCCTTTTTCATTGACTGTTCTCCTAACTCATTGCTGAGCCCCTCCACCTCTTCTTTTACTGGCTCTGCTTTGGGAAAAGAGCAAGAAAAACCCACATCCACCCACAGCGGGTGGTGGCAGTGCTGTTAGCCGGGGCCCACAGGGGTGCATCCCCCAGAACTTCCTCAGCTTCTACCTGCAGTAGGTTCTGCCCAGCACCAGGCTGGCTCCTCCTTCTTCCAGCCTCTTTCTAAGACCATGCAGAGGCCTCACTGGCTAGTGAGGGTCCAAAGGAAGACGGGAAAAGTTCAACAGAATCTAAAGCAAAAGCATGTAACAATAATAACCTTACGGAGTATTTCAAAGACTCCATAAAATAGCACTCAGTAGACACTGGAAATAACATTTAAATTATTTTGAGAAAAAGTACAGAAGGTGAGCAACAGATTATAGAGTTTATGAAGCATGATATTGTTAATCCTAGGTACCTTTAAAAAGCCATTTCAAAGTGAGATATTTGGTGGAAGAAAATGAACACACATTTCAGAATCAGAAGTAACCAGGTGCTGGAAACCTACCCAGCTTCGTGACCCTGAGCAGGCTGCCTCATGCTTCTGTTTCTTTCCCAAGGCATGCTGAACACAACACCTACAGTACCACAGGTCAGCCAGAGGCATCACTGAGATGGCAGGGGGAAGCCACCAGCCCCTGGTGGATGCCCAGGGACCACAGGTTCCCATCCTTTTGGGGCGTTGAGAGAACAGAAAAGTGAGTCATCTCTATGAGAGAGAATTATACCAACTGCGTAGCCAGAAGGAAAAAATACAGCAAAAGTGAAAAGTGACCATTTAGAATGTGGTGATGAGAAAGTCCAGAACACAGAAATGTGCTGCCGACCATGAGAAAAGGTAGCTTCTGATGTCCAGGCCTGCAGATAGCTAGAGGACAAAGCAGAAACTCACATCAAGAATTTCCTTGTTGGCTTTTGGAGATGTGGCTTCTCTTAATTCCTTGATAGCTACAGGAATTTTAACCTTCTCGCCTTCTGGGATCCAGAGTCCCTGTAACAAAGAGAGGAGAAGTCATTGGCTGGCAGTTGTCACACATGTAAGCTGTGGCTCCTGGCCTGGCTGGGTGTCATTAGTGGTCAGACCCCAAAGGGTGAGGAGGCACAGCTCTGCACCCAAGGCCATCCAGGCTGGGAGTCATGCCCGCTCAGCAGCTCTTTAGCTGTTGTGTCCCAGGAATCAGAGCAGTTAGATAAAACCCTTCAGCTCGTGTAAGTTATAGAGTCCGTGTGAGTCATTTTGTACAGAATTCTGAGATACTGGGTCTAGGCCTAACTGAGATCAGATTACGCAAAGAGGGCGTAGAAAAAAATAAATGAAGAGGAAGCTGTTTTGAGCTGGGCTTTATTCGGATGCTGCCCTTTGGGGACAGGCCACACTCTTTCAGATTGACTTTGCCATCCATCCTCTAAAAACTCACCATGTCCTCCATGAAATCATCTGTGCCCAAGTGGACCACTTCCTTGTCACTCTGATTATAAAAGATTTCGTCTAGACAACCTAAGAAAAATACTGGAATTTCCTAAACCCTCACTGACACAAAGGGCCCTCCACTGTGATAAGGACCAGCAGAGAACGGGGGACCCCAAGATCCAAGCCTAGGAGCCTCAGGCTCACCTTGTACACGGTGCCGAATGCTCCTGAGCCCAACACCTTGACCTTTTTGAATTCTGTTTCCTTTAAGATCCTCAAGAGAGCTTGGTTAGGAGCTTCTCCGCTGGGCGTCAGAGGCTCCACGAGCTGTGAGAGACAAGGGGAAGAGCTGATGCCTGCCTGTCTGGCCCAGGGATGGGGTGGCAGCTCCTGACACCATGTGGCAGGAGGCACGCTCATGCTCCGGCCCAGAGAACCTGCCCCACTCACTCCCCAGATGGGGATACCTGTTCTAGGGAACTTGGTGACAGACGCTGAAAGAACGGGTACTGACACCTCCCACATCCTCCAAAGCAGGTGACCTTGAATAGAACAGCTCCTGGGCAATAAGTGCAATTTCTATTTCAGTGATCAGGCTAGGGGGGAGGGCAAGCTTGTGTGGTGGTCATTTTGGTGGCCCATCTGAGCCCTGCACAGCCATGCTGCTGAAGTTACCATGGGTCCCTCCCCCTGGGGGCTCTGGCTTTGACACACGGATGGACACAGATACCACCTGAAGACCTTTTTCTGAAATCATGGTGTCACAGACAATACTAGTCACCGTCATGGCTCAAAAAAGAGCAGTCACTGGTGGGAACTGTGGCATTTTACAAAGTGACACCTCCCGTGCTTACAACAACTCACGGGCCTCTGTGCATCAGCTTCCCCCTCGCCCACCACAGAGCAGAACCAGCTGGGCGGTGGGCACCACAGCTAGGTAACCGGCAGCAGGACTTATCCTGGAAACAGCCGCATGTCACTGAATACAAGCACCAAAGTGTATACGGCCTTGCTTATAACTGCACATTCAGAGAGTCTCCTGGCTTTTTCATGTATTAGTAAAGCACAGTCGTGCAGTCTCATCTGTAAGCCACCGCCCGGTGGTCGCCCCGCTCACCTCCCGCTCCTGCAGCAGCCGGCGCAGTGTGCGCTTGCGCACGATGTGGCGCCTGCGCATGAAGAGGCCGACGCTCAGGGCGAGCAGCAGCACCAGCAGCAGGCCGCCCACGATGCCCGTGGCAATGGACGGGATCTTGGGCCTGGAACAAGGCGGACACACAAGGGGGTTGGTTTGTCATGTCGGCATTTCCTATATTTCCCACGTGTGTGGATGCCATGACATCATTTGGAACTGTCCCAGTGCAAGAGTGCACAGCTTGTCAAGGAGAAAGAGAGGCAGATGAACATTCCCAGGGCAGGTTTTCAACTTTCTTCAGTATAATAGCCTCCTCACCCCCACCTTTTTGGATTTTTAAACTGGGTATCATTTGGACTTCTCGCTATGAAGAGTATGTTGTCGTCTGTTGATTAAGGGAACATAACTCGAAAAATAGCTCAGAGTCAGTCACGCTTTCTGCACGAATGTGTGCGTCTCTCCTGGGTGTCTCCACTCGTTAGAAGCACACCCTCCTCATGTGATGTCTGCTGGCCAGGCTGGACGGAGGGACCCTTTCAAATCTGTGGAGACTGCTTGAGGGATCCTGGACTTAGAACATGGGATGAGAACCGTGTGAAGTGCTGTATGAATGTGTGGAGGGGTAAGGCAGGGACAGGATTTCCACACAGAGAGCAGAGCTGTCATAGATAAGTGAGGTCATTCTGCATTCCCACCCCCACCCCCTTTCCCCAGCAGGGGAGAGCAAAAACCCAAAACTCACTGGGGAAAGAGCTGTCTGAATGAGTAGATTCTGAATTTAGAATCTTTATAAAGCTATTGTTTTTCAAGCACCTGTGCCATCTGAGCTTCTGGCAATAAATAAATTAAAAAGAAAACTATATATACAAGCTTCATATTTTCAGGCAGTTAATGAATATCAAAGAATAATTAGTAGCACAATTTACACACAAAAAATGTGCCAGCATTCTTACAGATTTCTCCTAAGTGTCAAATGTACTTTATGTAAATAGTATTTAGAACACATTCTTCTTAGCACATACAAAAGTCATGTCTTGAGTTATACTATTCTCCTAGTTAACGTAGTTTGAATTAATTGGTTTTTACTATTTTGAAGGGGACATTGAAAGGTAAAAGGAATAATTTGTACAGAGTATATGTTCCATGGATAGTAAAGGTGGGTGAAAAGAGAAGAACACATTGAAAGAATGAATATAACAAAGGTCATTGATTGGTTTCAGGGTGGGGATATGATGGAAAACCTCATTGCTAAGATAGTGACTGCAGCATGAAGAGAGGATGAAGCTTGCTGGTGTCCTCATGGCTCAAGTGAAGAGGGGCATAAAAGGCAACCTTTGTCTTTGAGAAACTTCCCTAATTGTCTTTAATGTTTCACTTGATAGTAGAAGGGATCGGTTATCTTGGCTAATTCTTGGGCAAGAGACTGAGCTGACTGATGCTGAAGAAAGTTGTTGAGGGGAGGAGTTTTGTAAACATTAGTAGAGATGGCAGAGGTGCCTGGATATTTGGCTAGTGTTTGGGGGTATCTGGTGGGTGTCTTGTGTATAATTCTGATTCCATGACAGATATTATTAATTGATGATATCATTCTTTCCTGATGAGTCTGAATAGAAAGTCTGAATTCTGCTTTCCTCTGTGTAGCATTTCAGGCAATGATGGCAAACAGATTACAACTGAAATACTGAAGGAAGTCATGTGTTTGGGAAAGGAAGTAAGGGGAGAAATCCCTAAAGTTGGAGCTCCATCATCAAACAGAAAGGTCATTCAAATACAAGTTGAGGGTCAGCTGGTTTAGCGAAGAAAGAGAAGAGAAGCTGGAAGAGAAGAAGCATCCAATACTGCTGTGAGCCATGGGGCAATGATGGGTTGTATAGAAAGAGGAGCACCAGGTGGTGAGGCTGGCTCTATATGTGGAAGAGGCCTGGCACTGATGCCCTGTGTCACTCTCCCATCCCTGGGACACAGCCAGTAATGCAGGCAGGGTGGGTTCTGCTAGGAATGCCCAGTTTGGCCTGGGGAGAAGTGAGAACCTGCCAGGGTAGAGGGGAGTTGGAAAAGTTAGAGTGCATTACCCTTGCCCACAGAACTATTGGTTGTTTCTGGTCAGGTCGTCACACACAAAGCATCACACTTACCCAGGTGCTGCACAGCCTTCGAGACCTGGCCCTATACAGCTGTAGGAATTGAAAGGTAAAGACACATTTCAATCATTTTATTTATCATTTTTTCTTGGAGAGTTTTTATTAAATCATAAGGTGACATGTGTCAAATTACTTTTAAATCATTAGAATCACAATGTGTCTCAATATTGCTTAATCATTTGTTTACCATGCATTTATTCATTTGTTCATTCACTCAGCAAGTAGTTTTGAGGGTCCAGTTTGTGATAGGGATTGAACAGAGTAGGCAGCTTCTGGTCTTTGTTATTGAAATGTTTTCATGTCTTACTTTTAACAGAGGTTCAGATGCCTTACAGCTGGCTCTAGAACATCCATGTGGGCAGGAGGTGGAGGGAGCTGAGATCAGAACCATTTCCTGGGCCACACTGATCAAGGTGGGGGCAGACAAGTAACAATGTGCATCTCAGGGCAGGGAAATGGGGATGATGTCAGACCCAGAAAGTCAGAAACTGGCTTCACCCACTTGCACACAACTAAGATGCCGTACATGAAGCATAGACAGCATTTGTCTTAATGTGGCCCCTCAGCACCTGGGTTCCCGTTCTGGGGGGGCACCACCATCTGCTATTCTGATTACAGGCTGACGGACGAAAAGGCAGAATAAGTTGGTTTTGAAGTACAGCAGTATTTGTCAATGCAAGACTGAATATACAATAGCAAGACTGAATATTCCAGTTCGATGGAGAAGACTAACATTCTTGGCTGGGGGAAAGATGAAGAAGCCCTGTTCAGGTATGTGAAGAGGATTTGTGCTTGTTTGATGTACACTGCTGTATGGTTCTAGTCATTTTCTATGTCATTCAAACGGCTCTCATCTGCACTGTACTCCTCTTGGTCCTGAGGATCTAAGACCCCTTTTCCATGGTGTCAGCCAATGTAGTCTTGGCCCTAAAAGCTTATGGAATTTCCTCCCTACCAGACACAGGCTTCTCCTTTTCTCATAATCTGTTATCTCCTAGGAAAACCATAATCATCAAAGACAAAAAAATATCTGCTAATGGATGAACAGTATGAAAAGGCAAAAAGATATGACACTGAAGAATGAACGCCCCAGGTCGGTAGGTGCCCATTATGCTACTGGAGAAGAGTGGAGAAATAATACCGGAAAGAATGAAGAGATGGAGCCAAAGCAAAACAAAACAAAACAAAAACACCCAGTTGTGGATGTGATTGATGATGGAAGTAAAGTCCGATGCTGTAAAGAGCAATATTGCATAGGAACCTGGAATGTCAGGTCCATGACTCAAGGTAAATTGGAAGTGGTCAAACAGGAGATGGCAAGAGTGAACATCAACATTTTAGGAATTAGTGAACTAAAATGGACTGGAATGGGTGAATTTATCTCAGATGACCATTATATCTACTACTGTGGGAAAGAATCCCTTAGAAGAAACAGAGTAGCCCTCCCAGCCCTCCTCAACTCTTTTGTTGAAAAGAGTCCAAAATGCAGTACTTGGATGCAATCTCAAAAATGACAGAATGATCTCTGTTCGTTTCCAAGGCAAACCATTCAATATCATGGTAATCCAAGTTTATGCCCTGACCAGTAATGCTGAAGAAGCTGAAGCTGGATGGGTCTATGAAGACCTATAAGACCTTCCAGAACTAACACCCCAAAAAGATGTCCTCTTCACTATAGGGGGCTGGAATGCAAACGTAGGAAGTCAAGAGATACCTGGAGTAACAGGCAAGTTTGGTCTTGGAGTAAAAACTGAAGCAGGGAAAAGGCTGACACAGTTTTGCCAAGAGAGTGCACTGGCCATAGCAATGACCATTATATCTACTACTGTGATATAGCACTCTCCCAGGAACACATGAGACTAGACTTTATACATGGATATCACCAGAAGGTCAATACCAAAATCACACTGATTATATTCTTTGCAGCCAAAGATGGAGAAGCTCTATATAGTCAGCAGAAACAAGACTGGGAACTGACTGTGGCTCAGATCATGAACTCCTGATTGCTAAATTCAGACTTAAATTGAAGAAAGTAGGGAAAACCACTAGACCATTCAGGTATGACCTAAATCAAATTGCTAACGATTATACAGTGGAAGTGAGAAATAGATCTAATAAACAAGAGTGCCTGAAGACTTAAGGATAGAGGTTCATGACATTGCCCAGGAGGCAGTGATCAAGACCATCCCCAAGAAAAAGAAATGCAACAAGGCAAACTGGTTACCTGAGGAGGCCTTAGAGAATAGTTAGAAGAGAAGTGAAAGGCAAAGGAGTAAAGTAAAGATATACCCATTTGAATGCAGAGTTCCAAAAAATAGCAAGGAGAGATAAAAGCCTTCCTCAGCAATCAATGCAAAGAGATAGAGGAAAACAATAGAATGGGAAAAACTAGAGTTCTCTTCAAGAAAATTAGAGATACCAAGGGAACATTTCATGCAAAGATGGGCACAATAAAGGACAGAAATGGTATGGACCTAACAGAAGGAGGAGATATTACAAAGAGGTGGCAAGAATACACAGAACTATACAAAAAAGATCTTCATGACCCAGGTAACTTTGATAGTGTGATAACTCACCTAGACATCCTGGAATGCAAAGTCAAGGGGGCCTTAGGAAGGATCATTATGAACAAAGCTAGTGGAAGTGATGGAATTCCAGCTGAGCTATTTCAAATCCTAAAAGATGATGCTGTGAAAGTACTGCACTCAATATGCCAGGAAATCTGGAAAACTCACAGTGGCCACAGGACTGGAAAAGGACAGTTTTCATTCCAATCCCAAAGAAAGCCAATGGCAAAGGATGTTCTAAGTATCATACAATTGCACTTGTCTCATCCACTAGCAAAGTAATGCTCAAAATTCTCCAAGCCAGGCTTCAACATTATGTGAACTGTGAAATTCCAGATGTTCAAGCTGGATTTAGAAAAGGCAGAGGAACAAGAGATCAAATTGCCAACATCCATTGGATCATCGAAAAACAAGAGAGTTCCAGAAAAAACATCTACTTCTGCCTTATTGACTATGCCAAAGCCTTTGACTGTGTGGATCAGTCACAGATCAACAAACTGGAAAATTCTTAAACAGATGGGAATACCAGACCACCTTACCTGACTCCTGAGAGATCTGTATGCAGGTTAAGAAATAATAGTTAGAACTGGACATAGAACAACAGACTGACAGACTGGTTCCAAATGGGGAAAGGAGTACGTCAAGGTTATATATTGTCACCCTGCTTATTTACCTTATATGCAGAGTACATCATGCTGAATGCCAGGTTGGATGAAGCACAAGCTGGAATCAAGATTTCCAGGAGAAATATCAAAAACCTCAGATACACAGATGACACCACCCTTATGGCAGAAGGTGAAGAAGAACTAAAGAGCCTCTTGATGAAAGTAAAAGAGGAGAGAGAAGAAGTTGGCTTAAAGCTCAACATTCAGAAAACTAAGATCATGGCACCCAGTTGCATCTTCATGGCAGATTGATGGGGGAACAATGAAAACAGTGAAAGACTTTATTTCTCTGGGCTCTAAAATCACTGCAATGGCGACTTCAGCCATGAAATTAAAAGACACTTGCTCCTTGGAAGAAAAGATAGCATATTAAAAAGCAGAGACATTACTTTGCCAACAAAGGTCCGTCTAGTCAAGGCTATGGTTTTTCCTGTGGTCATGTATGGATGTGAGAGTTGGACTGTGAAGAAAGCTGAGTGCCAAAGAATTGATGCTTTTGAACTGTGGTGTTGGAGAAGACTCTTGAGAGTCCCTTGGACTGCAAGGAGATCAGACCAGTCCAGGCTAAAGGAAATCAGTCCTGGATATTCATCTGAAGGACTGATGTTGAAGCTGAGACTCCACTACTTTGGCAATCTGCTGTGAAAAACTGACTCATTTGAAAAGGCCCTGATGCTGGGAAAGATTGAAGGCAGGAGGCGAAGGGGATGACAGAGGATGAGATGGTTTGATGGCATCACTGACTCAATGGACATGAGTTTGAGCAAGTGTCAGGAGTTGGTGATGGACAGGGAAGCCTGGTATGCTGCAGTCCATGGGGTTGCAAAGAGTTGGACGCGACTGAGCGACTGAACTGAACTGAATGGATGACCATTGGTAAAGTTAAACCCTACTCAATATATCTGTCTTCGCTAGTGGTTTTATATTTTCCCACTATGCCTGTCAGTCTCCAGAAAGTAACAAAATGGGAACTGTATGCAAAATGGTGCAAACTGGAACTGCAAACTTTGGACAAGAAGCAGGTTTCATGCAGCTTCAGAAAGTGCTGCTGGGAAGCCTATTGGGTTTCTA
The DNA here is from genome assembly GCA_006410635.1 of Cephalophus harveyi. NCBI lineage: Eukaryota > Metazoa > Chordata > Mammalia > Artiodactyla > Bovidae > Cephalophus > Cephalophus harveyi. The sequence goes on along the minus strand of SJYT01007280.1, from coordinate 47,826 downwards.
GCAAGAAGCTATTGAGAAGAGATACTCACAGTCAGAGCTCAGCCAGTTTACCTTTGAAGAGATGATGGACGAGGGCAAGACAGGACAGGTGTGGTAAGAGGGGATGATCTGAGTATCAGAGGATTAAGAGGTCCATGAGAAAGCTGATGGTGCCCTGCACAAGTCTATAGACATGACTGTCGAATATCAGGCAAAAGAGGCTGCATCATGCTATCATTTAATTTAGTCAGAAAAATTATTGCTTGTCTGTCTCACATTTATTATTTTTCATTACATGTAATTAAAATTGGCAGAATGTTATATTATTTATTCAGCTAAATAATTTTTCTTAAAATTATTTTTAAATAATTTTAAATAATTTTTAAAATAATTAAAATAATTTTTAAAATTAAAATAATTTTTCAGCTATTTAATTTTTCTTAAAATTTCAAAGAAACCTTTCTCTGATACATTGTAAAATATGGGTCCATTCAACAGTGGATGGGCTTTAAGCTTCCTGACCCATTCCCTGGGGTAACCAGACCTGCCCTGTGGGAAGAGGATGGCTTCTTGAAGCAGGTATGCTCCCATAACCTGGGCTCTATGACTCCAGGGCCTAACTGTTGCTTTAACAATACAAATGGAAAAGCAGTGAGCTCACTCTGAGACACCAATGAGACTATCTGTTTGATGATGCTGTATTCATCATAGATACACAATAAAAGATATGGTTTCTTATTTCCCCTTATCCTATCAATATTTCTCCATATTTAAAAATTAAACCCATTTTTTTATCAAGTAATTCTTTTGGATGAAGATACAGATAGTAATAACAAGATTGCATAAAACTACATGCTTTTCTATCAGTGATACATCTTCATAGACACATACATAAATATAGTTATTTCCAAAAGACAGAAAAAAATAGGAAAAATATATTTTAGTGGGTAATATAATTCTATTTAAGAGGATCTGTTCCAAAATTCCTTATTATGGAGAAATATGAAAAATATAGATTGAGAAACTAGCAAACTATCATTTATATCATGCTTTGTAGAGTTTGCAAATTACTCAATATAACATCATGTTGATATACCCAAACGGAAAAATATGAAAAATCTTAAAATTGCTGCCAAGGAGGGGTCTGGTAAAATTCAAAATTCATTCTGCATTAACAAAAATAGTTTAAAAGTAGGAATAACTGTAGATAACTGTTTCTTGAACAAGATAGTAACTCACAGTAATAGCAAATAATGTTCTCAGTTGTGATTTATTATAGCCATTCCCACAATCATCAGATATAAAACTCGGATATCCACTACTATTGTATCTGACATTATTCTAGAAATTCTGGCCTTTGTAATATGATTTGAAACTCTTGGAAAAGAGATGAAGATACCATTACTGGAGAAAATATGATTGTTTTCCTGGAAACTTCAAGAACATGAACTAAAACATTAATTTCAAAGGAAGTTCAATAAAGACCCATCAATATGAGATGACTATACACCTCCACCAAAACAATCAAAAGCTATCTTATATATTAGGAATAATAAATTAGAAGATATACTCTAAGTAAGGACCATTTCACAATAGCAAATGTAATACAAACAGAACATGAAAGAACAAAACTGGAAAACTTAACTGAAATATAAAAAGGAATATCTGAATTTATGAAGAAATTTTCATTTCCTGACTGGAAATACAAAATATTATAAAAATGTTAGCCCTAGTCAAATTAACTTACTGGTTTTAGTGGGGATTTTGGGTGTTAAACTTCGTAAAGTACTCCAGGTCACTTGGAACACACGAGTAGGCTAGACTAACATTACAAGGGGAAGACAATCATATGTAAACCACATAGGAGATGCCTAGACTTCCTACTTGTTGCTGGGATTACTTTTCAGTCACCCAGGACTGAAACTGCTGGACCACAGGGTCATGGAAAGATGGTGCTCTTCCATTTACCCCTGTAACAGCTGAAACTGAAGAAGGTTAAATGATGAAAATTGACCAGGGTACAAGTCACTTCCAAATCACTTGTCTCCAGGCCCAGACTCCATATTCGCTGTTGTTCAGTTGCTTAGTTGCCTCTGACTCTTTGTAACTCTATGGACTGCAGCATACCAGGCTTCTCTGTCCTTCACTATCTCTTGAGTTAGGAATGCCATCCATCTCATCCTCTGTCAGCCCCTTCTCCTCCTGCCGTCAATCTTCCCCAGCATCAGGGTCTTTTCCAATGGGTCAGCTCTTTGCAACTGGTGGCCAAAGTATAGGAGGTTCAGCTTCAGCAGCAGTCCTTTCAATAAATATTCAGGATTAATTTCCCTTAGGATTGACTGGTTTGATCTCCTTGCTGTCCAAGAGACTTTCAAAAGTCTTCTCCAACACCGCCATTCAAAAGCATCAGTTCTTGAGCACTCAGCCTTCTTTATGGTTCAACTCACATCTGTACCTGACTACTGGAAAAACAATAGCTTTGACTATATAGACCTTTCAGCAAAGTGATCTCTGCTTTTTCATACACTGTCTAGGTTGGTCATAGCTTTTATTCCAAGGAGCAAGCATCTTTTAATTTCAGGGCTGCAGTCACTGTCTGCAGTGATTTTGGAGCCCAAGAAAATAAAATTTGTTACTCTTTCCATTTTTTCCCTATCTATTTGCCATGAAATGATGGGGCCAGATGCCATGATCTTCATTTTCTGAGTGTTGAGTTTTAAGCCAACTTTTTCACTCTCCTGTTTCACTTTCATCAAGAGGCTCTTTAGTTCCTCTTCCTTTTCTGCCATTAGGGTGGTGTTATCTACAAATCTGAGGTTATTGACATTTTTCCTGGCAATCTTGATTCCAGTGTGAGCTTCACCCAGCCTGGCATTTCACATGATGTAGTCTGCATGCAAGTTAAATAAGCAGAGTGACAATATATAACCTTGATGTACTCCTTTTCCAATTTTGAACCAGTTCATTGTTCCATGTCCAGTTCTAATTGTTGCTTCTTGACCTGCATACAGGTTTCTCATAAAGTAGGTAAGGTGGTCTGGTGTTCCCATCTCTTTCAGAATTTTCCACAGTTTGCTGCGATCCACATAGTCAAAGGCTTTAGTGTAGTCAATGAAGCAGAAGTAAATGTTTTTTCTGGAATTCTCTTGCTTTTTCTATGATCCAGTGGATGTTGGCAATTTGATCTCTGGTTCCTTTGCTTTTTAGCTTGTACATCTGGGAGTTCTTGGTTCACATACTTTTGAAGCCTTGCTTGAGAGATTTTGAGCATTACCTTGCTAGCATGTGAAATGTGTGCAATTGTGCAGTGGTTTGAACATTCTTGGGCATTGTTTTTCTTTGGGAGAACAACTGGAAAAGTGACTTTTTCCAGTCCTGTGGTCACTGCTGAGTCTTTCAGATTTGCTGGCATATTGAACACAGCACTTTGACCGCATCATCTTTTAGGATCTGAAATCGCTTAGCTGAAATTCCATCACCTCCACTAGTTTTGTTCCTACTGATGCTTCCTAAGGCCCACTTGACTTCACACTCCAGGATGTCTGGCTCTAGGTGAGTGATCACACTGTCATGGTTTTCTGGGTCATTAAGACCATTTTTGTACATACAAATACAGTTAAAATATTAGGACATATTTGGAAAATTTTCAAGACTCTTGATTTTTGGAAGTCTAATTGGAAGGTTCTGCATCCCTTCAAAACACTAATCCTTATCACAATCACAGTTACCACCATCACAACCACCAACACTGGCGCCACCACTCCTTATGAACATCATAACCACCACCAGCAGCCCCACGCCTCCTTTTGTGCAATCCTTGATTGAGCACGCATGTGTTCCAGGCACCACTTAAGTACATTATGTGTATTAATCAAGATCACAGAAATCCTGCAAGCAATGCAGTAGTATTAACCTAATTTATAGATGAGAAAAGCGAGGCACAGACAGGTTAACACACTTTCAGAAGGCCACAGAGCTAGTCAGAGATGGCTCTGGAGAAGAGTAATGGTTCTAAATAAGGTTAAGGACTGAGAGATAGAAGGGAATATGAAATATATATGAGAACTCAACTTTTCCTTCTGATTTCTAGAAGTAGTCTAGTTTCATTGCCAAATTTATTATTTTAGTAAACAAGATACAAATGTTCATAGTGCTTCAGTTAATTGTAGTCAAAATAGTTTTAATCTACCTATTAACAATTTAGCAATCAAATAGGTAAAAGAAAAAGCTTTTTTAAGGAACATTCTAGACAATGTTACATCCTTCCATTAATTGTAAAACAATAAGGATTCCCACAGGAATCCCAGTCATCTGGAAAGATGTGTAGAAACCTTTGAGGCTAGGGTAGGACCTCCGTCTTCATCCCACCTGTCCCTTACTCTTGTTTGGACTTGTTGGCACAGCAGAACGGAGCCCTGGCATGATACACACCTGGAGACGCTGAGAGGCCTTCTGGTGAGCACTGTTATCCCCCGTGAGTGTTTCACTGCTGCTGCTGTGGCCGTAGGGCCAGAACACCTGGAGGAACTGACTCTAACACAAACCTCTGTACTTTACTGCCTGGATAGTTTGGAAAATGCTTTCAGTTTAATGAGTCTGCATTTCCTCTCGCAGACCCAGAGTTCCCTGACTCACCCATAGGTGCAGTTGGGGTGGCACAGGTGACACACGTGACTGGCATCTGCAAACTTCCAGATCAGGGTGCCATTCTCTCCCGCGACTCCAGCAGGGCAGGTCTTGACGCAGTGAGGGCCATCAATGTAGTGGGCACACTTTACACAGTTGCCTGGTCCCTGCACCGAGGCAGAAAAACCATGTCATAAATCAAATATTTATGTATGTGTCTTTCAGAATGAAGTAACTTTTTACGTAAAATATATATCATGAAAAAAAATCAAACACTGTAGAAATTCTTCAAGTGGATGAATTCTCTGATTGTGTCTTGCCTGATGTGACCACTGTTAACAAGTGAGAATAAAGCCTTCCTGACTTTAAATGTGTATTGTATATGAAACCATAAAAGAAACTGAAGTGTGTGTTTTACTGGATTTTACTTCCTACCTTGTGGGCATTTTTCCCTGTTAAAACATTGATTGGTCTACATGTGTATTTACAGCCTTATCATTCAGATAGGCTTCCTTGTGAATCATGGTTGAAGCTGAGGGGCTTCTGTGGGAAGCTGTGCTTGCCAAGGCGAAGCACACAAACCCACCCCTGCGTTTCCCCAGTGTTGAGAAGGTAGCAAGTGTAAACACAGTGGCTGCATAATTAACTGTCCTGTGATAAATTTGGTTCTGTTTGTCAATATATTAGGGCTGCTTGGGTTGTATCCACACACAAGGGCTGAAGTAAGGTAGCTGGGGAGGGTCTGCCCGTTGGCTAAGCACCCTTATGTCTCAAAGACTGAGTGTTCCCAGAGCGAGAACAATCAGATGACTAAGTCGATCAATATCACCAATTGTTTTATTTCATGGATGAAAAGTTAACCCAACACTAACCTAAAAACCAGTGGTTTACTTTGCAACCAGCTATTTTGGCAGCTTGTACCTCAAAACTTATCATCATCTGTCTGATTCAGAGAACTTCTGAAAAACATTTTCTGTCAGTAGATTTAGATATGACTGTTGAAGCTCAAATCCAAATAGAGCTCCTCATATAAGTAATACTGAGAATTAACAACATGAACACATTGGGGTGAGAGGGCTCTTCATTCTCACTTACACTCTCTAAAATATTACTGAACATGTAGATATGAAGCTGAATTTTGAAAATTTTTCTATGTGATCTAAAAAAGCTCCTTCAAATAACTATAAACTAATGTTAAATAAGAATGTGGTAACGTTTGATTAAGATGATAAAGCAATGGAGGCAGATGTCAGGAACAGTGAAGGCTGGTTGTCAGTGTGCCCTGTTCATAGTGCCCTGCTCTGTGGTCTGAGACCAGGCATCACCGTGTGCATCTGAGGGTTGGACAGAGAAGATGAACGCTCGAGCCAGGCATGTCACATGCCGACCTCCCCTCAGTCACAGCCCCTGATGGCTGCGAGACGGGGCGGGACGGGCTCGAGTGTGCGGAGTGGGCTGGATGGTGGTCTAGCAGCCACAGGGTGATGGTGGTGGGTCATCCTTGCGGGTCTGCAGCTGATGCGTGGGGGTAACATCAAACATGCTCCTTACGCGTCCAGTGCAGGTCACATTCATGGCCTGGGGCAGGCATTCTGGATGGCACTGCACACACTCGGAGTTCTCCACGAACTCCCTGGGCTCTCTGACAGGAGGAAGACAGGAAACTGGTCAGCGCCATCCCTACAGACCCTGCTTCCAAATGCTGTCTGGGTTCACCTGTCTGAAGGTTCAGGTGACACCAATCAGCTCTCTTAGACAGACAAAACAATTTATGTAAAAGTCAAACGTCTGGGAAACTAGGACTATACTTTAATATAATAAGGTGATTCTGTCAGCTGAATCTTTAGTCATCGTCTCCTAGAACAAAGCATCAGCTTCATTTATAATCAAAACAGCTTCTCTACATTTTTTCTACAGGCACAGTCTCTGAATATTAGACAAGCCAGCACATGGGAGAAAAGAAGATAATAGTCCTTAAAAGGCACCCCCTCCTATATCAGATACATGGATATTTAAGTTAAGCTGCAAAGAAATGGTAACTAGACCAATACCTGGGAAAGGGAAAGAGAGCTATTAAAGTTTCCTTAATGGTTATTACTAAAAACAGTAAGAATGGAACACAGGTATGAAATATTTTGCTTGGACTATCTTAACCTCAAAATGGATACATTGGGACTTCCCTGGTGGTAAAGTGGAGAGAAATCTGCCTGCCAGTGAAAGGGACATGGGTTCAATCCCTGATCTGGGAAGATTCCACATGCCACCGAGCAACTAAGCCCATGAGCCACGGCTACTGAGCCGGCACGCTGCAACTGCTGAGGTCGGTGCACCGAGAGCCTGTGCTCTGCAACAAGAAAAGCCACCGCAACGAAAAGCTGAGCAACACGACTAGAAAGCAGTCCCCACTCTTTGCAACTAGAGAAAGCCCGTGCACAACAGTGAAGACCCAGTGCAATCAAAACTTAAATAAATAAATAAATAAATAATTACTCGAGAAGCTGATGTTTGATTGAAAAGACAATGTAGATGTGGGCAGCTCTAAAGACTACTGGTAGTTAACTAGGCAGTGAACAAGAAGTGTTCACACCCAAAGAAATGTTCCATGAGTCCTCTCAGGCAGTCAGCACCAATTAAATCAAACGAGCCACATGACTTTTCCCTGTGCTGCTTCTTGGGTCACCACACCTGCTATAGGGGCCAATCTTGCAAACAGAGAAGGTGCTGCTGGACACCAGGATTCTCTAATAGGAAGACCCAGGCACCACTGCCAAGGCTATTTTAATTACCTTGTTGCTTCAAAGAGAAAAATGTTGAAAGTGTTAGTCAGTTTTGTCCGACTCTTTGCAACCCCATGGACTGTAGCCTACCAGGCTCCTCTGTTCATGGGATTCTCCAAGAAAGACTACTGGAATGGGTAGCCATTCCTTTCTTCAGGGGATCTTCCTGACCCAGGGATCGAACCTGGGTCTACCACACTGCAGGCAAATTCTTTACCATCTGAGCCACTGGGGAAGCCCCTTCAAAGAGAACTGAACACTGAAAACGTGAACTCAGCATCTGTTTGCAGCTGTAAGGATTGCACCAGTATTTCTTACTTATTGAAACAATACTATTGATTATGCAAATTACTCTGTTAGGTTAATGAGCCTATCAGCTAAAGGAGTCCTGTGGAATTGAATTCATCCTGCTTCTGAGTATTTCTGAGCTGAGCTGCAGTCCAGGCCCCGATAGTGAAACAGAAAGGAAAGTTTCCTAGAGCTATCTGTAACTCCTATCTTCTTCTTTACCACAAAATTTCTCTTTTTCTTTATTTTTTAAAAATTGCCTCTTCCAGTTTCTATCCTTACATTTTGTTTTCCTGTTAATTTATTTTAGTCACTATTTGACATCATTCAAAGCCTTACTCAATATCAAAATTCCCACAGAATCAACAGGCTGTACTTTTTATTGACTGCAATAAATTCAACAAATGTTATACAAGCTGTTTATTTCCTTGTCCATGGTTCTATTTAAAGTTATTTGCACTGTTCAGTGTGTCTTGAACATAAACAAAAATTAACCTGGAGCTGTGTTTTGACACAGCAGGAATGCCGTGCTTCAAGGATACAACTAATGGCCACAGTCTTGGTCATCTGAACCATGGAAGACCGTTCTGTTTGTCTTGGGAACTTTGTGCAGCTTAGAAAAATAAATTTCCAGATAAAGAGACTCTATAAATTGGGTTGGATTAAGTAATGAAAAAATTTTTTTCATTTCCTTTTGTGATTAACAATTGTCAACAGGGCTTCCCTGGTAGTCGAGTGGTTGAGAGTCTGCCTTGCAACACAGGGGACACCAGTTCGATTCCTGGTCTGGAAAGATCCCACATGCTGTGAAGCAGCTCAGCCTGTGTGCCACAACGATTGAGCCGGAGCTCTGGAGCCTGTGCTCAACAACAACAGATGCCACTGCGAAGAGTAGCCCCTGCTTCTTGCAACTAGAGAAAGCCTGCGAGCAGCAACGGAGACCCAGCACAACCAAAAACAACTAACTAAAAACTATACACACACACACACACACACACACACATAAAACAATTGTCAACAAACAAAATGGAAAAGAAAATAAAGGAAAATAATCAGATTGATTAGCTATACACCTATAAAACAATCCTAAGTCTTATTTTTTAATCAAAACAAAGCAATTAAAAAAAAAAAACAAAAACCTCTTACCCCTCTAGAATGTTGCACTTTCCCACACACTCCTTGCCACGACTGAAGTTCTGGCAGGACATGCAGTATTTGGGTCCAGGTCCCCAGCAGCCCTCTGATGAGCACAGTGGATGACAGATATGGCCCGTGGCCTCTGAGAATACAGGGTGAGTCCCACGGTCAGACAAGCAACAGTGGGCACAAATGTACGCCAGTGCCCCCGGGAGAAGCAGTGACACGAGCGCTTCCAGAGGCCCGCCACAAGTCCCCTTTGCCCTGCTGGGTGCCAGGCATATCGAGATGGAGCTTGTCAGAGCTGCAGGAGCAGAAAGCGTGTCATGCATGTATGGGGCACAGAACCAGGAAGACACCCAGAACTTCACCAATTCTCTTAATTGCACTATGGTGTGAGAATCACTGTTGCCTCCATTTCATCGATGAGGAAGATAAAGCCCAAAGATTTAAGTAAACTGGTGAATGTCTCAAAGCTAGGAAGGGCTCAAGCTGGGATATGAACTTGGCTCTGCTTCTGCCGGTGGCCAGGATCTCAGCACAGGTCCAGGCACCACTTCAACAGCTGACTATGGCTGTGAACTCGGATCTGGAAATGCCAGTGTGAAATGTTCACCCCATTCCTGTGTGTGTGTGTGTGTGTGTGTGAATATGTTTAGTCATTGGGGATGGAATGAGTAGGGAGGAACACACAGCTAAAATGCCATAATCAATACTAAATTTTGTTCTGTAAATTACCAATAACTGATGGCCTGGACTTCAAGGCAGATTTATCCTATGAGATGAGAATTATCTAGAAAAAAAATCTGATGAACGTCACAAAAGAATATACACATTTCCCTTAATTTGCCTCTTAGGAATGTAGAAAGTAATTGAAATGTTTGGGAGTAGCCTTTCAATATTCTAAATCAAAATAAATGACCTGTTAGAACCATCTCCACAATCAACCAAAGTGATTACTCACTGCACTCTTTTCCACTCCTGTTGTTTAAAATTTTGGTTTTCTGAGTTGAGGTCCCAAAAAGTTTTTTCCAGTGTATTGTATCTGCATAGCACAACTTTCGATTTCCTGAAATTATCACATCACCATCACTTATCTCCTTGAGGGAGCGTAATCCCAAGGATGTTATATCCAGGCCGACAACCGCAAGAGAAAACTGGCCACTAAGTTGAAGAGAAAAAAAATAATATTGTGAAAAATTATGACAGCATAGTATCAACAAAAACGTTTTTCTGTACCACTTTAGAGTTACTATTGCCTTCCAGTTTGTCGTCATGTAAGTCATGTTATGGAAGGTCTGTACTGCAACTTTGGAAAATTCCAAGTGTTTTTAAAGTTCCTCCAGGGAAAAGTTAGTTCCTTGTTCATTTAATATCTCTAACTCTAGTGGCAGACTAGGGGTTGAATAATTTATTAACGTCATTATTTTATTTACTGCATTTTAACTTTGCTTGGCAATTGAGAATATGTTAGCTTTTCAAATATCCAAATATACTTCAAAAATCATAGATTCAGCTTTCCAACCATCCACTTACCTACCCATCCATCTATTCAACCAATACTGAACAATATTTGAGGTAATATGTGACTAAGTTTATTCTAATTCTAGGCTAAGTATGTGCTTCTTGCTCTCAAAAAGCCCTTTGTCTACTGATGATACAATCATTTTTAACCCAGTACCATGGGCGTGGTGATGAGGGGGCCACAGAGGCAAAGAGCAGGGGCACCTAAACAAGTCTGAGGCAGGGTCTCTGCAAGAGGCGATGCCTGATCATCAGGACCTCCAGAGCAGGAACTATGATATTTTCTTCACTACTCAACCCTGTGCGAGGTTCCTACAAGGGGACCAGGACGTGTTCATCACATGACCAGATGGAAGTTATTCCGACTAAAGGGAAGGAAGTCTTCCACACAGAGGAGCACGTGACGGGCACTGAGAATCACATGCTGCCGCTGGAGCAGAAAGGTGGGACGGGGGTCTGCGAAGGGAGAAAGAGGCCGGAGCCTGGACCACTGTGGACACGACATGGAGGAGGCTCTTGTTTGCAATGATGGGAAACCACAGGAAGGAGATGTATGTTGTTAGGAAGCTCACTAAACACCAAGGTGGGAAACAGACCAGCTGAGACAGCACTGAAGAGAGAGGCTGATGAGGAAGGCAGGAGATGACAAAATGTCAAGTGTAATCGCGAAACGCCTCTTTCTCCTTGTTTCTCTTTCTCTGCCCACTCTTTCCTCTCTGTGTCCCCCCACAGTCTGACTCCTGTGCATTCAACTGCACCCCTGCTTTTAGTTATCCCAACCCTTAGCCATGCTCAGGGGAGCCACGCCAGTGGGGACAAAGCTGAGGTCCTCCCTGCAGGGAGGTCTGGCAGGGGTCACACTTGCCCAGGAGGAGCTGTGTATCATTGGGCTTCTCAGCAAATGTTATAAATTAAAAAAAAAAAAAAAAGTCAGCTTTATGTTTAAAACCCTAAAACTAAGCTGAGAGGTACATGCTAGTCACCCAAGAAAACTGACCTAAGTCTCTCATCTCTATATGAACTTTGGTCAAAAGAAGTATTCCTGAGAACTCAGGGCACAGGGCGTTTCTGGGAAGTGATATTAGCTGCATGTTTAGCATCAGAGATGCAAAGCTGGAATGATTTTTGAAAAGGGATGCTTATTTTACATGCACTGTACTTGAAGAAAGTAGGGAAAACCGCTAGACCATTCAGGTATGACCTAAATCAAATCCCTACAACTATACAGTGGAAGTGAGAAATAGATTTAAGGGCCTAGATCTGATAGATAGAGTGCCTGAAGAACTATGGAATGAGGTTTGTGACATTGTACGGGAGACAGGGATCAAGACCATCCCCATGGAAAAGAAATGCAAAAAAGCAAAATGGCTGTCTGGGGAGGCCTTACAAATAGCTGTGAAAAGAAGAGAGGCGAAAAGCAAAGGAGAAAAGGAAAGATATAAGCACCTGAATGCAGAGTTCCAAAGAATAGCAAGAAGAGATAAGAAAGCCTTCTTCAGCGATCAATGCAAAGAAATAGAGGAAAACAACAGAATGGGAAAGACTAGAGATCTCTTCAAGAAAATTAGAGATACCAAGGGAACATTTCATGCAAGGATGGGCTCTCTGATGCTGGGAGGGATTGGGGGCAGGAGGAGAAGGGGACGACCGAGGATGAGATGGCTGGATGGCATCACGGACTCGATGGACGTGAGTCTGAGTGAACTCCGAGAGATGGTGATGAACAGGGAGGCCTGGCGTGCTGTGATTCATGGGGTCGCAAAGAGTCGGACACGACTGAGCAACTGAACTGAACTGAACTGAACTGTATTCTGATTTTCTTTAATACTGCACGGTATTATGTAGCCCTCTCAGGTGTCAATTATGCGAAACAGTTCTCAAAACCAGATGTTTTCCAAGGCAGGTTTGAACGAGAGAGTCGCAAATTTTGCCTCACCACAAAATTCATTATTACTCTCATTATGTTAAAGATGCGTGCGTGTGTGTGTGTATGTGTGTGTGTATGCACGTGTGTGCATATATGTGTGCATGCATGTGTGTGTGTTTGTGTGTGCATGTGTGTATGCATACACTTGTGTGTGCATATGTGTGTGTTTGTGTGTGCATGTGTGTGTGTGCACATGCGTGTTTGTGTGCTGGAGCTGGAAAAGTGGAATAAGCTGAAACTCCAGTACTTTGGCCACCTCATGCGAAGAGTTGACTCATTGGAAGACTCTGATGCTGGGAGGGATTGGGGGCAGGAGGAGAAGGGGACGACCGAGGATGAGATGGCTGGATGGCATCACGGACTCGATGGACGTGAGTCTGAGTGAACTCCGAGAGATGGTGATGAACAGGGAGGCCTGGCGTGCTGTGATTCATGGGGTCGCAAAGAGTCGGACACGACTGAGCAACTGAACTGAACTGTATTCTGATTTTCTTTAATACTGCACGGTATTATGTAGCCCTCTCAGGTGTGAATTATGGGAAACAGTTCTCAAAACCAGATGTTTTCCAAGGCAGGTTTGAACGAGAGAGTCCCAAATTTTGCCTCACCACAAAATTCATTATTACTCTCATTATGTTAAAGATGCGTGCGTGTGTGTGTGTATGTATGCACGTGTGTGCATATATGTGTGCATGCATGTGTGTGTGTGTTTGTGTGTGCATGTGTGTGTGCATACACTTGTGTGTGCATATGTGTGTGTTTGTGTGTGCATGTGTGTGTGTGCACATGCGTGTTTGTGTGCTGGAGCTGGAAAAGTGGAAATCCTGAAAGACATGCTCAGTGCCTCTCAGGTCCCCTGAAAATGAGGTGCTGATGAAGACTGGTGGCCTTAGTGCTATTCTTGCCCAAAGTACAAAACTTCAACCAAATCAGGAGGAAACACTGGCCATCCTGCAAATGCCTGATCAGTACTTTTCAAAAGCCACGAAAGACAAGGAAGACAGAGGAAGTATCATGAACAGCAGGGGACCAAGGAGCCATGACTGTCCCTTGCAGTGTGGGCTGACCAGAACACAGAAAGTGTTCGTGGAAAACTGGTGGGATCCGAGAAAGCCTGCAGCTCGGTCACAGCCGTGCTGATGACGCAGGGTGTCGCCATCGGGGGAGCCAGGTCAGGGTGTGGGGGACTCTCTGTAGTGTCTCTGCAGTACTCCAGTAGCCTTTACTTCAAAAGAAAAGACTCTACAAGTCTTTGGCTGGGGTCCACTTACTGTTGCTTCGTTCTGCCACGTATGATTTCCAGGTTCTCAAAAGCATGGAGGTCAGTCCTGTTTTCGGGCCAGGCCTGAATCAGCAAAAACCCTACAAAGCAGAAGGAAAGTTCAGACACATACCACTTAGAAATTTCTATTTTGTATGAGACATTTGGAGAAGGAAATGGCAACCCACTCCAGTATTCTTGCCTGGAAAATTCCATGGACGGAGGACCCTGGAGGCTACAGTCCATGGGGTCGCAAAGAGTCAGACACGACTGAGCAACTAACACACTTAATGGTACAAACCTGTTATTTCTTTCACAGTTTTTAGAATGTCCAGTTCTTTTGGGTCCAGAGGTGCAGTACGTGTGAAGGAGTCCCTGAAACAAGTAACAGAGCCGTCAGTAACAACCTGCCGTGAAAAGAGCAGAGTCTATTTTTCTCTGGTATACCAGTAACTTGATCTTTACTTACCCCCTAAATGCTACTGGCAGGATATGAAGATCTCCACTGATGGATGTGCAGTTTCTGAAGTGTTTAATGTTTGTAGCATTTATGGAAAGTGTGTCTTTAAACTCACCGATTCCTATTCCGTTACAAACTGTAAAGAGAGGTGTTTATTCCACTCACATGTATTGAATTAGTAAGAGCTGTGGTCCCTCAGCAGACGGGAGCAGGAAGAGAAGGGCAGCCGCGGGAACCGTGCTTCTGTGCTATCGTTCATCCGCGCAGCAAACACTGCCAGGCTCGCCGGGGGCCAGGGGCCATAGCAGGGTGTGAGGCTGCAGGACAGGAGACGCTGCCTGTCCTCACTGAACCTGCCTTCTCCTCCTCAATTTTCCCCACCTGGGCCAGAATCCAGTTGCTCCGGAGGACTCCAGCTCCTTCTACACTACAGCTGCCCCCTCGGCTGTTGGTACTGCACGGGGATCACGCGTGTGCCCCCACTAAACCCTCAAAGCCTTCCCTTGCCCTCATCTGGGCTGCAGCTTAGATTTCTAATGGAAAGAAACAGTGTGCATAAATTTTTTAACTAAAAGAGCAAGATGCAGCCATGGAAGAAAACCTTGAAAACACGGAACAAAGAGGAACAAAATGACTAGAAATTCTATTGTACAACTTTGATATTTTAGAAAATCCTTCCAGTTATCCTCCATGGTTATGTCACACCACTTATGTAGTTTTTTTTTTTTCACTTATTATGCTGCAAACATTGTCCTATCAGTAAAATATTGTCCTATCAGTAAAACCATTCACAAGCATGGCATCACTGATACGATGGACATGAGTTTGAGTAGGCTCCAGGAGTTGGTGATGGAGGGGGAGGCCTGGTGAGCTGTAGTCTATGGGGTCCCAGAGAGTCAGACAAGACTGAGAGACTGAACTGAAATGAACTGAACTGATATTACATCATAAAGAATATTATAATAAGTCTTATCAGATAAACTGCTTTTCTTCCACAGGGCCTTCTGAAGCCACATGCTTTGATCTCTGTCCTACTGTGACATAAATCTCAGATGCCTTTTTCTGCTCTCTGAGCTCATTTATTAATTTACATACTCTCCCTAATTTCCATCTTAAATGTCATCTCCCTCCGAAGCCCATTTATCTGTTGTGGCTCTGCTTCTAGAATTCACAGTGCAATTGTTGGTATCTCTCTTTCAGACTTTATCCTACTTTGAAGAATAATCATGGAAGATCTTATTGCTCAGGGTGAGGTCCTCCCCTCCCTTCCCCAGGCCTCACCAGGGACATGGTAGCCCTGTTACCCCATCTCCTTCTTCTCCATTCTCTCTGGAGTTCCCACCGCTTGGGCTGCCACCTGGCCACGGGGCCTATCCATCAGCCCCATGGAACTCCAGGCTTGCTCTGGAATGCATATACTTCGCTGTGGGTCTGGGAATGGGGTAGCGAGACTTGCTTAGGATTCCAAGGCTCTGGCTGACAACAGAGTGAGGCAGCCTCAGCAAAACAAGCCCCGAGGCAGATGCCTGCTGATGGGAACTTGCCTTTTAATTACAGGTTTGGAAGAGAATTCTACATGTTTGAGAGAATATTCAGTCTCTCTCTGCTTAGGCGCAATGGTGATGGTGGGGTTACCTTAATTCCTAAATATGGAGACAAGCTGTAATTCACCTCTAGATCTATCAGATCTGGAGTTGTGGACCACCAACTCACATGTTCCCACCTTTGTTTCCCAACATCTCCTTACACAAAGGGATCTCAAATCCAGGATTTGAATTGCTGGTGGGTAGAAAATATAGCATAATTATTATAGGTGAGTTAAAATGGTTGTTGAGCACAAAATTAACAGACCAAAATCAGAAATAATCTGCTTTTATTGATCCATTTGAGGATGCTGATAGTAACCCTCTGTCTTCAGTGGTTGAACTCACTTACTTCCTTTCCAGGTACCACCCTATGTCTCATTTTCTTCCTTGCGTGTTTCCTTTCCTTTGCCTGAAGATTTCCTGGAGCCAAAGGATATTCATTCCTCAGGACACTGACACGCCTGCCACACTGGGAGCTCATAGGTCTGACCTCAGACTGAAGCCCTGTGAGCTGTCCCAGCTTGTCTCTGCCAATCCTGGCCATTGGTCCCTGGGCGAGTCATTTAGATCCTCTGTGATGTAATGCCTCATCCGTAAGGGGGATTGTAACAGCACAGACCTCCTAAAGAGGCTGAGGGACTGGATGACATGGAGCACGGAGGCTCAGTCCGCCCCTGAAAGAATACACGGGGCAGTGGTCAGTGTCAGCTGAAACCACAGAAACTTCTTAGAGACGGTGGCATCTGAAGCAGATGTTCAAGTAGGCAGCTGTTCATTGAGGCATTTTTTTATAGCAATAAAATAGTGGAAACAATCTAAATGACCATATAGATCATGGTATAGGGATTGTGGACAGGGTTAAGCAGAATAAGGAAGATTCACATGATGCTATCTGGAGTGATCTCCAGGGGATGCTTAGAGTGTAGATGTGTCTTCTGTGCCCAAAGGGCCTGGGCACCAGCTGGGGAGGCTCCATGGGCCACATGGGAGATAGTCTGGACATCAGAGCGAATAATGTGAGGAGGGATTATCATAAACTCAATAGAAAAGGATTCAGTGAGCTCACATGGGTACTAAAAAAGCTATTTTAGAAACAGAATGTCCACTAGTAAATATAGAAGAAATGACAGAAATAGGAAGTCCTTCTTACAACCACCAAGAAATGCAACTTCAGGCGAATCATCAGTTCTGCCATCGAGGTGGTTTAGTCACTCAGTCATGTCCAACTCTTTGCAACCCCATGGACTGTAACCCAGGCTCCCCTGTCCATGGAATTCTCCAGGCAAGAATCCTGGAGTGGGTTACCACTTTCTTCTCCAAGGAATCTTCCTGACCCAGGGATCGAATCCAGGTCTCAGGCATTGCAGGTAGATTCTTTACCACTGAGCCAGAGAAGCCACAGAGGTAATGAGGTGAGAGCTGTGCACCCCCGGTGGGACACTCTCTACCTGCAGTGCTCCATCTGCGGCCCGCCCCGCAGAAAATATGACCCGACCAGACAGGGGCGGTCAGAGCAGCTGGCCTTGACTCTTCACAGCATCAGAGAAAAGAGGGCTGAGAAATGATCTTGAATTAACGAAGAGCCTGGACTCTTGATTGAAAAGAAGCTAAAAAGGATATATTGGGGAGTTGAAATTAAACTGAAAACTAGAATCAATGTTAAACATGGGATAAGAGTGAAATTGTCTTTTTACTTGGGAGAATGTCCTGTTTGTACAAAAGTGTGTTAGCCAGTGCAGGGTGAAGTGTTATAATACCTGTAGTCATCACAGGACTCAGAAAACACACACAGAGAGACACAAACACGGAGTGAGAACAATGTGGTGATTACTGAAAATTGATGAATTCAAGTTCAGGGCATATGGGTGTTCATTACACTATTTTGCAATGTTTCTGAGTGTTTGAAAAATGTCAAGATAAAAGATAAAGTGCAGGAATAAGAAGGGAAAAGTTGGCATTGAAGACACCCCAGGGATAGAGCACAGCAGAAAGGAAGGAACATGTTTCTGCACTTGGAGACTCCCTCAAATCTGGTCTGAGGATGATGCTGAGGGTCTGGGGGCAGGGAGCCTAGCCATGACCAGAAGCAGAGAGGGCCCCGTGCCCACGCCGGGCAGCTTCCCACCTTTGGCACAAGGCCCGTCACACTTTTTGCACTTGCGGACACCATCTTCCTCTACCTCCTGGCTGTCAGAGCTGCAGGCACGGACGCATGAGCCGTGGTCCGTCACCACATAGTTACCTGGGGGACAATGAGAGGAAGGCGGTGAGAGGGGCACCAGGCGTTCCGGGCATCATGACCCTGGATGGCGGCTGATTCTCTGGTTCTGTTTACTATAAGGACAAGAAGGAAAAGCTGCAAACAGGGAGGAATGGGGCTCAAGGTGTTCACGGCCTCCCCATCAGGCTGCTGCTCTCTGGTTACAATGCTGAAAGTTTCATATTTATTTTAAAAAGTGACCCGAAACAAAGCCCACTCTTCTCTCGGCCACCCTCATCCCCTGGGTCTCTGTGGGCGACGGAGTCCACATTGCCTTGGCCCTCACTCAGGGAGAAGTAACTTGTTTTAGTAATAAACTTTTCAGGAACGCTCTCTGTTTCTTTTGACTTCCCCAAGTGGATCCTCGAACCACTGGACGTTTGTCTGGGCGTTTACTGGATGTTTGTCACTTTCCTTCTGTAAACTGTCTGCTTATGTTCTCTGAGGCTCTGAGTGGTTTCCTGTAGCTTTCAAATTCTCTCAAAAATTATATCTGTGTCACAGTTGTGGCAAAGTTTTCTTTATCTTGCCATTTACCTTACAATGACTTTTTGTGGGTTTTTTGCTGTTGTTGTTGTTGTTCCAAATTTTTAAAATTTCATGTTCACAAGTCTGGTAGTGTAAATCTCCCCTTCATAATTGTTCTTAAAAATAATTTTTTTTTTAGTTAATCTTCCCTCTTGAAAATCACTTCCTCTCCTATGAAATCACTCATGTTGCCATTCCCCTAAATACTAGAGTCTCCTGTAAAGCACAAATAAGCAAAACCCAAGCCCCAACAATTAAACAAAGCCAATCGACAAGCCAAAAGCTCTCTTCTGTGCTCCTAACGGCACAGACACGCCCAGGTTTTTAGCCACTAAAGAAGGCCAGTCTTCTGACCTCTCTCTCATTTAGGCCTTATAAACACCTGCCGAGTACAAGAGCCAAACAGGGAAATGGCCCAACGGCCATGGGTTTGTGCCAATCAGACCATGGAATGTTCTGGGCAACCATGGCTGGGCTCAGGACACAAGAACCAACCTGGGGTCAGCCAGGGTGATGGGGTCAGCCATTACCTCACCTGCCTGATACTGAAATGAATTCAGGGACCCAAGGATCCCTGAGTGGGGGAATATGGGAACCTCAGCAGGAGACAGAGCGAAAACAGGTGCCTGGCAATGAAGGGGCTCACAAGGGCACTCACGGGGACACTTCTTGACACAGGTGGCGCCAAAGCTGTACTTCCCCAGCGGGTTGACCTTCATTTCGTAGGTGGTAGGGTCATAGAGCATGAGTGGCGGACACGTGTCCTTGCAGGTGGCTTCATCACGGAACCTGCGACAGACCTGCCGTGAGAGGGGTGGTGTGACTGTTAGACCCCACGGGAGCGGGGCCACAGCCCTCTGTGTCTAGGTGTTTGGTCAGAGCAGACGCCGAGAAAAGCACTCTCAACCGGGGCAGAAAGACTGTTTTCTTAAAAGCATGGTTTTTCTTAAATACACTGTTCTAGCTGTGATAGTTTTGAGGAGATTATGAGGAGGGAAAAACACATCTCTGTTAACTTTCAAAATAAGGCAGGAGTTCACGTGAAATTATTCAACTTAACTTACGTCCGATTTCCCTCCTGAACAACACTTGAGTATACATTTTTGAATTTATTACCAAACACAGAGAATTCTGACTGGGGGCTGTTGTGCAGAGGGAATCAGACCACACACAGAGGGGTCCTGACCAAGAGCCTGGTGTTGCCTCCCTCCAGCAGCCTGGCAGAATTGGCTCAGACCAGGGGGTCCAAAGCCCAGGGCCCCTCCAGCCTCTGCAACATTAGTTTCCCTGTTCCTAAAAACTATAGACTCTTCTGGGTCCTGCTCGAGGTGAGTCTCCCAGTTTGGAACTCACTCAGTGCTGACTTTGGGACCTTGTCTGCCTCGGGACACACAAGGTACCCATAATCAGCTGTGTGGCGCCAATGGCCCATGGTGACACTGGAACTTGGTCAAGCTTTCTGCAGTCACAGGGACTGCAACGAGGCCTTCAGCACCCTCATGGGGTGGGGAATCAGCAGAAAGCATCTGAGCCAAGCGGAAAGAGCAGAGGCTTTAGGGAGTCCAGCTGTCCTGCCCCTGAGGATCTGTGCGATCGCCTAACTTCACTTTAGGGGAGAATCGCCTAACTACCTTATAGGGGTCCCTGGAGCCTCAGCTCTCTAGGTTGTAACGAGAATTGAGCAGAACAAGAGATGGTGGTGACATTGGTACTGGCCACAACAGACATGAGGGACAAATAACACACAGTTAGCATTTGGCTCATTCTATGCCCTGGTCTCGGGTGTGGATGCGACATACATCATGCCCTTTAGACCACGTAACGGTAGGTGAGGTGACATAATTTACCCAAGGTCACCAAGTAGATGGTGAAGGCTAGTCACTGAAAGATGCTTTGTTACCTGGCGGCTGCAAACATCAGTCAGCACATTTCAGTCCAAGGGAGGCCCCTGAACTTTGGGCCGCAGAACCTGCGTGTGTCTTACCAGGCAGTCGCTCTCCCGTGGGCCCGTGCAGCCAGCGGCACACTGGTTGTGGCAGCAGTCACTGGGGGACCTGCCACGGCAGCGCCCGGAACACTGCTGGGCACAGATGATTTTGGTCACTGAAAGGAAGCAAAGGCCACCGTGAGCTGCGGGGTCAGGAAGGTGGAAGGATCACTTCCCAGGGACCCTGGGAGCACTTGCAAATGGCAGTGAAAGACTGATAACAAGGATGAATTTAATGATTCTACACTTAAGCTCCCAAACATTCATGTTCTGCTAAACTCATCTATCTTGATCTTTCTTACTGTATGTTTTCTTTTTCCTACTTGTTTTTAATCATTTAGGAGAACTGACTCAGATTAACTCTGGACTTTCAGACTTGTTAAACTAGAGACTGACAAGAATTGAGTTTTGGGGTAACAGAAAGTATGTACAAATAACATAATGCCTGCCAGAAAGCAGTGTTTAAAAGGGCATAACAATCACATCACAACTTGACCTAAACACAGATCAAGCTGACATGTCCCTAGATTTCCTGGCCATTCATGGTCTTAGGCTAGGATTCCCGCAGAAAAATCCCCTTCAAGAAGCTGCTCTTGCTTCTCTGGAGGGGGGTACCCAAAAGAGGGGCAGGAAGGGAGAGGACACAGGAGGTGTCGTGATGCAAGAAACAGAGACAAGCCTCCATTTCCAGGAAAACCAAACCTACTGTTCAGAGAGAAAGACTGCTGCCTGGGTGGCGGGCCTGCACTGATTCACGCCAGGCTGGAGGGCCAGCAGGAGCCCATGCTGGACTAACCGCACGCGGGGAGATGTGCAAGTCTGTCATTCATGTAACTGCTAACATCTGGTCTTAAAATCAACAATGCTTGGAGTCTTCAAAGGGAAAACGAATATCAATACCATCAGCCAAGTGTAAGGGGAGAAGGTGGCCAGCGAAATCCTGTTCCTGACTCACATTTCTGGCAGTTCTCCTCCCCGGCACCCCAGCAGCTTCTGTTGAGACAGCCTGGATCACATTTCGGGCCTAAAATATAAAAGTAATTGTTAAATTCATATCACAGGGAAAGGGAATAAGAAACGGACAGCACCTGCCCCAGCCTCTAAGCAGAGCTGCAGCCTAGAAACAAGAGCTTTCAAATTTCTTATTCTCTACTTGTTCAGCTGGTTGGTTTGTAAGATGATTTAAAAAGACTCTCATGAGAGAAAAAAAAAAAAAAAAAAAAACCAAGGGACTTACTATATGTCCCAAAGTCTCCTACAGGCAGGAGAATTCAGTTTCTGGGAGAATTTCAGTTTTAAACGGAAGAGATGATTTGCCAAGTGATTGTGGGGTGAGGGCACCCCTTCAGTATGACCAGAAAGGTTTGCAGTTGATCCCAGGGGTGAAAGGGACTAGTGCAATGCTGGTGCTTCTCAAAATCCTGAAAGATGGGCGGCTGAGCCCCAAACGGATGGTGTCAGTCATACACCAGGAGAAGAGACAGAGATGGAGACAAGACACACAGAAAGAGAGAAGCCCAAGAGGAAAGAGCAAAAGTAACAGGTAGGTATGTTCAGTGTGGTTATGTCTCTACAGTGATACCACATTAGTGTTCCTTTTTACCCTATATATCATCATATTTTCAAATCTCTAGTGTAAGCATATAAGTTTATAAAAGAAAATATTTAAATAAAAATGTTTAATGACATCTTTCCATAACACAGGAAATATTTGCCAATTAAGGAATTCAAAGTCTGTTTATGATTATATTCTTAAACTTCTGTGACAAAAAAAGAATCACAGAGATTATTTAAAATATGAGTAACAGGAAAAAGCTAAAAGAATTGAGGATCATCCAGAGGTAATCAATATAGGCATAACTATATCTATATATAAGAATTAATATCACATTACATATTGCATTAAAACTTAATAATTAATGATAATTATGACAATTTTCCATGCCTTTAAATATCATTCTACCTAACATGAATTTTTAATGGCATGACTATACCACAATTTATTTAACCAATCTCTTATTTTTAGACATAAGTTGCTTTAGACTTAAGTTGCTTTTGAAATTTATTAAACACAAGGATATAAGGAATATGCTTGAACAAAAATATTTTTCTGCATTCTTTACAATTTTCATTCCTCTCATTTTTTCCTTCATATTCCTAGACATGATGTTCATAGGCCAGAGGCATGCATACTTTAAAACTTCAATACATATTGCCAAAATTAACTTATATGCCCACAAGTAGACTATGTAAATTTCTGTTTCTTTGCCAATATAGGCATTGAAAAATCAAAAGGAACATATGTCTTTAGCAAAGGCAAAAATGATGCTTCTTTACTTTATTTTAACCATTTGTAATACAATGACAAATAATATTTTACTTTATTTTTGGCTGTGTGTGTGTGTGTGTGTGTGTGTGATGGGGAGAGGGGAGCTGCTCATGTCCTTGACCCATTTTTGGAGAGGTAGTCACCTTTTTCTTAGGATTTAGAAGATTACATCACATAGTCACATAGCAAGAATATTAACCTTTTCAAGGCAATCAGATGCTGCACAGTATTTTCCTATCTGTTATTAACATTTTTTATATGGAAGTTTTCTTTATAGTATCTAACTCTGGCTTTTATTCAACCTGATATTACAAATACTTATTTTTATGTTTCTTTCTAACACTTACATATACACTCAACATTTTTTATGTTTAACATGCATTTGGAATTTACAGTGGTATATGAAGTGGATTATAGATTTATTTCAATTTCCTCTTTAGTAAACCTACCCATTCTAACTTCAAATTCCAAACTACATCAATAATAACATAATATTAAGTAACTTTTCTGTCCATAAAACCCATGTCCATAAAACACTTAAATCACCTTATGAGATTTTTTGGGTAAAGATGAAATAAAACAAGCTCTCAGAAGTCATCTGTGACCTGAAAGCACCAGTTGAGAGGAGCAAGACTGTGAGTTTGTCCCTGGTGAGGCAACTAACGAGGGAAACACAGGTAACGGGTGATGGTAGTTTTGTAATTTCCAGTGTGACTAACCTAATATCCTTAGTTCCTTAAAAAAAACCCTGTTAATAGTTCTGTCACTTAGATATTTTTCCTTTAGTAGTTACATTCCAGAATAATATATTAAATAATTAATTCTTTTCTTATTTGCTTACAATGGCATTTCTTTATGGACATTTGATTCAGCTGCTGCAGCTGCTAAGTCACATCAGTTGTGTCTGAGTCTATGTGACCCCATAAACAGCAGCCCACTAGGTTCCTGTCCCTGGGATTCTCCAGGCAAGAACACTGGAGTGGGCTGCCATTTCCTTCTCCAATGCATGGAAGTGAAAAGTGAAAGTGACTGTCTTATTTGTCTATGGCTTATTTTTATATGTCTACTCTTAAATCAATACCATCTTGGTTTATTGCTCATAGCTTTGTAATATTTGAATATTATTATTGCATAAACCTGTTCACCATTTGTCTTTCCCAACACTGTCTTGCTAGGTCATTTCTGCAGCTATGGTGTGAGGAGGGCAGGTGAGCTACTTTGGGTACCTGATTTGATCTATAGCAAACCCATATTAGGCTCACAGCCTTTCCATATCAGTTTTTGTTATTGTTGTTGTTACTGTTGTTGTTACAAATTTACACAATTTAACCTCCCCACTGTTCATCAGATTGCTGAGCAAAGGCTAACCTCCATCTCTGGAAAATGTAAAATTTTACATTGTAAAAGAAAGCTTTTGCTTTCTATGAAGCAAAGTAGGTCAGTTGGGTATCTGTTAAAATAGTGCATTTACAAAGTCAAAGGGCTCAATGCCCATGTTCACAGCAGCATTTTGTCCACAGTTGTCAAAAGGTGGAAGCAACTCAAGCAATTCAAGTGCTCACTGACAGGTGAATGTATAAACAAATGAAATATTATTCAGCCATATTAAGGAAAGAAATTCTGACACATGCTCTAACTTGGATGGCTCTTGAAGACATTGTGTTCAGTGAAAGAAGTCAGTCACAAAAGTACAAATTTGTCAAATTTGTCACAAAAGGACAAATACTGTGTGATTTCACTCATATTGGGCACCTGCTGCTGCTGCTGCTGCTAAGTCGCTTCAGTCGTGTCCGACTCTGTGCGACCCCATAGACGGCAGCCCAACAGGCTCCCCCGTCCCTGGGATTCTCCAGGCAAGAACACTGGAGTGGGTTGCCATTTCCTTCTCCATTGTGTGAAAGCGAAAAGTGAAAGTGAAGTCGCTCAGTCACGACCGACTCCTAGCGACCCCATGGACTGCAGCCTACCAGGCTCCTCCATCCATGGGATTTTCTAGGCAAGAGTACTGGAGTGGCTTGCTATTGCCTTCTCCGATTGGGCACCTAAAGTTGTCTAATTCATAGGCTGAAAGTAAGATGACGGATGCAAGGCCTGGGGGTGGAGAGTTAGTGGTCAGTGGGGACAGTTTTAGTTTGTCAAGAGGAAAATACATGATTGGTAGTGATGGCTACACAATGGTGTGAATGTACTTAATGCTACTGAACTGTACACTTAAAAATGGTTAAGATGGTAAATTTTATCTTAAAGGTATGTCATCATAATTAATCAATCAAATCAAAGGAAAAAAAGCAAAGAACAAAGCAGCTTTAGTTGATTTTTAAGATGCATATCAGCTTCAAATTCTAAGACCAAAAACACCAAAAAAAAAAAAGAAAAAAAGCACCCTTGCATCCACTGCACAGTTGTAGGAAAACAGAGAAGCAGGAAATGGTGATGGCTTCTTATTTTAAAGGCCTGAAAGGTGAGGGAGATCACGAAGGGAGCAGGGTACTCGGAAACTGGGGTCCTCAAAGTTTCCCATGAGGAATGTCAAGGGTGCTAACAGGGAGCCTTGACCTGCAGCGTGGTCCTGGCCAGCTGTTCCCTTGCATGGTCTGCTTTATTGATGAACAGTGGGGACTAGGTCATGGATACTAGTTAAATATAGACAAGCTTATCCCCATGTGCTCCTTAGTTCTGTCGGGCACTCCATCCATGTGGGAGTGCCTGGGACCTCCCAGGATGAGCAGGAGGGCAGAACTGAGCCCCAAAGCTTCCACAGAGCCTGGTGCCACTTTGAGCCTCAGCAGAAAATCGGAAGCTACAAAAACCTGGTGAGTCTCCTCAAACAGGATGAGAGAAGCCCCTTGCCATAGTTGGCACGATGGGTTTTTCTCAATGCCTCATGAGAGCTCAGCTGCCTTGGCGGGGTGGGGGTGTGTGTGTGTTGCGTGATCTGTAAGCAAGTGAGATGTCACCATGAAAAACAGACCTTCTCCTGTCTTAAATAGGTGCTCTTCTAGTGAGCATATCATCTGTTTACTACTTATTTTCGCTGTAGATTCATGTAACTTAACATGAGTTGTGCCTTCTCTGGCTCCCACCCCAACTCCACCCTGCCTTATGAGCTGCAGTCCAGGGGTGGGGGGAGGAGCACTGTGGAACACTTACAGTTGCTCTGCTGGTTCTGAAAGTCTCCTGTCACGTTGCTTAGAAACTCAGTGTTGACGATGTCCCGCCACTGGATGCTCTCCATGTTGCAGAGGACAGGGTTGTTACTGAATCGCACGGCACCTTGCAAAATTTCTGCATGAGAAAGGAGCCCCCATAAGCAAACTTGCAATCTCCTCTAAACTCTTGTGAAGTATGCTTATGTTTCTTCACATTTTGCCTTCTGTTAAGAGATGGCAGCATGCAAATGAGACTCCCTGGAACTGCAGTGGGGCAGTAGAAAGTGAGCTGATGGAGTCCTCTATGGAGGAGCTGGGATTCCCCTGCATTGGGTCTTTGAACAATGAATGACCAGAGTTTAGAAATCAGGGGCCATGGGAAGATAATGCTTTAGTCATGTAGCATGAATGACAGGTATACAGTAAGTTCATGGTTCCCAGGGAGGCTGGCTGGTCCCAGCTGGACCAGAGTTACCATGTGATGATAGTGTGAAAGGGCAGATGGGACAGGAAGGGTGTGGGAAGATGCGGTGAGGAGCTTGGGAAAGTGGGCAAAGTGGAACAGGAAGGATCTGATTATGTGATGAAGAGACTGGGAGGCCAAGGGAACGCAAAGACATAAAACTGTTCAACTGCTCAAAGGAAGAGTTGGAACGACATGAAGCACCAGGGGTGATAAGAAAACTTGAGCTGGAGCAGAGGGCAAGCATTCCCCCATGACACTTAGGCAAACATTTACTGAATGGCTTCTGTGCACAAAACATGGCAGCGAGTGCTGTGAGGTATGCGGAGATGAATGATTCCTGCTGGCTCCTCTGTAAGAAATGACAGGCATGTGAGGGGCAATGCACAGTCAATAACCTCTTGTTCACAGAGGACCATGACCCATGACGAGGCTGGCACCGTGCCAGCTGGTTTACATGCATGCATGCATGCTCAGTCCCTCAGTCGTGTCTGACTCTGCAACCCCATGGGCTGTAGCCTGTTAGGATCCTCTGTGCATGGAGTTTTCCAGGCAAGAATACTGGAGTGGGTTGCCATTTTCTCCTCCAGGGAATCTTCCTGACCCAGGGATCAAACCTGCGTCTGTTGAATCTCTTTACTACTGTACCACCTAGCAGTCAGACATATGCATGGCCTGAGCTAATCCTCACATGGTCCTCTGACTGTAACTCAATTCTAGATATGTAAGTAATGCCAAGCATCCCAGAGTGGGAGAGGATGCGGAAAAGGAAGAGTTCTTCTGGGGAAGCTCTCTCTGGCTGTTGGAAAGAGTAACATCTCTGGGAAGAGAACATGTGGAGCAGCCCAGATGGAAGTGGGCTCGGCGGGCTCCAGGTAGACAGACAGCCCCAGCAGAGGCTGTGAGGGGCCAGGTGAGCAGTTCCTTCAACAGACGGCGGGGAGGGGTTGCAGAGTCACAGGAGGCAGGCTGGGAGGTCGGCAAGGGCCGCATCTTGGAGTTTTGGGTGTGAAATCAGATATGACAGCTGGACAACCAAGTGAAAAGCTTCACTTAGGAGCGAGCCAGGGTCAAGGGCTAAGCTCATGAGGGGCCAGAGCTGAGACACAGAAGAGAGAGCTGGTGCTTCAGGAGCCTCAGGCAGACCAGGAGCGGGAAGGCCAAGGGGACAGCAGCGGGATGACCAGAGGCCCGTGTTAGTGACCAGCTGTCATTGTTTAGTCATTAAGTCACACCTGACACTTCTGAGACCCCATCGACTGTAGCCCATCAGGCTCCTTTCTGTCCATGGGATCCTCCAGGCAAGAACACTGGAGTGGGTTNGGAGAGGGAAGGCCAAGGGGACAGCAGCGGGATGACCAGAGGCCCGTGTTAGTGACCAGCTGTCATTGTTTAGTCATTAAGTCACACCTGACACTTCTGAGACCCCATCGACTGTAGCCCATCAGGCTCCTTTCTGTCCATGGGATCCTCCAGGCAAGAACACTGGAGTGGGTTGTAATTCATGTCAAATAATCCAAATTCGAGAACTATTTAATAAAATTAAATAATCTGAATTGATATAACCCCAATACTCAAAACAGAAATAATACCAAGCACAGAAACAGCTCCCTGGGGCTTTATCTGCAGTAATTCACTTAATCTTCTCAACAACCCTGGGAAGTCTGTTACCATTGTACCCCCATTTTTGAAGTCACAGAGAGAACCCACTCCCAGGCGCCTGGCTGGTGAGCCATGGAGCTGACAGAGCTGGGGCTGGACACGGACAGTCTGCGCCCCCACCTGCCTCTGCACGACTCTGCGAGGCATCCCGGGGGGCTGAGGCTGAGGACAGCACAGCCCAGTGCCAGCACCGCACCCAACAGTGCGGGAGGCTGAGGGGAGCGCTGAGGCTGTTTCATAAATGCAGCGCCCAGGAGCTGACCTGGACACAGGCTCCACGGGGCCCGGCCAGTCAGCCTGCCCTGCACCTCACCCCGGCCTCAGACCCCGCACTGTGGACCTCCTCTGCTGTGCGTCCTCTGCTCTCGTCCCCCTTTAGGGTTGGCCCCACTGCCCATCAGAGTCGCAAGGCCTGGGGGAAGATTAGGGCTCTGCGGGGCGGTCTGGGTGGCCAACCCTGGCCATTTCCTCACTCCTGTAGGAATTCAAGAGCGTTACTTGGACCAAATTTTTTTTTTTTTTTGTAAAATGGCAGAGCATACCACTTGCTCTGAAAGAAGGTGAGGAGCATTAAATTATCAATTTAACATGGCTGGCACTCTACCTGCCACAATCATCATTATCTTCAAATTTTAAAAATCAACTTGTCGTTTTTCCAGTTTCCTCTCACAGCACCCTTGTAAGTGCCCTCCTCACAAGAATTTAAACTTTGCCTGTAATACCTTTATTCTCTATCCTTACAAACTTAAAAATGGCTTTTGTATAATAGTGTGACTCTGGAAAATGTCTCAGACAGTGGTGGGATTTTCACTCTTTGTCCCTTATACATGAGGTCCAGGCACCCTGGACCTCATGTGTAAGGGACTGGAGGACTGGAGGACTACCTGAGCATTCCAGTCCCGTCATCTGGTCACACTCTCGTTTTTCCAGAACCTTTACCATGTCTTACTAACTCTCTGGATACTTTTCCATGAACAAGGCAGAACCTGTACTTGGCTTAATTCTTCCCTTCCTGCCCCATCAACTACTGTCTTCTTAGAACTTCCACTCACTGTATCTTGCATACGGCTGGCATGCAAAACGTCTGTGTGTCATGAATAAAAGCCTTCCCTGAGTGGAATTCAGAAAAACACCGTCTGCTAAGTACCGTCCAAGTCGCTCTTCATACTATAGCCTCCTGCGCCCTGCTCTCACCCTGTAAGTTTCTCAAGGGCAGCTCCCTCAGCCCGGTTCTGTTTGCTCCATAGTTGGATAAGACGGCTAAGGCATGGGTGTTTTCATAAAGCACATTTCCTCGGATGATCTGCAGGTTTTCCAATGGAATCTTCTCCACTGTGTTGAGGGCAATGAGTACATAGCCGGCAACCTCCTGGATGGTCTAAGGAAATAAAGCATGAACATATTATTTCTCTTTGGAGGAACTCATGAGTGCAAGATCTAAAGTGGATCCAGACAGCCCAGGCCACCTAGCTGAATAGGAGTGGTTGACGAATCATGTAGATGATTACCACTGGACCCCATGGGAGGTAACAAGATTTATAGTGATTCCTGAATTTTTGCCTCTTGAGCTTGACAGCAGTAACAACGGACCATGTGCATTACTGAGGAATGCTGTGACTTTCATTTGGCCTGGTGTTTAACAGACTCAGCAGAAAATGGAAACGTTTTATGAATTTATTTTGTATTTGTCTTGCAGGCTTTCCATCAAAAACAAACAAACCCAGAAGAAAACCAATCAAATCCTAAGTTTAACTACACCAAACTGAGAAGCTTTTAAGGCTGGCTCCTATTGGCTCACTGGAGCCTACTGCAAAACATATGGGAGTTTTGTGAACTAGTTTTTAAACTCTTGGTAGCCAGAAATCAACCATGATGGGAGCATTTATACCAAGAAAACAGGCAAGGGCTACAAAGCAGGTCTTCTTTCTCTTTTTTCAAACACAGCCAGTTTAGCAGGATATCATGGCTGCAGTGCTGGTTAAAAGATGAGTGTCCACAATGATAGCAGAATGCCAGGCGAGTCTATTTCTCTTTGCTATTCTTTTATAGCTACAACTTGACACTATCTGGTAAAGTGACCTTTCCAGAAAAGTTGCCTGTGTAATTTCCTTATGGATTGTAATTGCCATAGCAAAAGTAAATACATTGCCAAGTAAATTCTGCCAAGGCCTTATTTACTTATATTTACTTCTACCGTATTTGGGTAAGGAACACCAATACAGTGTACTAATGCATATACATGGAATTTAGAAAGATGGTAACGATAACCCTGTATGCAAGACCGCAAAAGAGACACAGCTGTATAGAACAGTCTTTCAGCCTCCATGGGAGAGGGACAGAGTGGGATGACTTGGGGGAATGGCATGGAAACATGTATAATATCATGTAAGAAACGAATCGCCAGTCCAGGTTCAATACAGGATTCTTGGGGCTGGTGCACTCGGATGACCTGGAGGGATGGTATGGGGAGGGAGGTGGGAGGGGGGTTCAGGATGGCAAACACCTGTACGCCAGTGGTGGATTCATGTTGATGTGTGGCAGAACCAATACAATATTGTAAAGTAATTAGCTTCCAATTAAAATAAATAAATCTAAATTAAAAAATAAAAATAAAACAGATTAAAGAAAAAGGATCAAATTCATTGAACTAACCTTGAGAAAAGAAAGGTTGTAACTACTCTGCATGTAGGTAATTTCCAAATTCCCAAGGACCACCTCACAGTTGTTGAACATCCTCTGTAGGCTCAGAAAGTGGTCTTCAAAAGTGCCCAACTGGGTGAGCTTGTTACTTGTCCCTTGGCAAACTGGAAACAAGGGAAAAAAGGTATCACATGAAATAAAGTAAAGTAGAAAAACTAAAATAAACAATCTTCACAATCTTCAACTAACTGCATGCTTCAGTGACTTAGGGTAGTACTTCTGATTGAAGGCCACTCAGGACAAACGTGATAAACAATGTTTAAAAGTTTATACAAGATGCAATTCAAACTAAGGACTAGTTTAAAAATATCAAAAATTCAAGGAGAATTTTTCAGATGAAAACTCTATGGAAATCTTTGAGACCAAACAGTCTATAAGAGTTTTAGTAAAATGCATGAAAAAATAGACAATAATTGTATATTTACAATGTTAATAAATATATAATGAACTTTTACTTTGCAAAAAGATAACATGTCACATCATTATGTGTTGAAAGACTATTTACAAACATAGTTTCCTACCACAACTTTGTACAACCTAAAATCAATGACAAGAGTGTAAATTAAAAACCATTCACTGATCTGCCTTATGACCCAGCAATCCCATTGCTGGGCATACACACCGAGGAAACCGGAATCGAAAGAGACACATGTACCCCAATGTTCATCGCAGCACTGTTTATAATAGCCAGAACATGGAAACAACCTAGATGTCCATCAGCCGATGAATGGATAAGAAAGCTGTGGTACATATACACAATGGAGTATTACTCAGCCATTAAAAAGAATTCATTTGAATCAGTTCTAATGAGATGGATAAAATTGGAACCTATTATACAGAGTGAAGTAAGCCAGAAAGAAAAACACCAATACAGTATACTGACACATATATATGGAATATAGAAAGATGGCAGTGATGACCCTGTATGTGAGACAGCAAAAGAGACACAAATGTATAGAAAGGACTTTTGGACTCTATGGGAGAGGAAGAGGGTGGGATGATTTGGGAGAATGGCATTGAAACATGTAAACTAACATGTAAGAACGAAGCACAAGCCTATGTTCGATACAGGATACAGGATGCTTGGAGCTGGTGCACAGGGATGAGCCAGAGAGATGATGTGGGGTGGGAGGTGGGAGGGGGATTCGGGATTGGGAGCTAATATACACCCATGGTGGATTCATGTCAATGTATGGCAAAACCAATACGGTATTGTAAAGTAAAATATCCTGGAAAAAAAAAAAAAAAAAAAAAAAACAAACCATTCACTGGAGACAAAAAATATTCTAAACTGATGCACTGAAGAATAAAATCAAATATTATATAAAATTTAGAAAGTAACATGAAAACACACTTGGTTACTAAGAAACCAGGATGTCTTTGTGTCTGCCACACTCTAAGGAGCCTGCCACCCAGTTTGAGGTGCAAAGGTTTGGCATCAATTGCTGGGATGTGGCCTCGGCACACTTAACGCCCTGATGTTTTCAGCTGTCAAACTTAATATAAGAAAACATTTTAAATTAGGGGATGAAGTCAGACTATGAAAATGCATTTGGTAGTCTATATTTAAAAGCAAAGGAGAGGATTATAATAAAGCCATGTTTATAAATTAGCTCTTTGAACAACATGAATAGGCAAGCATAAGAAAACAAAGAGGTTTGGAACTTTTGAAGCAGGGAGCTGGTTAGCGACTGTACTTTGAGCCAAAATTATCATAAGTGAGGAAATATGGCCTCTGGCTTTGGAGGTTTGATTCAGACCTGACCAGGCAGAGCTGCAATCTGCAACCAGGTGGTTGAGCACAAAACCAACACCAGAGTCAATATGTGGGGACTTCCTGAGGGACTCTTCCCAAATCTGCATTTCTATCTGATAGGTTCTTTGCTCCCTCCCCACGGTAGTTTTCTGCAGAGCATCATTTGACTGTCTGCTCTTGCATTTTGGTGCCAAGGCACTGAGCACATGTTCAGACAGCACATAATGAACGTGAAGCGTTTACACCACCATTAAATATGAAGCAACCCTTACTTCCTCTTTGACTCTGTGAGGATTTCCCTCTTCTCCCCTTCTGTGGTCTCTTTCAAATTTGGTGGTAGAGAGAATACTCACAAGGGCACTGCAATGGCTCACAAGACAGAGCCCCCTCCCCGCACTGGCTCCAGGGCACAGTGGTTTCATTACTCTTTCAACCAGAACACAGGACGGACCCAACATCTCTGGCTGCCTTCACTTAGGAGTGTGGGCTGCTCTGATTGCAGCCTCCAGTTGGAACCACTGTACACAGTTGGCTGCAGTGCATACAGATGAGGCCAGACTGATTTCCCAATTCTAAGGTCCTTAAAGATGCCAGCATCAGTGGAAGTGCGGGATTTTGACAATAAGAGGTGACCTTTCTGTTGGCACACCTTGGAAGCTGATGGACTATGGTCATTAAATTTCAGCTTAACTGGTCAGCTCTGGTCTAGGAAGCCCCAAGTATTGGTCATGCCCTTCATGCCAGCCAGGTGACCAGTGTTGACTAGAACTGGGTGTTGGAGCACGTTTCTGAAGGGTTTCTTCTGTACACAGAAGGATGAAAGCAATCGCAAATGCTTTCATTTTAAATGCTCAAAGATATCCGTTTGTAAATTTATCTTGGCTGAATTATTTTTATTATTAAATTATGTGAAAATGACTTTCATCAGTTAAAAAGGAAAACATGTCAGGTAAGTTTACCCTGTTAAAGAAGAAAATAATTGCAAAAGGACTACCCTTGTGTTTTTATTTATTCTTTCAAAAAGTGCTAAATGAACACTGAAAGGACTTATTTGATGAATACCTACCATGACCTTTTATTATTTACAGTTACTATAAATTACTTTCATATTTAAAAAAAAATCCTATATTTGGAAGACAATAGCACCATTACACATTATTGATATGAACGTTAATTTGCAAAACATTTTGGAAACAACTGGACAAACTGTGCATACAAATAAATATGCTTAAAGTCTATGTCATGATGATTCCACTTTGGAAAACCTATTCTGAGGAAACAGACCTAAATTTTCATGCAAAATGTTGACATATTTTTTAATAATGGCAAAAAATTGCCCGATTGCCCAACATGTTTATTTTTAAGAAAAAGCAGCCAACACACTATTGGACTGAGCTGAAGGCAAATCCATCTTGAGTCCTATTCCTGGGTTAATGACTAAAGTATCAACAGAAAACATGACAAGGCTGCTTATTCTAGGCTTTTCTGCCACACACAAAAAGGGAGACAGCAGGTCTGGGGTGAGGATGCAAATGGCTTGGCCTGGGTTTCTTGACTGAGCAAGATATAATCTTGGCTCCACCTTTATACCAGATATCTCATGTTATGTAATATAGAATATTTAAATGTGAGACCATTAAATCAGTAATACTGAAAAATAAAAATCACTAACTAGCGAGGCAGACTTAAGGCAAAGCTGTGGGAGGAAAGGCTCCAAGCTCAGCCAGGAGAAAGCTTCCGGTCAGCACTTCCCCTGTATGCAGACTGAAGGACTTTCCGGGGCTCCGCAGCACGGTTTTCTCAAATACAGGCTTGGTAAAATCCATTCTGGCCTCCCAGAACTGTTCTGAGAAGTGAATGCACACAAGAGCTTCAGGTTTCTTGTGTTACAGCTAACTACTGGGAACTGAGACAGCTGCCTTGACGTAAGGTGTGCCTGGACAGACGCTGAGACTTCCGTGGATGCGTCCTTGTCCTGTGATACTGTGTGAATTGGCCGCATTTGGTTGGCTTACTCAAATACTGGGCATTAAATAGAGTTACTCTGTCAGAAGAATATTTATCCAGTGGGAAGAAGAAAGAAAAAATAATATATTGTACTTTAAGAATTTCACTGAAATATGCATTTAGGATTAGGTTTTTAAGCAATTTATTCAGAGAGAATTCAATATTACATTAGGCTAAGCCTTTGAAAACTAGATAATTAAAAGTGCTTGTGTCAAGCTCCATACAACATGAGAGAGATTTGCTTTCCCTCCCGCAAATCTAAAGACAAATTCTCCTGAAACATGAAGGGGGCCTTCAAAGCACTCAGCTTTTCATCTTCACAATTTATTATGATGATTCATAAATGGACAAAAACCTAAAAGAATTGTACTGTGAACATCCTTAAAGTAGCATTGTATTGCGTTCACTTTAACACATACCTACCCATCTAATTTTTTCTATGCATTATAAAGTAAGGGACAGATAACAGTACCCTTCATCCTGACATGCCACTGGTTACAGTTCAAGATTACTGACAGTGGTTATTGAGGTCACACCACAAACTGTCAGATAATCAGTAATAAGTGTAGCACTGATGAGTTTCAACAAACGCACGCAGCTGTGTAACCTATACTCCTGCCATGCCCAGAACATCACGGTCACCCTGGGAGCCCCCTCATGGCCCTGCTCAGCCCCTGCCCCAGACACCACAAACTGCAGATGTGTTTCCAGTTAGGACAGTTCTGCCTGTCTGGGGACTTCTGCTCAAGGAATCACATGGCACCCTTGGGTTCATGTGGTGTCCAGAGTCAGGCTGATCTCTTTTTGAAGAACCAACCCCACCCCCCAATTTATTTGAATTGAAAATAAAACAGTCTGCCACCTTTAAGTCCTGAGACATGCCTGATTTGACGGGGAGAGCCTGTGGCTTTCCTGTATCATTGTGGGGGTGTACCTCACTCTTTGCCCACAAGCCCAAACAAATCTGTAAGGCTAAGACATAACACTAAAACAGGTTTCTCCAGATTTTCCCAAATCCACTTAGATACTTTTGGAATTGCCTAATTGTTTTAATTTGCTTTCTCTATGCTTTAATGGCAGCCAAGGTCCCTGGGCACTTGCAAATCTCTCCCTGTGGCCTCCAAAACTGTTTTTATTATTGCCTCATTTTCCACAGAGCACCTTGTTTTGAAACAGAAGTCACATCGCATTGCTCTGAGTTTGAACCATCTGGGTTTGAACCGTCTGGGTTTCCCAGGGCAGCAGAACAGAAGATGGGCGCCTGCCCGTGCCCCTCCCACCGTCTCTCAGGCTCCCTCCCTGCCCTTTGGTGCAGCGAGCCTCTGTTTCTTGCAGTCACCAGGTTCCTGCCCCTTTCAGGGCTCTTCCATCTGCTTGGAACAGTCTTCCCTTTCTCCCCAGGTCTTTGCATTTTTGTGTCCCTTTTGTCACTGAGATTCTACCTCGGTGGACATGACATCCCTTCAGAAAAGCCTGTTCCGGGACCAGGTCAGCTTAAGTCTCCCCCATTGCATTCTATCACATTTTTCTGATTTCTTTTCTCTTAGCATTCATCACTACTTAAAATTATTTATTATGCAAATAAAAGAGTGGGGAGAGGTGGAATACACATATGTCTCCTTGGACTGACTGCTGGGATGTGAATATACATGCTGTGTTTACATTTTAGATGTGAAAGCAATGGCCCAATAGTGGTAATGTGACCAGAGCCTTGGATGACTTGACATGGATCTCTCAGCCTTTCTTGTTTCCGTGTGTCTGGTGGTAGAGAAGGAGGGGGATGTCTCAGAAGAGTGTCAGTTCTCACAACTTTCTAGTTGGTTACTGTAAAATCATTCTAGGCTACTTAACATACTCAGTTCAGTTCAGTTGCTCAGTCGTGTCTGACTCTTTCCGACCCCATGAATTGCAGCACGCCAGGCCTCCTTCCCTGTCCATCACCAACTCCCGGAGTTCACTGAGACTCACGTCCCTCGAGTCCGTGATGCCATCCAGCCATCTCATCCTCTGTCGTCCCCTTCTCCTCCTGCCCCCAATCCCTCCCAGCGTGAGTCTTTTCCAATGAGTCAACTCTTCTCATGAGGTGGCCAAAGTACTGGAGCTTCAGCTTTAGCATCATTCCTTCCAAAGAAATCCCAGGGCTGATCTTCAGAATGGACTGGTTGGATCTCCTTGCAGTCCAAGGGACTCTCAAGAGTCTTCTCCAACACCACAGTTCAAAAGCATCAATTCTTCGGCACTCAGCCTTCTTCACAGTCCAACTCTCACATCCATACATGATCACAGGAAAAGCCATAGCCTTGACTAGACGGACATTTGTTGGCAAATTAATGTCTCTGCTTTTCAATATGCTACCTAGGTTGGTCATAACTTTCCTTCCAAGGAATAAGCGTCTTTTAATTTCATGGCTGCAGTCACAATCTGCAGTGATTTTGGAGCCCCCCAAAATAAAGTCTGATACTGTTTCCACTGTTTCCCCATCTATTTCCCATGAAGTGATGGGACCATATACCATAATCTTCGTTTTCTGAATGTTGAGCTTTAAGCCAACTTTTTCACTCTCCTCTTTCATTTTCATCAAGAGGCTTTTTAGTTCCTCTTCACTTTCTGCCATAAGGGTGGTGTCATCTGCATATCTGAGGTTATTGATATTTCTCCCGGCAATCTTGATTCCAGCTTGTGCTTCTTCCAGTCCAGCGTTTCTCATGATGTACTCTGCATATACGTTAAATAAGCAGGGTGACAATATGCAGCCTTGACGTACTCCTTTTCCTATTTGGAACCAGTCTGTTGTTCCATGTCCAGGTCTAACTGTTGCTTCCTGACCTGCATATAGGTTTCTCAAGAGGCAGGTCAGGTGGTCTGGTATTCCCATCTCTTTCAGAATTTTCCACAGTTTATTGTGATCCACACAGTCAAAGGCTTTGGCATAGTCAATAAAGCAGAAGTAGATGTTTTTCTGGAACTCTCTTGCTTTTTCCATGATCCAGCGGATGTTGGCAATTTGATCTCTGGTTCCTCTGCCTTTTCTAAAACCAGCTTGAACATCTGCTTTAAAAACCAAAGAAAGATTTTGCCAACTTTCATCCTGAAAAGGTTTAAGGAAATCTCAAATAAGATATTTACACAATGGATTTAAAAATAAATAAAGAAAGGATAGTAAGAGAGCTTGCTAGAGATTTCATAGTATCAGGATTAATCATTTCTTTTGCCATACTCAAATTGTGTTATGGTGGCAATTTCAAAATGTGTATGTTTATACATCTGAAAAAAAAAATGCACAGAAATGTTATTGGAAGAAAAAGTTGTTAACAATAGTCTTTTATGAATACTGGGTTTGGGGTGTTTTTCTTATTTCCTCCTTAGAGTTTCTGCATTTTTCAAATTTTCTACAGTGACCATATATTACTTTATAATAATATACTACTGAGGAGATAATTTACAAAAATCTGTGTTGAACAAGGCCAAAAGAATGACACTTTTTTTGGTGCTCTTTATTTTTTATTTTATTTTTTACTTTACAATACTGTATTGGTTTTGCCATACATTGACATGAATCCGCCACGGGTGTACATGAGTTCCCAGTCCTGAAGCCCCCTCCCACCACCCTTACTTTTAATAAAATACATTTCATAAAAATGGAGAAATGTTCTTCAAAGTTTTGCATATTATTAATTGAATGGCTTTGTGGAAGCACTTTAAAAATTAGAAGTAACCAAATGAAATACTAGATATAGAAACTGGTAGAAGGGTAAGGAAGGTACAGGTTGTTCACGTCATTGGTATTCAGAACAGTTGCATATGGTAGCCCTTGGGAAAAGCCATGCATTGCACAGATTTGGTGTCTCTTCAAATAATGATGGAATTCTAAGTTCCATTTTCTTCCTGATCTATCAATACATTTTTTACATTAATTTCAGGTAGTAAATTTATCCCATAGCAAAATGTCATAAATTGGGATTATAGCATCAGACTAACCTGTGAAATTTATTTAAACCATGTAAGTTTGTAGGAATGTTGACCTATAGTTAAGTTATAATGAAAAAATTGGGAAAATATATAATAAAAGTAAACACAAATATGATTTTTTAAAAGCACAAAATAGT